>BSQZ01000001.1:8911499-8981499 GCA_033239005.1 Lamellibrachia satsuma | reverse complement strand
GACAGAGCGAAATCTTTACCTATGTAACAGCGTATGAACTCCATGCACAAGCGCGCGTACGAGAACTGACGGAGGTGGAGTCGGCGGAGGTCACTGAAAATGTTGTGCTCCTTTTAGCAAGAAGGCGGAGAGAATCCCATGTTCTGTATCGTGACTATTTGGAATGTGTTGAATGCACTCGTCCAAGCGAAGGGGTTGCCCACGTTTGTTTGGAGACTTGTGCATAGTATAGCGTCACGTCCCCAACAAAGACACAAAACAACTTGTTTATAGAAAGTTATCATTTGTGTATTCTGCGGGGATATATATTTAACTAAATAAAAATGTAATGGCTGTCACGGATTTCGGCGTATGTCCGCACAAATTGGCTCAAGCTAGGGGCAGGTCTTACTTAATTTAAGCTCAACCTATGAGTATTATGAACTATTCCGGTGTACTCATTTACTCAACAATTTCCTTAAGCAGTATTGTTGGTATCCTATCAACTCCAGGTGATATATTATCTTTCATATTCTTAATTTTTTGCTATCGGTTCAGGAGTTTCAAATAACTGCCTTAAATGTTCCGATTAATTGCCGTGATGCAGTGGTTAGCGAGAAACTTTCCAAACAGCTCCGTAACCAGAACAAGCATTTCCTGTTCAAGAAGAGTGATAAGAAACGTTGTCAAGCACGTGCCTCAATATTTACCGTCACATAATGGTGAGGTCGGACTATTCCTCATGTGAGACTGATTAATCGTCTCAAAAATGCGCGACCAGATGGTACGGCTAAGGAAGCGAAACTTAATAGACCAATGAGAGACTGTAAGGCACGCAATTTAATTTTGCGACGCTTCACCATGTCATGTACCAGTGCTGTGGCCTTTGCGATCTTATCTGACAGAAGTATGAGTTCCATCGCAGTAGTGTCAATCTGTGCTATACACTGATTGACAGGTAGAAGGCAGACAACGTTTCTCATCATTCAATGGAATAAAATCGTCCAAGAGATGTTTCACGCCGACCACACCAAATTTCTCTTGCAACATCCACTGCACTGCAAAGCTGAAACTCTCGAAAGTCTGACAGCTAACGGAGGAACCTATAGGAAGAACTCTGTCGTTGTAGAACTGGCCTAACTCTCTGTTGAGTTACGGTTTTCACGGACTCACAACTTAGCTTCTCAGACTATCGAGGTGCCGTACATGCATCTTGAAGTGACGGTTCAAAGGAACTTCCTACGCATCAAGGAGTCACGATTTGGTTGCTACATATAGACAAATAGAGAGACGCAGTGCACAGTTATCGATGATCATCTTTACCTATGCCAAAGAAGATGTTCTCCTATGTGAATGAGAGACGTTCGGCGTAGCCTACTGTAGAGATGTGTAAATATTATATTCAGTGAAAGCCTACTAATGTAGGTCGAGCGTGATGATATACTAACATGTATTTCTTCACACATTGAACACGTTGGGACCGACCGCTGATCGAAGAAGGTGTGAAGTACTGACGTGAACAACGGAGTGTAACTAGGCCAATGTCTAATGACAGGCGGATGCTCAAGTTATAAGTTGAAAAGGGTCACATGCTACACTGTTTAAATCGTTATTGCCAATTTGTAAAATAAATCAAAAGATAAACCTGCGCATGGTTGACCACGTTCAGCAAGGGGATACAAGCTGGGAATCAAGACCAGCATTTATACTGTTTTCTGAAACAAAAGTTAACGCATAGAAGGAAGGAATCAAGACAAGCATTTGTACTGATATGCCACAATAACCTCCAAAGCGGGATACGAAACTGTGCATCTATATATTGCTGTTTTCTGAAACAAAAGTCAACTCATACTATGTATCGATATATATATATATATATATATATATATATATATATATATATATATATATATATATATATATAT
Organism: Lamellibrachia satsuma; assembly: GCA_033239005.1. NCBI lineage: Eukaryota > Metazoa > Annelida > Polychaeta > Sabellida > Siboglinidae > Lamellibrachia > Lamellibrachia satsuma. The sequence continues at coordinate 8,979,595 of BSQZ01000001.1, read as the reverse complement.
ATATATATACACACACACACACACACACACACACACACACACACACACACACACACACACACACACACACACACACACACACACACACACACACCTTTTAGCAAAATGGCGGAGAGAATCTGATGTTCTGTACCGTGAACATTTGGAATGTGTGGACGGCACTTGTCCATGCGAAGGGGTTGCACACGCTTGTTCGGAAGCTTCTGCATGGTGTAACATCACCTCCCCAATAAAGACAAAGACGTACTTAATTTAAGCTCTACCTATGAGTGTAAGAAACTTCCACAAATCAGAAACAACACCAAGGTAATCAACATAAATATGTTTATAACGAATAAAAAAAAATAATTTAAACTACTTCGTATGAAATACGTAAATAAATCCAGACCACTTTGGCAATACACACACACTAAATAACCTCAACAAAAATACTACGTTAAATGTCAACGTTCACCGTCGAGGTAATTCCCTTTTAAAGACCTTAACACCTACACCAGTGTTAATAAATTCATCACAAGCAGAAATGCGTATTGCCACTTACAATACAATATTCCGAAACCAATAACATAGTCACAGAAATGTGCCCTATGTAGCAAAGTCAACAATACCTTTAGCGTCAATCTGCTGGATTGAATAGGCCGATAATTGATGTCGCAGTCTGTCGAATGATCTCACCACCAACTGAATACGCACGCGGCACGGGTCTCGTTCGAATACAACTATGTCGACTTGTTGATAAATAGGTCGGATGTCAAATAATCGATGAGACGCGCGTGCTTTGGTGTCGCCCACGGGAAATACGGTTGAACGGTAGGCTTGACGCACCTTACGCCTGACGTCGAGACGGCTAACGTGTCGTGACGACGTCTCATGCGGGCGCACACGTGTCGCGCGCGCGGGGTGGCAGCGAAATAGTCGGGCTGAACACTGTATTTCGGTTGTCCACATAACGTGGAGACGACGAACGTTTACAACTGCATCACTGGAATGCGAATAAAGCGGCGAAAAGATCCAGATTTCCACTGCGCCATGTGTTAAATGTGCAGGCCTATAAACCCCTTAGCTTCCCAGACAATAGAGGTGTCGTACATTTATCTTGAACTGACAGTTCAAAGGAACTTTATACGCACCAAGGAATCACGATTTGGTTGCTAGATATAGACAAACAGAGAGACACAGTACACAGTTCTCGATAATCATCTTTTCCTATGCCAGGGAAGATGTTCTCCTATGTGCATGAGGGACTTTCGGCGTAGCCTATTGTAGCGATGTGTACGTGTTATATACAATAAAAGCCCACTAATGTAGGTCGAACTTGATGATGCACTAACATGTATAACTTTATACATTGACCACGTAGGTACCGACCGCTGAACGAAGTAGGTGTGAAGTCCTGACGTGAACAATGGAGTGTAACTAAGAAAGGCCAATGTCCAACGACAGACGGATCCTAAAGTTACAATACGAACGGGTTCACCAGCAACGCTGTTTAAATCGTTATTGCCGATTTGCTTGATCAATCTGTCCGGGTCGAGGAGTATGTCTGAAACCGCGGCCCGTACAAAAGATAAACCTACGCCTGGTTGATCCCGCACAGCAAAGGATACAAACTGGGGATCAAGACCAGCATTTATGCTGCTATGCTTGCCACAATAATCTGCAAGTATCCACTGGGTAGATGTATTGGCTGAGTTGTTATGAATTTTTCGTACAAGGTCTACGTAATTTATACAAATAAAGCATTTAAATAACTTACATTACACAGAGGCTCCACTTACCAGTTGTTGAGCCAACTTACCAACCCAATTTGAATCAGCTATGTACAAGCTGTATAAGTATCTATGCTTGCTAGATACATTATCTTGGTATAAAATGATCTACTAATAATCATACTTTATGTGAGTAGAAACATTTTTAAGAATCCGAAATAGACATCAAAAAGAATGAAAAATGGCTCAAGTAACATTACCTGTGTAAATCTATGTTGTTGAAAGTCAAGCCTGTTCATCTTAATTCTTTTAGAGTATATATATATATATATATATATATATATATATATATATATATATATATATATATATATATATATATATATATATATATATATATATATATATATATATATACACACACACACATTACCGGTGCCACACGGGTCTGAGTCAGTAATTAATGAACAACGATAAACGTGCCTGGATGTCACGATGTATTGATGCCTTTCAGTGTCTCTACAGATTTACAAGCTTATTTATTTATACATTTATGGGAGCTGCAGAGGAGCTATGTGGAAGAACATCGGGAAAGGGCGGAATGTCAAGGAGTAGTAACCAAACGTGGTGGACAAATGAGGTTGCGGAGGCAGTATGAGAAAAGAAGGAAGCCTGGAAAGAAATTTAGAAAAGCAAAGAGAGAGGAAATCAACGGATGCAAGGATGATGCACAAATCAGGGCAGAAGAAGAGATCGGCAAAGAGAGCTGTTAATAAAGCCATGAGAGATATGGAAGCAGACGTACATAGCAAGCTAGATGATAATGGTGGAAAGAAGATGATATACAAAATGGCCCGAGACAGGGATGAGAATAGTAAGGCTGTGAAGGTTGGGAAGGTAATCAAGGATAGAAATGGGAAGTTAGTGACAGAACAAGAGGCAGTGCTGAAGGTCTGGGAAAGCTACTTCAAGGAGCTACTGAACCAGGAAAGAAATAACAACGATCTGGAATTACCATCGTATGTAGATGGGAAAGTGGTGTTAACTGATATTACGAATACAGTGATGGAAACCAGGATGAAAGGGATGAAGAAGGGAAGAACACCTGGTAGCGATGACGTGCGTGTGGACGTGGTAATGGCAGCGGGGAAGAGTGGAATCAGCTGGACAAAGAGGCTGCTGAATACATGTATGAGGCAAGGTAAATTACAAGAGGAGTAAAGGACAGGACTAATTGTCTCAATATGGAAGAAGAAGGGAGATGTGCAAGACCCAGGGAAATACCGAGGCATCACACTTCTAAGTCACATCATAAAGCTGCTAGCGAGGATCCTGGATGGGAGGGTCCAAAAGAAAGTAGAGCAATAATTGGGTGAAGGACAACAGGGTTTCAGAAAGGGCAGAGGGACAACTGATGGGATGTGTGCATTAAGACAGCTGGTAGAGAAGGTATGTATGGAGGAGGGAGTAGGCTTCGTAGACATGTGGTTAAACTTTGTGGGGAGAGGTGACTTTTTCATGAGAGATGGACTTCATCTGACAGGGAAGGGCGCTGCAGTTCTTGCGTGTGAGTTTGTCAGAGTTGTCGACGAGGGCACAGGTACCATAAATTATTTAAACTAGATGCGCAGGGGGAACTGACAGAGAAAATTCAAAGGAGTACTACTACAAATACACATCCAAAGAAATGTTCACCAATAATTTCAGACAATGAACTTAAATGTGTATGCTTAAATGCCAGGAGCATAGTAAATAAAAAAAGTGAGTTAGACATTATGGTAGCAGATATTGATCCTTATGTAATAGGCATCACAGAATCATGGGCAAATGAAGATATAGTAGATGCTGAGTTAGCACTAACAGGCTATGTAATGTTTAGGAAGGATAGACGAGAAAGAAGGGGAGGTGGAGTAATTTTGTATATTAAAGAATCTATCCAAGCATATGAAATTACACTGAAAAGTGAAGCAGATAGTATAGAAGCAATTTGGTGTAACACAGTTACCAGGAACTCAACATTAACAATAGGAGTAGTGTATCGTAGTCCTAACATAGGACAAGAGGAAGATGTAAAATTACAAAAGTCGATAAGGGAGGTGAGCAAGGGAGAATGTGTTATAATGGGTAATTTTAACCATGGCCACATACAATGGAAATCATTAGAGAGTGCTGGAGGGGACGACCATCAGTTTCTACTTCTAACACAGGATTGTTTCCTTACTCAACATGTCTTGGAACCAACTAGAGGTGGGAATGTGTTAGATTTAATTTTGTCTTCTCAAAATGAATTAGTTGACAATGTTAAAGTATACGAACCTTTGGGTTCAAGTGACCATAACCAAATCCATTTTAATATAAAAGTAAAGACAGGGAATACATATAAAAAACAATGGAGGAGGAACTTCAACAAAGGCAAATATAAAGTGATGAGAACATATCTAGCAAATATAGATTGGAATAACTTGCTGAAGAACAAGACAGCAACAGAATGCTGGACTTGTATAAAATATGAGATTGAGGGCATTATTGAGAAATTTATTCCATTAAGAAAACAAGGGAAAAGATCCAGGAAAAAACACCTGTCAAAAGAACCTATTAGAAAAATTGCTCACAAACAGATGCTGTGGAGGGTCTATAAACACACTGGAAATGTAGAAGACTACACAAACTACAAAGAGGCACTTATCCTAGCTACAACTGAAATTAGAAAATCTAAAAGAACTTTTGAAAAAAAATTGGCAGGTAATATAAAAAAATACAGCAAGAGTTTCTATGCTTATGTAAGGAGTAAACATATAGTTCGAGATAAGGTCGGACCACTGGAAAACAACAATGAAAACATAATTTCAGATGGGTTCCAAATGGCAGAGATCCTGAATGAGTATTTCAGCTCAGTTTTTACCACAGAAGATATCAGCTCACTCCCAGTTCCATTGACTAAATTTGAGGGCAATCAATCAGAACATTTAGGGCAGTTATTTGTAACTCCTGAAATGATAGCAAAGAAAATTAAGAAGATGAAAGATAATAAATCACCTGGAATTGATGGGATACCACCAAAACTGCTAAAGGAAATTGTTGATCAAATTAGTACACCACTTGCAAACGTATTTAACTTTTCACTAGAAGAAGGAATAGTTCCTTCAGAATGGATAGAAGTAAACATTACGCCGCTATTTAAGAAGGGATCGAGGAAGAAGCCAGAAAATTACAGACCAGTGAGTTTAACATCAGTTGTATGTCAATTACTCGAAACATTAATTAGAGACCACATGGTGGAATTACTCGTAAAACATAAATTAATAAATACATCTCAACATGGATTCATAAAAGCAAGGTCATGTCTAACCAATCTCTTATGTTTTTTAGAAGAAATTACAAAGTGGGTAGATGACGGGTCACCAGTGGATGTTTTCTACTTAGATTTTCAGAAAGCTTTCGATAAAGTGCCACATCAAAGATTGTTACTTAAACTAAAAGCCCATGGTATAGGCAATGATGTAATCAACTGGATAGAAAAGTGGCTTACACACAGAAGACAGAGAGTAATAGTAGATGGTGAGATTTCAAACTGGAAATCTGTTTTGAGTGGGGTACCACAGGGATCAGTATTAGGCCCTATACTGTTTTTAATATATATATATAAATGATTTGGAGGATGACATATCTAGCAAAGTACTCAAATTTGCAGATGACACAAAAGTATTCAGAAAGGTTACTAATGATACAGATAACCAAAGTTTACAGGATGATCTGGAAAAAATAGTTAAATGGTCAGAAAAATGGCAAATGTTATTAAATTTTGGGAAGTGTAAATGTATACACATAGGACATGGAAATATGGACGAGGAATATAAAATGGGGGATGCTGTACTAGGTAGAACCACAAAAGAAAAGGATTTAGGGGTAACATTTAATGCTGACATGAAAGTTTCAGAGCAATGTGGGATTGCTGCTTCGAAAGGAAATCAAATTCTAGGGCTAATTAGGAGAACTATCACGTATAAGGAGAAACATCTAATTGTACCCCTGTACAAAGCAATAGTTAGACCACATTTGGAAAATTGTATTCAAGCATGGAGGCCATATCGTAAAAAAGACATAGATAAGCTAGAAAGAATAAAACGAAGAGCAACTAAGATGATTCCAGAATTAAGAGACCTTAGTTACGAAAGTCGCTTATTACAATGTGGTTTGACAACACTAGAGACCAGGAGACTAAGAGGAGACGAAATAGAAGTGTTTAAAATAGTGAACGGTTATGAGGATGTTGATAGGAATATCTTCTATAAACTTAAAGAAGGCAGTAGAACTAGAGGACACGAAGCAACATTAGTTAAGGAGCAGTGTAGGTTGGACATGAGAAAGTTCTCTTTCTCACAGAGGGTGATAAATGAATGGAACAAACTGCCAAATGATTGTGTTAATGCTAGTAGTGTGAATATGTTTAAAAATAGAATTGACAGATATCTGGTAAGGGCGGGCTACACATAGATGAGAAAATTGTTGGACTCTCGATAAGCCAATGGCTTCCTTGTCCACTTGCCATCTGGAACTTGTTGTTCGAGATGGCAATCTTGTTAAATCTTGTTAAATCTAAATCACCCAAGTGGATATTGACAAAGCACACAGTGTGCCAAAAATTTATAATGTTCTTATTAGATACAAATAGAGCCGTTTAATCCTGACATTTGCAAAATTGGTTTGAACTCGGGAGTAAAAAAAGATTCGGGAACCGGGAGAGCCCTTTAAACTCTGGATGGGCCCAGCTATGGAAGTCTAATTTGCAAATTTGGACAGGATACTGTCCACCGGTTGAGACGGAGGGTGGTTTACAAAGTTGAACCAATGGTAAAGTTTAGTGACTGAATATGGTCCTATGGATCAGTCAAAACTCATAACTACTAATTAAGCTCACTTCTGACAAGTTGAAATTGCTAAATTAAAAATATATAACATGTACAGGTACATTGAAGGCATATTATGATAGATATCACGCAGAAAGAAATACTGCAATATACCGATAATATCGCGCAACACTACCTTGAAGTATCTCTATCTTCGCACGCAGTCGTTCGCGCAGGTCCTCGCAGCTGTCTATAGAGCTGCCGAGCCCTGTATCATCGTAATCCTCCAAGCTGTCAGGTTCCTTCACATCATTGGCATCACCTTCATTAACTTAGCCGTCTTCTTGTGTCGTTTCTTCTTCTGTTTCCTTGTCCCTGTGTGGGAATTTACAACACTGATGTTCTTTTCACATGTGTGCATCTAGAATTCATTTTGGCAGCATTCCCACCAAAAACGTTCTGTGGAAATTAATATGATAAAAATACAAAAATAACCAATATGATTTAATAAACAGTTCTGTAAAAAACCGGAACTGGAAGCCTTACTTGAATATAGAAGTATCAGTGTCTATATTTACTCAGATCTTAAAAGTATAAAAAAGCTAATTATCCCGCTTGTGGTCACCATAAAATTACAAAGCTAAATTGGAAATTTGAAGATGATCCATATATTACGAGGCGTCGTAATCTATGGATCTGCATGAACCGTCGAGTCTAGTCACCACTAAACTGAAAATATCATTGCAGGTGTGCCTCGAAGTAATGCCACATAAAGCATAATTATAATATACCACCCATATAAAAGTGGCTAAAAGTTACCATAACAGAGTCATTTATGAATCACTCACAAAGATATTCCCGCAGAGGACAATAAATGAATGGAAAAAACCCTTGTAAATGCGAGCAACGTGAAAATGCTTAAACTAAGAATTTATAGTTAAAACGATAATGCCCCAAGACTGCCTGCAGAATACATAACGAATTCAGTGCAACTTTACATGTGGGCTGTCGTGGCTTAGCTGTAGAGCGTCCGCTTTACCCTTGAAAGATCACTTGTTCAATCCGCGGAATGTCCGACTTACATGTTTTCTTGTTTAATGTTCTTATTACTATTGCTTTATCAGTTATATTTAGGGCAATATTCGCTTTTGTTTAATTTCGCTGATTGGCAATGTGTGGTACTAATTATTTCCAAGTGTGATCGACTAAACAATTAAACTGGTTATGATGTTAAACACCAAATAGAATGTGCGTTGAGTTGATGCAAAACTCAATGGTTTTCGCAGAACTCGACGGTTCTTGCAGAACTCGACAGGTTTTACCGTTTCATCATCCTTTTGTCTGCTATGGTGCCTCATAAGAGACAGCCGTTTTATAGCATATACTTACTTCAGCATTGCAACTTAATGATAAATTATATTTCTCAACATATGTTTATTATTTAATACCATTCTCTTGTTATTGCCATATAGCATATCATCAAGACAATTATAAACATTAATTTGTAGTTAACTAGATAATTTTAGTATATTTCTAAAACGTTTAGCAAAATTATGAATTATCACCATCATATTTAATCATCTACATAAAGTAAATATTAAAACATTCTTAAAATTTGTAATAATACCAAATAAACACTATTACAAGGACTGTAGTCCATATTAAATCACGTGGGTATATCATATTAGCCATGGTGGCATTGTAGTTCGATATTTATCAACTTACCCTGTCCGTTACTGTCATGCTGCATCAGTTTTGCCCGCTTCCATTTTGCCTTTTCTGACAGTTCTTGCTAGGAATGTCTTTTTTTAAGCTAAACCTGAAAACAAAGCAAACACCAGATACAGTTACTACTATGCAGTATCAATCCTGCAATAATAATTCATAAAATATATAATTTTATTTTATGAATTATTACTGCTCTCAACAAGGAAGTTAATCCACCTCTACACTATTACTAGTATATACCACATTTGTTTGCAATTATTATTTTTCATGATCTTCTGTTAGTTATACACTGCATTATGTAGCTAGACTCCAGGAGCTGTTTCAGGAGTGAAGTGTAGAGGAACAGTTATGTCAGGGGATGAAGTGTAGAGGAACAGGTCTGTCAGAGGATGAAGTGTAGAGGAACAGGTCTGTCGGAGAGTGAAGTGTAAAAGTTCGCACTTTCACAAGTGCTAACAACTGGATACTATGCTATGGATACAAGAACACATATTTGTTATGCTGCCAGACCAGGTTACAATTGTCAATCGTGTATTGTGTGTATACTTGTTAGCCAGTTACTCTTACTAGGAACTTGTTTATTGACAGTCCGAAAATGGTTTGACTGTTTATTGACAAACTTATACCAAAAATGAAAACCATCATTAAACATGTGATTAGCCATAAAGGGTCAACTATTGTTTTCTAGCTGCTATTTCTAACTTATAATTTGTTTAATATGTCCATATAGGGTTTCATTTGGTTTAGGGTTTTACAAGTAATGGGCACTTGCAAGGCTACTAATTAGCCTTTCATAATCAGCCCATATTTTACACAAGTGTTTGTCAATTCAATAATAAAATGTGTAATGATGATATAACTCGCAGATATAGTAAAGCTAGGTAAGGAATTCCAAACATCTACAACTCTCTGACTGAAGAATCGCCGTCTACATAACTTCATGCATTGCTCTTTATGTAATCGACCGACAGTCGGTTGTTTTAACCAATCAGAAACCGCTCCCCACAGTTATCTGAAATTTTTGTTGTTGTTGTTGTTGTTTTTGTTGTTGTTAATGTTGTTGTTGTTGTGGTTGTTCAAATATTTGTCCACTTGTCATCGGGAGGATATCACGTGGATGACTATCTTGTTTAATCTTTTTAAAGTCGAGCAACAATGTAGGATAAGTTGAGTCACACTGCGTAGTTGCAGTGCAACATTTACATAGATCCAAACTTTCATAACAATATGTCAATATGTTTGAATAATAAGTCAACACACTTTAAAATTAATATAGACTCATAGGCCCATCTTAACCACCAAGTAATCATCTGCTATCATGTCGCCCCGTAACTATCCGATGTCCTAATTTGCACGGAAAATGATCTCCATGCAGTATTTTCTAGTAAAGAAACAATAGTCTACGTTAATTAATCACTCATTAAATAACCCTCCCTTGTGTGGCTTAACTAACCCCTTTTCTACACTAAGTAGTTTAATAATATTTTTTTCATTAATGAGCGAAGCGATGCAAACGTGATGTAATATAAACTTCTAACCAGTACACAGTTAAACTCACATTTTCTGGCCGTTGTGACAAATGACACCCATTGTATGTCACTCGTGGTCTAATAACATGTTCAATCAATCACTGATGACTAGATGGTCCCACACAAGGATAGCTACAGTCGTTTCATGGGAAACTCGGGTGGTTTAACTAGCCAAGTGGTTCAACTATCACTGCATTCCCCTAATCATTTTGGTGAAGAGACATAGAGCTTCGTATCCGACGTTTGCAAGTCCTGCAGAAAGATGTTCTCAACAGACAGTTGTGAGGTTTGATGAGAAAACAACTGTGTTAACATTTCACAACAAGAGAGAAACAGACCGTTAGAGAGAAAATGACCGTTTACATAATTATTACATACAAATTGAACCCCGAAATTGTAATATATATAGATAATGCAATGATCCGTGACCAAATAGCTCAATCAACCGACCAATGTGAGTAATTGGGCAAGGTAAAGGGTTTCATTTGGGTTAGGGTTAGGGAATCCTAACCGGTTGAGTTTAAATATTGTTGTACTAGTTCTACCACTGCTATCATTGTCAGAGCAGCCACGTCAAGACTATAATGATTATACAAATTTAACGAAATTGTATAATTTAACGAAATGTTAATGTCTATATATAATGCAATATCTGAAAAATAATTTAAACGACTTTTGATAATATTCACCGTGTCGTACTGATCAATCAGAGTTTAAAAAAATAGCCTCAATATACATATATATATATATATATATATATATATATATATATATATATATATATATATATATATATATATATATATATATACATATATATATATATATATATATAAATATATATATATATATATATATATATGTATATATATATATATGTGCATATATATATATAATATATATATATATACATATATATATATATATATATATATATATATATATATATATATATATATATATATATATATTTATATATTATATATATATATATATATATATATATATATATATATATATATATATATATATATATATAAGCACAAGCACGCACAACGAACGCACGCACTCACACACACACACACGCTCACACACACAACACTGGTAACAACTGTATACTTTTATTTGTGTTCATCCCCAACTTCATCTCCCACTACAATGAAAAACTGTCGGATGTACCTGACCAAGCAGAATTCTGCAACATCGCAAACAAGATGTTGCATCATGGGAACATAACTACACTGCCAACGTATGAGTGAGCTAAATTGCTCGCTGCTTGGATGATAATATCCAGATTATTGGCACCATGCTGCAAGAACCTTGTCCCCATACAAGAAATAACGACAATATTTATATAGAAACTCAGACAGAACATCATCTCACTATTTTCGAGCCAGATACACAAGAAGAAACTGCGACCCTACTAAGCAAGTCGTCATCGAAAGCATGGCAATGTAATCCGGTGCATGCATTGACAAACGCCAAGGTGTGCTGCTGCTGCTGCTGCTGCTGCTGCTGCTGCTGCTGCTGCTGCTGCTGCTGCTGCTGCTGCTGCTGCTGCTGCTGCTGCTGCTGCTGCTGCTGCTGCTGCTGCTGCTGCTGCTGCTGCTGCTGCTGCTGCTGCTGCTGCTGCTGCTGCTGCTGCTGCTGCTGCTGCTGCTGCTGCTGCTGGGCTTAACATTCGACACCATCCACCATAACATTCTCTAAAGCCCGTCATACATATACCGAGTTTTAGTTGCCAGCAGTTTTTCTGCCGACATATAGTTCGCAACTACCCATTGGCCGACCGTTGGCCGACCGATTTGTTCAGATGCCAGTTGTCCACAAAAAGTGTTGGTGGAGAATATACACATAACGACTACATTTGAGTTGCCAACTGAAAAAGTAGTTGCCAACATGTTGGCAACTAAATATCGGTTTTTGTCTGGCTGACTCAATGTAATCGTTATGTGTATGCTCTCCATTAACACGTGACATCTGAAATCTCGGTCGGACGACGGGAGAGGCAAACAGTTGGCGATTAAAAGTCGGCATGGCGGGCTTTAAATACACTGAGCGACACCATCGGCAACAACAAACAATGTCAGTCATGCAGTGCCGGATTAATAATGGGGAGGTCTGGCATTGCAGATGTGTAAACTATCAACGCATCCGACCAGATGTTATTGTCTGTGCACTTACAAATGGTTTAATTATGCATAGGGAAGAAGATTATCTAATAATAAGTTAATTAAAAACTGTCAAACCAGGGCTAGTTGAGCAACCCAACGCCTAAGGAAAGGTTAATTGAGCAGCGGCTAAAGAACGAAGACGAGTGTTCTTCACCCCCAAAATACATCAAGGAATTAATTTTTCTGAGCAAATTGGAAAATTTCATAGCTACAAGGCAACTTATTAGCAGTTAATTACACTGGTTGCGATTGGCCTATATGTCTATATTAATTAAGTGTGTCGACTTATTAATTAAGCGTGTAGACTTGTCAGAGACGTGTTTTTTTTCCGATTTGGCAGATGTGTTGGCTGAATTGTTATGAACGTGTAGTATATATATATATATATATATATATATATATATATATATATATATATATATATATATATATATATATATATATATATATATATATATATATATATATATATATATATATATATATATATATATATATATATATATATATATATATATACATACACACATGGTGGCTCGACTTACCCACGCCAAGAGTTAGTTAAGCCAGCTTATCAACTTAATAATTATCTATGCTTACTATATATATTTTCTTGTTATAAAATGATCTACTAATAAACATAGTTTATGTGCTTAAACAATTTTGACTCGTGAATAAGACTGTGCCCCAAATATCAGAGAGAATGAAAAATGGCTTCATATGTTCAACTAGGTTTAAGCATAGGCGATCGCAAATTGCTGTCGACATGGAATACAAACATTAACATGCATGCAAAAAATACCCCGTCTGATGACAAATAAGAAAATACATCCCATACTGCCATTACCACGTCCACACGCACGTCGTCGCTACCAGGTGTTCTTCCCTTCTTCATCCCTTTCATCCTGGTTTGTATCACTGTATTCGTAATATAACTTAACTCCACTTTCCCATCTACATACGATGGTAATTCCAGATCGTTGTTATTTCTTTCCTGGTTCAGTAGCTCCTTGAAGTAGCTTTCCCAGACCTTCAGCACTGCCTCTTGTTCTGTCACTAACTTCCCATTTCTATCCTTGATTATCTTCCCAACCTTCACAGCCTTACTATTCTCATCCCTGTCTCGGGCCATTTTGTATATCATCTTCTTTCCACCATCATCATCTAGCTTGCTATGTACGTCTGCTTCCATATCTCTCATGGCTTTATTAACAGCTCTCTTTGCCGATCTCTTCTTCTGCCCTGATTTGTGCATCATCCTTGCATCCGTTGATTTCCTCTCTCCTTGGTTTTCTAAATTTCTTTCCAGGCTTCCTTCTTTTTTCATACTGCCTCCGCAACCTCATTTGTCCACCATCCTTTGTTACTACTCCTTGACATTCCGCCCTTTCCCGATGTTCTTCCACATAGCTCCTCTGCAGCTCCCATAAATGTATAAATAAATAAGTTTGTAAATCTGTAGAGACACTGAAAGGCATCAAGACATCGTGACATCCAGGCACGTTTATCGTTGTTCATTAATTACTGACTCAGACCCGTGTGGCACCGGTAATGTGTGTGTGTGTGTGTGTGTGTGTGTGTGTGTGTGTGTGTGTGTGTGTGTGTGTGTGTGTGTGTGTGTGTGTGTGTGTGTGTGTGTGTGTGTGTGTGTGTGTGTGTGTGTGTGTGTGTGTGTGTGTGTGTGTGTGTGTGTGTGTGTGTGTGTGTGTGTGTGTGTGTGTGTGTGTGTGTGTGTGTGTGTGTGTGTGTGTGTGTGTGTGTGTGTGTGTGTGTGTGTGTGTGTGTGTGTGTGTGTGTGTGTGTGTGTGTGTGTGTGTGTGTGTGTGTGTGTGTGTGTGTGTGTGTGTGTGTGTGTGTGTGTGTGTGTGTGTGTGTGTGTGTGTGTGTGTGTGTGTGTGTGTGTGTGTGTGTGTGTGTGTGTGTGTGTGTGTGTGTGTGTGTGTGTGTGTGTGTGTGTGTGTGTGTGTGTGTGTGTGTGTGTGTGTGTGTGTGTGTGTGTGTGTGTGTGTGTGTGTGTGTGTGTGTGTGTGTGTGTGTGTGTGTGTGTGTGTGTGTGTGTGTGTGTGTGTGTGTGTGTGTGTGTGTGTGCATTCTGCATTCGAACGAGACCCGTGCCGCGTGCGTATTCAGTTGGTGGTGAGATCGTTCGACCGACTGCCACATTAATTATCGGCATATTCAATCCAGCAGATTGACGCTAAGGGTATTGTGTGCAACGTGTGCAACCCCTTCGCATGGACAAGTGCCGTCCACACATTCCAAATGTTCACGGTACAGAACATCAGATTCTCTCCGCCATTTTGCTAAAAGGAGCGCAACATTTTCTCTCACCTCCGCCTCCTCTATATTGCTATTGCGTTTCCCCATCTTTGATGTTTTTGTCATATAGATATACATGTGTGTGTGTGTGTGTGTGTGTGTGTGTGTGTGTGTGTGTGTGTGTGTGTGTGTGTGTGTGTGTGTGTGTGTGTGTGTGTGTGTGTGTGTGTGTGTGTGTGTGTGTGTGTGTGTGTGTGTGTGTGTGTGTGTGTGTGTGTGTGTGTGTGTGTGTGTGTGTGTGTGTGTGTGTGTGTGTGTGTGTGTGTGTGTGTGTGTGTGTGTGTGTGTGTGTGTGTGTGTGTGTGTGTGTGTGTGTGTGTGTGTGTGTGTGTGTGTGTGTGTGTGTGTGTGTGTGTGTGTGTGTGTGTGTGTGTGTGTGTGTGTGTGTGTGTGTGTGTGTGTGTGTGTGCATTCTGCATTCGAACGAGACCCGTGCCGCGTGCGTATTCAGTTGGTGGTGAGATCGTTCGACCGACTGCCACATTAATTATCGGCCTATTCAATCCAGCAGATTGACGCTAAGGGTATTGTTGACTTTGTTGACTTTGCTACATAGGGCACATTTCTGTGACTATTTTATTGGTTTCGGAACACTGTATTATAAGTGACAATACGCCTTTCTGCTTGTGATGAATTTATCAACACTGGTGTAGGTGTTAAGGTCTTTAAAAGGGAATTACCTCGACGGGGAACGCTGAAATTTAACGTAGGATTTTTGTTGAGGTTATTTGGTGTGAGTGTATTGCCAAAGTGGTTTATTTACTTATTTCTTACAAATCATTTTCAATTATTTTTTTTGATTCGTTATAAACATATTTATGTTTATTACCTTGGCGTTGTTTCTCATTTGTGGAAGTTTCCTACACTTATAGGTTGAGCTTAAATTAAGTTCGTATTTTTCTTTGTTGGGGACGTGATGTTACACCATGCAGAAGCTTCCCAACAAGCGTGTGCAACCCCTTCGCATGGAAGAATGCAGTCCACACATTCCAAAGGTTCACGATACAGAACATCGGATTCTCTCCGCCATCTTGCTAAAAGGAGCACAACATTTTCTGTCGCCTCCGCCTCCTCTATATTGCTATTGCGTATCCCCACCTTTGATGTTATTGTCGTATAGATATACATATGTATGTATGTATGTATGCATGTATGTATGTATGTATGTATGTATGTATGTATATATATATGTATATATATATATATATATATATATATATATATATATATATATATATATATATATATATATATATATATATATATATATATATATATATATATATATATATATATATATAACAATACATTCTATGCGTTAACTTTTCTTTCAGAAAACAGTATAAATGTTGGTCTTGATTCCTAGCTTGTACCCCCTTGCTGTGCGGGGTCAACCAGGCGCAGGTTTATCTTTTGGTTTATTTTACAAATTGGCAATAACGATTTAAATAGTGTTGCATGTGACCCTTTTCAACTTATAACTTGAGCATCCGCCTGTCGTTAGACATTGGCCTATTTATACTCCGTTGTTCACGTCAGGACTTCACACCTTCTTCGTCCAGCTGTGTGTGAAAAAATACACGTTAGTATATCATCACGTTCGACCTACGTTAGTAGGTGTTCATTGAATATAACATTTACACATCTCTATAGTAGGCTACGCCGAACGTCTCTCATTCACATAGGAGAACATCTTCTCTGCCATAGGTAAACATGATCATCGATAACTGTGTACTGTGTCTCTCTGTTTGTCTATATCTAGCAACCAATTCGTGACTCCTTGATGCGTGGTAAGTTCCTTTGAACTGTCAATTCAAGATGCATGTACGGCACCTCGATTATCTGAGAAGCTAAGTTGTGAGTCCGTGAAAACCGTAACTCAACAGAGAGTTAGGCCAGTTCTAAAACGACAGAGTTCTTCCTATGGGTTCCTCATTTACCTGTCAGACTTTCGAGAATTTCAGCTCTGCAGTTCAGTGGATGTTGCAACAGAAATTTGGTGTGGTCGGCGTAAAACATCTCTTGGACGATTTTATTCCATTGAATGATGAGAAACGTTGTCTGCCCTCTATCTGTCAATCAGTGTATAGCACCGATTGACACTACTGCGATGGAACTCAGACTTTCAGATAAGATCGCAAAGGCATCAACACTGGTACATGACATGGTGAAGCGTCGCAAAATTAAATTGCGTGCCTTGCAGTCTCTCATTGGACTATTAAGTTTCGCTTGCTTAGACGTACCATCTGGTCGCGCATTTTTGAGACGATTAATCAGTCTCATTTGAGGAATAGTCCGTCCTCACCATTATGTGACGCTAAATATTGAGGCACGTTTTGACCTACGCGCTCGACAACGGTTCTTGTCACTCTTCTTGAACAGTAACTGCTTGCTCTGGTCACGCAGCTGTTTGGAAAGTTTCTCGCTAATCACTGCATCTTGTTTATGTCTGATAATCATGTTATTTGCATCACGGCAATAAATCAGAACATTTAAGGCAAATATTTGAAACTCCTCAACTGATAGCAAAGAAAATTAAGAAGATGAAAGATAATATATCACCTGGAGTTGATAGGATACCAACAATACTAAGGAAATTGTTGAGTAAATGAGTACACCGGAATAGTTCATAATACTCATAGGTTGAGCTTAAATTAAATACGACCTGCCACTAGCTTGAACCAATTTTGCGCGGACATACGACGAAATCCGTGACAGCCATTCAATTATCATTTAGTTAAATGTATCTCCCCGGCAGAATACACAAATGCTAATTTTCTTTCAACAAGTTATTTCGTGTCTTTGTTGGGGAAGTGACGCTACACCAGGCACAAGTTTCCCAACAAACGTAGCCAACCCCTTCGCATGGACGAGTGCATTCAACACATTGCAAACGTTCACGATACAGAACATGGGATTCTCTCCGCCTTCTTGCTAAAAGAGCACAACATTTTCAGTTTCTCGCTAATCTCTGCATCTTGTTTATGTCTGATAATTCGGGTGGCGTGGACATAGTCAATAAGACGACTTCGCAGAACCGCAGTATTATGAAGCTGGTACGCCAGCTGGTGTTGGCCTCTTTGAGTCACAATATTTTATTTCGAAGTAAACATGTTCTTGGTTATGAAATTGTCATCGCTGATCGCCTTTCGTGATTTCAGATTTCAGATGCCAAACAAACAGCGCAATGGCTGGACGTGCGTCATCATTCCAGCTCACCCGAGATCTGATGTGCTCCTACCTTAGAGCGTGAATTGGTGAAAGCTTCTCTGGCTCCTTCTATCGTCGTAGTATTAACATGCTGTGTGAATACATCATACTCCGATGCTCTGGGACAAATTCGCTTCCTATATCACGCAAACATTTGGTTGGGTTTATCCCGCATATGTATTCAGTCCACTATGCGTCTTCGATAATAGGATCTAGAGTATCTACAATATCATTTACTCATAAATTAGTTGGGTCAGCTGAGCCTGCGGACAATTTCTACATTAAAATACTCTTGATGGGTGTTCGAAGGAGATCGGTTTCTGTGGACTCCTGACGCCCGATTGATTGTCACGTCTCACTAAACTTGTACTTGCTACCAACTTTGTGATATCAGATGCCTATATGCAACACACGATAGCTGCCATGTTTTATTTGCGTTTCATTGCTTTATTGTGGATAGTTGAGACCGCCATGTATACTGGGGTTTCGCCTGCCTGTGTCATACAGCGAAGTGACGTGGACATTGTGCCAGGACATATGTGCCCTGCCAAACAACAGCTGCGATTGCTCATACGGCACTTCAAACACAGAAAAAGATGACAGGCCGGTTGTCCTTGAGATCTTGTCCCAACCGTCCATATGCCCGGTGATATACCTACGCCGCTATATTCGCTATCGTGGATCCACACTAGTGCCCTGCGCGGGCCGGGCTTTGGGTCGAAAAAACTGATTATAAATTGTAATTCCGGTTAATGAATGCTTAAAATTAGTTCTTTAGTATTATATAGTTGCAAATTGAGACCTTGCATGGAATCTAATGGCCCCATAAGTTCACTTGGCTGGAAGTAGCCAGCCCCAAATGTTTACTTTAGAAATATTTGCAGAGGCAATCATTCCATGATTAACCATCAACTTATCACCCTTTGACCCTACCAGTGGGCATTCTATTGTCTAGGTCTTCCCTCCAAACATTGCCTACCTGAATGACCTGCCCACTGCCAAGTTCACACTAGGCCACTAGCCCACTACCCAGTACCCAACCCAGTTGGTAATTGGTATTTCACCCTAATCCTATTCATTCACACTTGTACTAATTCACACATGTCTGAACCTGTCTGTCTCAGGCTAGTGACTGTAGGCCCGCTGGAAATACTACTGGGTATCAGTGCCAGTGGGTGACATTTAATTGAAATATCATATTAAATTATGTTAACTTAGTTGAAATAATTCAATTAACAATATAACTTGGGGTTATGGCTTGCATATGGGTTAAGTCAGGGTTAGATATACAAATATCCTACCATAACCATAAGCCAATACAGTAAAGCCAAATATAACAAATGTTATCATATTTAATAGTAATGACACTAAGAAGTTTTTCTTTATTTTTAAGTTTGAAGAAGTTGGTGGTGCTGGATTTTTAGAACTCATCCAGCATACTATGGACCTTCAGCATAAGAGTAGTACAACACTTAGAGCTAAGGATATTATGCCCACCCCACACACACACACACACACACACACACACACACACACACACACACACACACACACACACACACACACACACACACACACACACACACACACGCACACACACATATATATATATATATGTTTTTTTATTTAATAAAACAATAAGTTTGTTTTACAGTTTATTTGTTTTTCGTCTTTGTTATAAGATTATAAGTTTATCTTCTCTAAACTTAGGGGGCCGCGGGCTTGCGGGCCGCAGGCTTACCCATCTTTGGCCCTCGGGTATGGGCCGGGCCTGGGCCTGAAACTTGCGGGCCGGGCCGGGCCGGGCCGGGCCAGACATTCACGGTCTGGGTCAGGCCTGGGCCGGGCCTGGGCCTAAATTCTTGTTTGCGGGCCTGGGCCGGGTCGGGCTTGAAAAATTATTGCGGGCATGGGCCGGGCCTGGACTCTAACTGCTAATTGCGGGCCGGGCTTGGGATCAAATTCTAGGCCCGCGCAGGGCACTAATCCACACCGGGCCTCAATTTCCCTTTGCTGATCACAGTTCTGTGACTCGGTCCTACTTTGCCACTCAATTATCCGGTTTCCTGGTGTATGCAGGCCATAATCCTCAGTTTTACAAATGTCAGTCATTCCGGACCGGGGCGGCCACGACTGCTGCGTCAAAGAGGTTTACAGACCTGCAAATTCTACACATGGGGGGCATTGGAAATCTGGTGCATTTCGCCGCTACATTCGCATTCCCATGATGCAGTTGTAAACGTTCGTCGTCTCCACGTTATGTTGACGACCGAATTACAAAGTGTTCAGCCGACTATTCCGCTCCTTCTCGGCGCGCGCGCGACACCTGTGCGCCTGCATGAGCCGTCGTCACGACACGTTAGCCGTCAGGCGTAAGGTGCGTCAAGCCTACCGTTCAACTGTATTCCCCGTGGGCGACACCAAAGCGTCCGCGTCAGTCGACGTCACGAAACGTCGCCGTCTCATCGATTATTTGACATCCGGCCTATTTATCATCAAGTCGACATCACTGCACACGAACGAGACACGTGCCACGTGCGTATTCATTTGGTGGTTAGATCATTCGACCGACGGCCACATCAATTATCGGCATATTCAATCCAGCAGATTGACGCTAAGGGTTTGTTGACTTTGTTGACTTTGCTACATAGGACACATTTCTGTGACTATTTTATTGGTTTCGGAATATTGTATTATAAGTGGCAATACGCCTTTCTGCTTGTGATGAATTTATTAACACTGATGTAAGTGTTAAGGTCTTTAAAAGGGAATTACCTCGAAGGTGAACGTTGAAATTTAACGTAGGATTTTTGTTGAGGTTATTTGGTGTGAGTGTATTGCCAAAGTGGTCTAGATTTATTTAATTATTTCATACGAATCAGTTTCAGTTATTTTTTTTATTCGTTATAAACATATTTATGTTTATTACCTTTGTGTAGTTTCTCATTTGTGAAAGTTTCTTACACTCTTAGGTTGAGCTTAAATCTACGTCTTTGTTTTTGTTGAGGACGTGATGTTACACCATTCAGAAGCTTGCGTGTCCCCACCTTTGATGTTATTGTCGTATAGATATACATATGTATGTATGTATGTGTGTATATATATATATATATATATATATATATATATATATATATATATATATATATATATATATATATATATATATATATATAATATATATATATATATATATATATATATATATATATATATATATATATATATATATATATATATATATATATATATATATATATATATATATATATATATATATATATATATACATATAATCATATATATATATATATATATATATATATATATATATATATATATATATATATATAAATATATCAATACATTCTATGCGTTTACTTTTCTTTCAGAAAAACAGTATAAATGCTGGTCTTGGTCCCTAGCTTGTACCCCCTTGCTGTGCGGGGTCAACCAGGCGCAGGTTTATCTTTTGATTTATTTTACAAATTAGCAATAACGATTTAAACAGTGTTGCATGTGACCCTTTTCAACTTGTAACTTGAGCATCCGCCTATCGTTAGACATTGGCCTAGTTGCACTCCGTTGTTCACGTCAGGACTTCACACCTTCTTCGATCAGCGGTCCCAACGTGTTCAATGTGTGAAGAAATACACGTTAGTGTATCATCACGTTCGACCTACATTAGTAGGCTTTCATTGAATATAACATTTACACATCTCTACAGTAGGCTACGCCGAACGTCTTCTCAGGCTCCTACTACACGGGCAGCATGTCGTCGTAGTATTAATATGTTGCGTGAATACATACATGAATACATGCTCTGGGACAAATTCGCTTCCTATATCACCCAAACACTTGGTTGGGTTTATCCCGCATATGTATTCAGTCCACTATGCGTCTTCAATAATAGGATCTACAGTATCTACAATATCATTTACTCATAAATTAGTTGGGTTAGCTGATCCTGCGGACAATTTCTACATTAAAAAACTCTTGATGGGTGTTCGAAGGAGATCGGTTTCTGTGGACTCCAGACGCCAGATTGATCGTCACGTCTCACTAAAATTGTAATTGCTACCAACTGTGTGATATCAGATGCAGAGACCCGTGCCGCGTGCGTATTCAGCTTTTGGTGAGATCATTCGACAGACAGCCACATCAATTATCGGCCTATTCAATCCAGCAGGTTGACGTTAAGAGTATTGTAGACTTTGTGCTACATAGGGCACATTTCTATGACTATTTTATAGGTTTCGGAACAATATTATCAGTGGCAATACGTCTTTCTGGTTGTGATGAATTTATTAACACTGATGTAGGTGTTAAGGTCTTTAAAGGGGAATAGCCTCAACGGTGAACGTTGAAGTAAACGTAGGATTGTTTTGTTGGTCATTTGGTATGAGTGTATTGCCAACCTGATCTAGAGTAAGTTATTTATTTTATTTGAATCATTTTCAATTAATGTTTTGATTCCTTATAAACATCTTCATATTTATTACCTTGGTGTTGTTTCTCATTTGTGGAAGTTTCGTAGACTCATAGGTTGAGCTTAAACTAAGTAAGACCTGCCCCTGGCTTGAGCCAATTTGCGCGGACATACACCGAAATCCGTGACAGCCATTCAATTATCATTTAGTTAAATGTATCTCCCCGGCAGAATACACAAATGCTAACTTTCTGTCAACAAGTTATTTTGTGTCTTTATTGGGGACATGAAGTTACACCACGCACAAGTTTCCCAACAAACGTGGGCAACCCCTTCGCATGGACGAGTGCATTCAACACATTCCAAACATTCACAATACAGAACATCGGATTCTCTCCGCCTTCTTGCTAAAAGGAGCACAACATTTTCAGTCACCTCCGCCTACTCTCCACCTCCGTCAGTTCTCGTACGCGCGCTTGTGGATGGAGTTCATACGCTGTGACATAGGTCAAGATTTCGCTATGTCGTGTGAGTCAGATTGTTGCTATTGCGTGTCCCCACCTTTGATGTTATTGTGATATATCTGTACATATGTGTATATATATATATATATATATATATATATATATATATATATATATATATATATATATATATATATATATATATATATATATATATATATATATATATATATATATATATATATATATATATATATATATATATATATATATATATATATATATATATATATATATATATATATATATATATATATATATATATATATATATCGATACATACTATGTTGCCTTTTCTTTTGGTAAACAGCGTTGAATTTTCTTTCTAAACAGCAATATTTCGATGCTGGTGAGAATTATAAATACTTCGATTTTCTTAGGAATGTAAAGGTCATATCTCCGATGTACGTTTTTTTCTTTTAATGTTTTATTATTATTTTATAAATTATATTTAGTGCAATATTCGCTTTTGTTTAATTTTGCTGATTGGCAATCTTCTTCTTCTTCTCCTTGTTCCCTTGCGGGGGGTCCAAGTCACTTGGTTGCTTCTTCTTCTTTCACTGTTAATGTTCTCCATTTCCCTCTGTCTTCTGCGGTGGTCTTCCAAACTTGGCTCTTCTTTCTATTTATTGGGTTACTTTACTTTTAGTTGTTTCTTCAGTTTTCTGTCCCACAAAATGTTTTGATATATATATATATATATATATATATATATATATATATACTATGCGTTGAATTTTCTTTCTAAGCAGCAATATTTCGATGCTGGTGAGAATGAGAAATACTTCGATTTTCTTAGGAATGTAAAGGTCATATTGCTGTTCATAATAGGGAGGTGCGATTGGTGGCAAGCGGGAGGTTGACCCTCAAAAATGGTGGGAGGTGGGAGATTGGCTCCACAAACAGTTGGGAGATGAGAGGTTGAGACCCCTGCCACATACACTCAAGCATTGTCAGCTTATATTATAAAAAATGTGTGAAAATTGAGAAGAGCGGTTAGAACGTCAGGCTCTCAATCGAGAGAACCCGGGTTCGAATCCTCTTGCTGCCGTTTTGAAGCTTTGGTTTCTATCATCCCACGTTGCCACAGTTCACTCAAATGTATAAATGAGTACCTGGCTACAGACGGGGTGGATGTCGGTAGGAATAATCTTCGCGCAGTAATTGCTGCATGGATGAATGCTTCACAGAGAAATGGCGTTTGAAAGAACAGGTCTGCCTTGAGCAGTTCCTAGGACTGGATACTTTGTCTTATTCATATCCGATCTACACTTTTGTTTGACTAACGCTACTACGTCCCTTCTATTTCAACCACATTCGATATGCTTGAAGGCACTATTTGTATGAGTATCTTCATAACCATTAAAAAACCCTCTATTTGGTATCGCATTATTACCGTTATTCGGTATTAATCATACAGCTGCAGACGGAACTGCTGTCAAACTACACCATGAGAAGGGACGTGTGTTGGGTGATATTCATCATAAGCATCTCCATGCTACACGTATTATACAAGATCTTCCAACTTGACACGGCGACAGATGAGGTGTGTGTCAACCAAAGCTCGTCACCACACCAGTTCAACGTGACATCACAGCTGTTGAAAACGTACCACATTGACTGGAATGCTAAACTTAAAGGAAATCCTTGGGACATTGCAGATCGGTGGGTCGCACCCCGACACATCTTACCTGAAAACGCCTGGGAACTGGGTAAGAGTCTGTAAAACACCTAATTCTATTTCTCTGAAATTATCAGTTGTTTAAAATTAATTAAAGTTGTTATTCACTGTCATTTATTGTTATTAATTTGTTTGCATATCTTAGACTATGACTACATTTGGTTAATTAATGTGTCGGTACTGTTTGGTAGGTGCAATAAATCAGGAAATATTTTCTGTTCAACAGGTGCAACATTGAAGGAGATGTTTGTTCTGTTTTTTTAATCAATAATGAGGAAGTTGCCTGCTTTTTTCGTCTTCTATCCTGCTTTGCCGTAGATTGTTTGTTCTGTTTGATAGGTGCAATACTGAGAGTTGTTTGTATTGTTTGTTAGGTGCGATTTTAATGGAACTGTCTCTCCGACGCATCATTAGTGCTGATCTTGCTACCAAGGGCACGCAGCTCAAACTGACGCTGATTCTTGAAGGTGGACAGCGGGTTGTATTTAAACCAAAAATGTGAGTGTTCTGAATTTAAGAGCTGAAATTATAGTCCAGTCACACTGATTTTGAAACTTTTCAGTTGCTGAAAATGTTTTATAATTGGAGTAGTTAGTTATGTAACAGTGAGCATAGAGTTGTGCAATACATTCCTCAACATATCGTCATCACAATCATTTATACTGAAGGCTGGCGTGGGTAGTATGGACTGACAAACTGACTCCAACGAGCACAAAACTCTGCCGCTCGCGTTATCAACCGTGTCAGACGGCGAGATCACGTCACACCGATTCTGCGATCGCCTCATTGGCTGCCGATCAAGATGAGAGTAACATTCAAGATCTGTACTGACATGTATAAGATCCTGCATGGCTTGGCCCCGGACTACCTCATTTGTGCGATAGCTCGCAACGCGCCTACTCGTGCATTGCGATCTGCGAATGACACAACATTGCTCGCAGTGACGGTGCCGAGGAGAACGGTCGGAAGGTGCAGCTTTGCAGTGGCAGGTCCAACCATGTGGAACAGCTTGCCTAAGAGCGTGAGAACAACTGAGACATTGGCGGCTTTCCGAAAACAACTATAAACTCACTTATTTCGTTCACACTACCTGCCTTGATGACACTGATTTGTATTCTATGACGCTGCTTGGTTTTAAATTGTTCGGTTTGAAATCGTATTTTTACACACTAATTTATTGTTTTATAATGATTTATCTTAGATTATTTATTTATTTTTACTTACTTATTTCTCTTAGATTTCTTATTTATTTACCTTGGACTATTAATTTTATTTTATCTTATGTATTTAATTAGTCTATATTTTAGATTTGGTCAACACGTCATAGTAATGTGTTCTTATTTATATTATCTTATTTACTTTTTTTATCTTAGCTTATTTATTGTTATCTTACCTTATGTATTTAGTGAATTTATATTTTAGATTTAGTCAACACATCATATTAATGTGAAGCGCTTTGATTGGTATTTAGTTAGCTAAAAAGCGCTATATTAAGAAACGGAATTATTATTATTATTATTATAGTATTGCAATCGGTTTGTCTCTTTGTCTACAATGATGTGTCTTTGTCTACAATGATGTGTCTTGGGTTATACTGGTTATATATTGCAATCGTATTGTCTGTTTATCCACAATGGTGTGTCTGTTTGACAACTGTTATAATCACAACATTGGTTATATATTGCAATCGGCTTGTCTGTTTGTCCACAATGGTGTGTCTGTTTGACAACAGTTATAATCACAACATTGGTTATGTATTGCAATCGGTTTGTGTGTTTGTCTACAATGGTGTGTCTGTTAGACAACTGTTACAGTCACAACACTGGTTATATATTGTAATCGGTTTGTCTGTTTGTCCACAATGGTGTGTCTGTTTGACAACTGTTATAACCACAACATTGGTTATGTATTGCAATCGGCTTGTCTGTTTGTCCACATTGGTGTGTCTGTTTGGCAATTGTTACAGTCACAACATTGGTTATGTACTGCAATCGGCTTGTCTGTTTGTCCACAATGGTTTCTCTGTTTGACAACTGTTATAATCACAACATTGGTTATGTATTGCAATCGGTTTGTCTGTTTGTCCGCAATGGTGTGTCTGTTTGACAATTGTTATAATCACAACATTGGTTATGTATTGCAATCGGTTTGTCTGTTTGTCCACAATGGTGTGTCTGTTTGGCAATTGTTATAATCACAACATTGGTTATGTATTGCAATCGGTTTGTTTGTTTGTCCACAATGGAGTGTCTGCTTGACAACTGTTACACACACAACATTGTTGAAGCATATATTGATGTATTCAACACGGCTAAATATTTTACTCCAAACGTCAACGCTAAGATGGGCTCATTTTATACTATACCACACACGCACACGCACACACATTTGTCTTCCCAATTTACTAGATCAAAGATACGCTACTACACAAACACATACTCGGGCGCACGCACAAACACGCCTTATTAAATACTGAAATTACTAAATTATATAAGAGAATCCTACTTTATTTCGTTAAAAATCGTATCATTTATATAAACTATTTCTTAGTATAGCATGTGCATTAGTTTTAGCATTCAGAAGTGAAACTGGAGTATTTGTTATCGTTATTTTGTATAAAAGATACACGTACGTATGAATAAATAAACATTCTCTTCTCTGGTCTGTTCTGGGACAGAAACTATTGATGCACAAGAGTGACGCGCATCTTAATTCATTGATTTGGGCTCTCACCATTGTGTTCCCTGCTTTGTCTGCAAAAACTCCAGTATTCATCTTGGTCCACAGCAAGAGTGAGAAATTTATAATAGATCATCGAAAATTGCCAAACAAGCATCAAACCTGCTTCGTGATTTATCATATTATAATAAATATGACGTGTGTGCTTGTAGGTATGGGCGGGATACCTTCACAATACGCGGCCGTGACAGACACAATGGTGATATTGTTGCCTTCCACTTGAGCAGGTAAGTTTGACGCTTTCCAGTGGCACACATACCCAAGTTTAGGAAAATGTTGAAAGAATATCTACGTCAACATACCTTTGTATTTTTTGTCAGGACACTGGTTATCGTTTTTGTTAAGACATTTTACAATTTGTTGATTATATTCTGTCAAGACATGTGGACTCTGGTAACAGTATTCTGTCGAAACATGGACTCTGGTGACAATGTTCTGTTGCTCTCCTCCTTTTCCCTGTGGTCTTGGGTGAGGCTGACACTGATATCGGTCGTCGATTTATGTTTCCCCTTCTTCTCCATAACTAGTTCCGTTTTACTGGTGTCTCCACTAATCGCCTCCACTTCCCCTATCCCTCGCCCTCGCTCTCCATTCCCCTCCCACTCCCACTAAATCTCTCTTAACGCAGTCCTCCCATCTCAGCCTGGGTCTTCCTCCTCTCCTTCTACCCTCCACTCCAAGCGCATCCGCTCTCTTCGTCAATCGTACCCCTTCCATTCTTTCGACATGTCCAGACCACCTCAGCCGGCTCATCAACTTCCTTGTGAAGCTCTCTTTCACACCAACTTCCTCCCTCAACTCCTCCAATCTTATCGCAAACTTGCAGTCTCTCTTGTTGTTCTGTCATCGCCATAGTCTCTAGGCCGTATAGGTATGCAGGTGTTATGCATGAGTTAAGAACCTTTCCTTTTAGCTTTCGAGATATGTGTCTCCCATCACCCGTTCCACATTCCTCCACGCACGTGCTCCAGCTTGTACTCTCCTGCGAATGTCAGTCTCCGTGCTGCCGTCTCTGCAAACCGCTCCACCCAAATATACAAAGCTGTCTCGTTGGTTCAGTTTCTTCCCACCCAGTCTAATGTCAAACAATTTTTTTACTGCCCGACCCAAAGCACCTCCGTCTTCTCTAGACTTACTCTCTGTCCATATTTGCTAAAGATTTCCTTTCAATCTACCAACCGCTTTTGAAGGTCTGCCTCACTGTCTGCTGTCGCTGCCAGGTCATCGATGTATAGCAACTCCCGGAGAATGTCCCTTGTACTTGCTTTCCTGCTGATCACTTCTACTACTGCAATGAATAACAGTGGGCTAAGGGCACTCCCCTGTCTCAGGCCGACGTCCAATCTGAATTCCTCCGATGTTCCCGGTCCGCACACTACTCTACCTTTTGTATCTTCATATGTGCCTGCGACCATCCTCACCTCCGCCTCTGGGACACCCACCCACCTCAACGTGGCCATGGCCATATCTCTTGGAATTGTGTAGTATGTCGTTTCAAGGTCTATGATTCCCAGGGCCATGTTCTCCTGTCCATCTAGTTTCTTTTCTACCAGATGTCTCAGAGTGAACATCCCGTCCGCCGTGCCTCTCCCTCTTCTGAAACCTTCCCATTCTTGTGTTTGATTACTGATCCAGTTTTTACATCCTTGCTTTCCTCTCCCCTCTCTTGGGCCATTTTATATATCAACTTCTTTCTGCAGTCCTCATCTAACTTTCTGTATAGTTCCTCCTCCATTTCCCTCTTTGCTTTGTCTCCGGCTTTCCTAGCCGCCTTCTTCTTCTGTCCGTACAGTACTGTAATGTTGTATTCGGTTGTTCCCCATTATCCTTGATCCCTTCTGTCATCTTCCATCTCTCTCTCTCTCTCTCTCTCTCTCTCTCTCTCTCTCTCTTCTCCGATTGCTTTTGCTACTTCTTCTGTCCACCACGTTTGGTTTTTTTCCTTCTTTATGATTATCCCCTTTTCCAAACGTTCTACGACACAGCTCCTCTGCTACGTCAGCAAAAGTATCTTTTATGCTTTTTTGTTCTGTGAAGACATTTAAACTCTGATTACAGTGTTGTCGTAAAGCTAAACAAAAGCCATGCTTTGGGGGCAATGCACAACAAGGATGAACAAAAACTAATTATTTGTAACTACAATCAAGAATATCAGGTTGGGGTTGTCAGAAGGGAAGTTTAGTAAACAATGAACAACTTAGATTTCATACGCTTAGTTTAGAAATGAAATTGAAATGATGTGTATTTAACATGGTTTCCCTAGTAAACCACTGGTGTAATATTCTTGATTGTAGTTGTATATAGTTGTTTTCGTAACTTTTATGGGTGATATGGCCCAAATCCATGAGTTTTATCTCGCTATAAGGAAGGTGGACTATTGAAAATGTTCTGTTAAAACAGCTAGATTCGAGTACCAAAGTTATGGCAAGTCAAATTGATACTGTCAAGACAGCACATTTCCAGGCAGTTTTGCAGCAGTATTTTTTGCAATGTCGTTACTTTATTGTTGAAGACACAGAAATAATTGTTTTTCGGTGTTTCACATTTGTCATAATTATTTTCAGATTGCTTCGCTATCGCTGCGTTCCGTTGGCTGTAGGACGAGTTATTGACCTTAAAAGAGAAATCATTCCGGTGGCTACCAAAGCACTAATTGACAATTTTTACATTAAGGGTATGTCATCCAGCAGCTAAATTATCTATGAAATATTGGACAAACTCTTAAAACGTTTCATTAAATGTAGCATATTAAGAACATTTTCATAGTAATGAACCACATTTGTGATGTGCACAATGTTGTCTTTCATCATGTTGGTTGAAATGTAGATTTTAACCAAAGTTACAGTTGGATTGTTCTCTCGGCAGATGGAAACACTTGTTTCTATGGCAACCTGAGACTCTGTAGTGATAAGAGTATGGGCGTGTGTGCAGACGGGTTACTGCTTGAGGGGACCATAATCATGTGGCTGCCTGAGAAAGTAAAGCTGCAGGCTTCTGCGTACCCATGGACTCGCATATGGGGAGTGACTGCCAGGTAAGTGCACACTGTGTCTTCACTGTCGCGTGCGTGCGTACGTACGTGTATGTATGCAGGTATGTATATATG
Source organism: Lamellibrachia satsuma (assembly GCA_033239005.1). Classification (NCBI taxonomy): domain Eukaryota; kingdom Metazoa; phylum Annelida; class Polychaeta; order Sabellida; family Siboglinidae; genus Lamellibrachia; species Lamellibrachia satsuma. The sequence goes on along the minus strand of BSQZ01000001.1, from coordinate 8,949,600 downwards.
TATGAATATACGCACTCGCGCACACGCTCGCACACTCATTCACACGCTCGCACCCGAACGCACGCACAAAAACACCCTTTTCTCAACTCAAAGTGGGACAATGGCTTCCACAGCAGTCCAAAGACACTGTGAGAGCTTAACTAATCAATTTTTTTATTTTTGGCTGCCATTGCTTTCTTTTATTTGGTATCGCTTTTTTATTTGGTATACTTTTATTTGGTACAGCTTTGATTTGATGTTGTTAGGTGGGAGAATGATGTCGGCTACTGTGGCTACGTGAAGAAGACATTGTCTGCTAAAGGACCTCGTCTTCTTGATTTGATTGACATGGCAATTAGCGACTACCTAATTGACAATACAGACAGGCACGAATACGATACATTTACCAACAGCAGTTGGGGACCGAGCAGCGCGGTTATAATGCTTGACAATAGCAAGAGGTAAGTTGATACATATACAATGTCAAACATTGGCTTTAGCAAATGTATGAAAGAAACACTTTTCAATAGAAGCTATTAGAAAATAGTGTTCAAGTAAACTATGTGGAGAGTTCATAGGCGTGCCAGAAAGGATGAAGACTATCATCATCATCATCATCATATCATCATCATTATCGATCCCGTAACCCGTAGTGTCGTTGGGGCACCACCGATGACCTTGCAACCAGCTGTCTCCACTTATTCTTATTGTCTGCCGCCCTTTGTGTCTCTGAGAAGTCCAGGGCTGTCCACTCTTTGATGTTGTCCTCCCACCTCTTCCTCTGTCTTCTTGCTCCCCTAGCGGTGTCTTGCAGGATGGTCTTTGTCATGCCGGATGTTCGTGAGACGTGCCCATACCATTTCAGCTTCCGTCTCTTTATCATCGTTAAGATGTCTTCATAGGGCCCGATGGCTTGATTGATTCTATTGTGGACCACTTTGTTGGTTACATGGTCCATGTATGACATGCAAAGCATCTTTCGATAGCACCTCATTTCCATGGCTTTTACTCTTCTTTGGAGTTCGGCTGTAAGAGTCCATGTCTCGCATGCGTATAGAAATATTGACATGACAAGTGATCGCATCAGTCTGATTTTGGATCGAAGGGTGATGCAAATTTCCCATCTATAATGATAGATGGGAAATTTGCATCACCCTTCGATCCAAAATCAGACTGATGCGATCACTTGTCATGTCAATATTTCTTCCTGGAATGCGTCTGCAATTTTAGTGTTTTTCAACTTTCCTAGGTCGAACTTCATCCTTACTTGCTTTGGTATGACATTCCTTTTCAGACGGAGACGGAAGTTCATCTTCACCAAGTCATGATCACTTCCCATGTCTGCACCTGGAAAGCTCTGCGTCTTTGCAATATTTATGCCAGACTGGAATCGCTGTTTCAGCAATATGTAATCGATCTGATGTTGACGCTGGCCATTCGGAGAGTGCCACGCCCATTTCCTGGATGCTTTGTGAGGACCATATGTATTGGCCAGACATAGTTTGTTGTCATTAGCAAACTCCAGGAGTCTAAGGCCTCTTTCGTTGGTATTTGCATTGTGTATCTTTGCCAACCTTTGCATTCCAATCTCCCTGCACAATTAGGATATCCTTCTAGGGAGCCTGGTTGATGATTTTCTGCAGTTGGCTGTAGTTGTTTTCTATTTGGTCATCGCTGTAGTCAGTCGTTGGGGCGTAAACTTGTATTATTGTAATTTTGAATGGGTCTGCCCTTAGGCGGATGGAAATGAGTGTGCTGGAGATTTCATGATGTTCTTGTGAACAAGAAAACCAACGCCGTATTTATGTTTATTCTCTTCACCACTGTACTTCGCATTCCATCGTACTTCGCATAGCCCAAGGAGGTTCCAGCGGTATCTGTCCGTCTCATATGTGAGTTCTTTTAGTTTCCCTGCTGGTCTCATTGTTCTAACGTTCCACGTTCCTATGGTGATGTTGTCTCTCCCACGTATCTTACTTGCTTGATCACCAGTATTATACTAATCGCGTCCGTCCTGCTGATGGCTGCGACCGATCCAGTATGTTCTGTGTATTGATCGTCATCGTGTGGTGTGTCTAGGGCGTGATCCACTATACTTCTATTTGCCCATAGCTGGGACATGGGTTAGTGACAGCGGCAGAACATGTCCACACTCAGATGGGTCATGCACACTGCACCTCTGGGGCCCTATGCTGCTCCGAGATACCTCGTATGATTAGACTGGCGCCTCACGGTGATCAGTATCCATTGGTTACCTCGATGAGGTTACGACGAGAGTCTTGCTTTAGGAGAGGATGCTGCACTGGTAGACAACTCTTACTCACGCGGTGCTTGTCATTTCACAGACGCTAGCCAGTGGTGGTAGCTGAAAGCAGAGGTGACAAACACACTACTCACTACCACACTTGACGCGTCACTAAAACCTGCACTGCAAACAGCACCAACCAACAACGAAGACCATGCAAATTACAAAGAGGCACTTAATGCAGCTACAACTAAAATTAGACAATCTAAAAGAAGCTATGAACAAAAACTAGCATGTAACAAAAACATGACAGCAATAGTTTTTATGGGTACGTCAGGAGTAAACAAGATAGTGCTGGTAATATAATATCACAGGGGTTTTTAATGGCGGAAGACCTAAATGGTGACTTCAGTTCAGTGTTTACCAGAGAGAATATTTGTTCATTACCAGTTTCAGATGCTAAATTTCAGGACGTTAAATTTTGTCTATTTAGGACCGTTAATTGTCACTCCTGAAATGATTGATAAGAAAACAAAGGCAACGAAAGAATCACCGGGAGTGGATGCAATTCCTCCAAAACTACTATAGGAAACAGTAGAACAAACCAGTATACAACTTCGAAGAGTGTTCAACTAATCATTAAAAGAGGGATTTGTTCCTTTTGAATGGAAAGAAGCAAACATCATACCATCATTTAAATAGGGTTCGAGAAATAAGTCAGATAATTACAGACCAGTGAGTTTAACGTCAGTGATTTGTAAATTATTAGAAAAGGTTAATTAAATACCATATGGTAGACTTCCTTGTTAGGCATAAATTATTAAATTCATCTCAACATGCATTCCTAAAAGCGAGGTCATGGTTTTTTGGAAGAAATCACTAAGTGGATTGACGAAGGATCGCCAGTAGATATTATCTACTTAGATTTTTAGAAAGCTTTTGAAAAAGTGCCACATCAAAAATTACTACTTAAAAACCCATGGTATCGGGGATGGCGTAATTGATTGGATAGAATAATGGCTGACTGACAGAAGACAGCGGGTTGTTGTAGATGGAGAAATTTCAAGCTGAAAATCAGTTTTGAGTGGGGTACCACAAGGATCAGTATTAGGACCTTTATTATTCTTAATATGTATCAATGACTTGGACAACGATATAAAAAGTAACGTACTCAAATTTGCAGATGACACAAACGTGTTTAGAAAGGTTAACACTGATGGTGATAAACAACATTTACAAAACGATATAGACAAATTAGTTAAATTGTCTGAGAAATGACAGATGTTGTTCAATTTTGGGAAATGTAAATGCCTACATACAGGACATGGGAACTTGGATGGAAACTATAAAATGGGAGATACAGCTCTAGGTACTACTGTGAAAGAAAAAGACTAAGGAGTTACAATAAGTGCTCATATAAAAGTTTCAGAGCAGTGTGATATTGCAGCTTCAAATGGTAATTAAATTCTTGGTTGATTAGGGGCAACATAACTTACAAGGATAAAAAGCTAATTATACTTCTGTATAAAGCAATAGTTAGACCTCACTTAGAATACTGTATACAAGTGTGGAGACCATATCGTAAGAAGGATATAGATTTATTTGAACGCATACAGAGGAGAGCAACTAAAATTATTCCAGAACTTAGAGACATTAGTTATGAAGAACGCCTGATGGAATGTGTTTTAACAACTCTAGAGACAAGGAGGTTGAGAGGAGATCAGTATTGAAGTTTTTTTAAGAAATTGAATGGTTATGACAATATTGGTACAAATATGTTTTTCTCTCTCAAGAAAGATAGCAGAACTAGAGGATATGATTTATAGTTAGTAAAGGATCAGTGTAGATTGGATATCAGGAAGTACTCATTCTCACAGAGGACAGTAAATTAATGGAACAAATTATCTACGGATTGTATACTCGCTAGCAGCGTGAATATGTTTAAAAACAAGTTGGACATATCTCAGGAGGGCGGGTTACACGTAGACGAACTCTGATGGACTCTCGATAAGCCAATGGCTTCCTTGTCCTCTTGCCATCTGGGCCTTTGGCTTGGATAGCAAATCTTGTTAAATCTTGTTAAAATCATGTATGCCATAATGTGTACATGATGTGATTATTATAAAACAGTTCATACTTTATTTTATGATAATCATGCTGCAATCAATTATTGACACTACATCACTATTCAGTTGCTTCAGGGTGAGGATCGGTACGAATGTGGCCAACACAAACAATAAACATGTGCATGTAGAACTTTTAGCCGTTTGTTTAATGCCGGTGCTATCATCCTGTATATTTTGTCCATTTTCACATGTGCGAGGTGCTTGCGTGCGTGCGTGCGTGCGTGTGTGCGTGCGTGCATGCTTGCTTGCGTGCGCGCATATATACCCAAGCACATCTATACACACATTTTATGTTTTATATACCACACGCATTGTAATATTTGTTTGTAGTTTGGGACATCCATTCTATGACACAAGAACATTACTAGCACCTCTGTACCAGTGCTGCATGTAAGTTATAAGTATTATTACTTCAATATTTCTCCTTTCCAGCATATCACTAATATTATTTATATTCTTAACGTGTACATCTAATCTGTTTGGTCTGTTTGAATAAACCCTTTTGATTTGATTTGATTTGAAGTTTCAATTATGTTCTTGCTGAGCACTGTGTTAATATACTCATTCAAACTATATTTTACTGATTGATACAGGGTTGCCTATATTGAACCGTTTCAGAAGTTTCTGATAAGAATGTGTGTTCTCGTTGTAACGCACTGGCCTTGTCGGTGTATTTTGGTTGCGCAATCCATTAACGAGTTAACGAGTTCTTTTCTTGACACCAGGGTGCGCCAGCAGACATACGATCACCTGCTCGAACTGAGTAACGGCACACTGAGTCGCGTCCTACGCCACCTGTTGGCCCACGACCCGATAGCACCGGTGATCAGCGAGCTTCACTTCGCCGCAATTGACCGACGACTGGGTCATGTTATTGAGATAATCCAAGAATGTATAGCAAAAACTGTTCTCATTAAAGGTTAATATAGCTGGCTTAATATTTGTTTGCAAAAGGTTTTTCAATAATTTATATTATGGACTTGACGTCAACTTAATAAGGAAACCCAACTGTGGCAAACCAATCGTAATATTATAATGACATTGGGGTCATGAGTACGTGTAGGCATACCTGTCAACTGTCCGTCATTCGTATGGAGTCTCCATCATTTTGACATAGCCTAGAGATTGAAATATCCGTCATTTTGTAAAGAATAGGCCAGTTTGATTTAATAACTATTTGTAATAAGTCATTAGAACGAATTTAATCGATATATTAAACGTCTAAATTAGTAGCAGAAAAGCAGGTTTCGAAAAGCTTGTAGCTAAACCAAAAGTAAGCCACCCAAGTGGATATTGACAAATTCCATATTGTACCCAAGATTGATGATAATGTGAAAGCACTTAATTTCTTGCTCTCTTATGCGAAACAAATAAAGCCACTTAATCCTGACATTTGCTAAATTGTTTTGACTTCGGAAGTTAACGAATTTCTGGAACCGGAAGAGCTCGGGTAACCAGGGATGGACCCGGCTCGCAAAACTCTTAATACTGGTTTTCTTCTACAACCTACGCGCGCGCACCAGTAATTTCCTTCCGGTTACGCCTGGTTACGCCTTCGTGTTGGCGACGGCATTTCACAAATCCACATAGTATCTGAATTAGGGTTGAAGTCGACCAATCGATCGTTGTAATATTTATAATGATTAAAACGGATTTTTTTTTATTTATAAACTGTTTTAAATGTTGTTTACCATAGTTAAAACATGATAGTTAATTGTTGTAGTTAATTGTTGTTTAATTTCAGAAATACAATAGTGACGATGAGTTGTATGACGAGTATAGCTAAGGACCCAAAATAAATGTATAAAATTGAAGGATATATAGTTAAACTATATAAGTTAACATAGTTAAACATGATTGTTTTAGTTAGTTGAATAAAACCAAATTAATTTATTGTCCAAATATATAAGTTACATATGAAAACATGCCGCCAACATAACATTAACAATATCACTGATTTGATATGTAGCAAACTCTTCTGTAAGAGTTGGGGCTCTGAAAAGAGCAATTTGTTTTGTTGCTCTTCGTGGTAGTCATCTAGGTGGCCTGGTGCAATGTCTACAAAACTCCAAAATACATTAGGCATATATAATCATTAAAAGTTATTTAATCTGAATAACAGATAGACAGCAAGAAATCCCCACATTCAATGGCACAATCCAGATAAGCAAAAACAGTTAATGAAACTGAAATCCACACATGCAATTCGTTTAAGCAAAAATAGAAGTAACATTAAGAAAATTAATTATTTATAGGAAGAATTGTGCCGTGGGAGCTGCCAGGTTGTTTGGAACCCTCGCTTCTTGCACCTGTGGAAGAGAAAACAGAGCAACAGAAATTGGTCCCGAAATACATATACATTTGTCAGACCCGGAATAACTTCACTGACCCCCTGGTCTAACTATGCCCATCCCTACACTGACTGATGGTCAAACTGCACTGACTGTTGCCCTAACTCAACCGACTGCTGGTTTAAGTACACTGACTGCTGGCATAATTAAATTGACTGCTGGTCTAACAAAACTGACCGGTGGCTAACCACACTGACTGCTGGCGTAACTAATCTGACTGGTGGCCTAACTACACTGACTGCGGGCCTAATTAAACTGACTGCTGGCCTAACTAAACTGACTGCTGGCCTAAGTACACAGACTGGTGGTCTAACTACACTGATTGTGGGCCTAATTAAACTGACTGCTGGCCTAACTACACTGACTGCTGGCCTTTCTAAACCTAAACTGACTATGGACTGACTACACTGACTCCTAGCTTAATTAATTTCCTTGCTTGCTTGTGTGACCGATCTATTGCCAACTTTTTAAGTTTGAAGGCCACAATCTGGCCGTTCTCCGAAGCTACCTCAGTTATAGTCAATCCCCGTGTTTTTATATTTTCTTCCCACCCCATCCTTCTCTAGCATTAGGTGGAACTTTGACCCGAGGCTGGCATGGATCACCCGTGTTAAATGCAGGAAATCTCAACTCATAATTACTATTTTTGATAACTGTGGGCCCTCCTTCCCTCTGAAACCTGACTTATGGGGATGTCTTTTACGTAATCTACCAGGGAAGTATGTCGGTGCAGCTGGTTTCTGAGGAACATGTAAGAGTAATTTTATAACTAATTCTTCTGGGACCTTTGCAATAAAGACTTTATACCACTGAAAACATAACCTCGACCACGTTTATTACAGATTGTGGGGAACAGTGCAGACAAACCGGGAGGGCTTGTTATTGTTAGTAGAAGTAGTTAAACTATGAGAACTGTTATTAGGAAGTTTTACATTTGGTTTCTTTACTATCATATTCACATCGACTGTACCCATGACTGTGTCACTGGTCACAACGGTTTAGAATGTTGCAGTTTCTGACAAGATTAAGAGAGTGTACGGCAAAAATTGACTCGATGTTTGAAGAATTTGCAATTCAGCCAGCCATCCTGCAAAGTCACATGACTTGATCTGACCAGTGCTAGTAATGCGATTAGGGGAATCCCCGAATTGTTACCTTGGATGAAATCGTTGTTTACGTTGCGTTTAGGTTCTTGTACTTGTCAATATTACTACCTTGATAAGCTTTAAATGTCCAGATTCACACCGTTACACGTAGTGTAACACATAAGTAAATATGTAAAGAGATACAAAGTGTGCACATTCGCTACATTCCTATCGATTATTAATCTTGTAACTACATTTAATATTAACATTATTCTAAGTCATTAATATCACCACTACAAGTATACAAATACAATACTCACGACACGAAGCAGTTCACACAGTAGTAATTAGGTGGGCGAATCGAGTAACTTTTCCAATTCAGTATAATCAGAGCAAATACTCCAAATATTCAAGAGCGATCCAAAGGCAAAGCAAATGTATCAATCAACGGAATAGGCAGATTTGTGGACAGACCAGTAGTGAGCACAGCTTTAAATATACAATGATCACCATAAAATAAGGTCTACCAATCTATGGCCGTATAACAAAATTTGGAAAACAATTGGCTCCTTAACAAGCGTTATTTCTATAAAGCAGCGAATCAATTAAAAGTTAAAACAGTTGGACTGATAAAAGACCAGTTGACTAAACAACGGTAGGATGCTCTTTAATGTTTCTGCAACTCATTTGAGGTGTTGCAGAAACATACAATCAAAGGAAAACACCATCATCCATTATAGGTATTGTCGCTGAGCACACTGTAGAGGCATTAGAACACATTATTGGGACGACTACTACGTTTTCATGTCTATATGACTACCTGCTCCCTCAATGAGCACATCGTAGAACACATTATTGAAACCACCGCTACTGTTTCGACTGTTGATTACATAATTAACCAGATCATCAATCAGAATGCGAAGTTTTCATGTCTACAACACTCACGCAATTAAGACTCAATGTCTCATATGTGAACTCGAGTCAAGCAAGTAAACAAACGGCATTACGATTACACTTTATGAACGTGCATAAACATGACAATTTTATTTACACTTATTCACACACGGCTAGTTAAATTAAAACATTAAGACATGAGTGGAAAATAATCACACTACACGAATGCATATAAACATGACAATTTCATTTACACTTATTCACGGCTAGTTATATTCACAACGTTAGGCATGAAGGAAAAATCGCGGAAGTTATGCGATCACGCACGAGAAGCACTGCTATTTCCTGCAGGAAGTTACACCACAACGCAAGCGCAGTATATACACTCCCGGTAGAGATAACAGACGTAGCAGAAAACCAGTATGTATACTCTTGCGCCCAGCTCCTAAATGGTTCATGCCTCAGTTACACTTCATGGTGTGTTACAGACGAATGTAGGGCACAGTAATTTTAGATGTGTAACTTTCAAAAAAGGCATAAGGCACTTGTGCTTAGTAATTCATGTAGACATTGGTAAAAAAATTGACGGGTTCAGGCATTTTAAATAAGTTAGATGTACGAGATTGTCTACACTAGATCAGCATGTCAATGAGATGATGACAACGGCAGGTAAGAAGTTTCATATTTATTGATGGTCCCGTTTTCTTATAATCGTGCAAAACGTTAACATGGTCGCCAATTTGAAACGTAACTGTACGATGAACCCAAAGTGGTAAGACCACAGTTGACCTTCCTGTTTATTGTAGGGCGTATTAAATTGTGGTATGTGAATTTAAATAATTCATATGATGTGAGATAAGTGCAAGTGAGCAGCCATATTCACAGGTTTGTTTGTAGAAGCTATTGGCTGTGAAATAGTGCATTTTTTAGAGTTTAAGAGGCGGAGGGATTTATGGGAATTGTTCTGCTATGGGCCACGTGGGCGCTTGAATACATAGCTATTTTTGTAAAAAAAAAAAACATTTAAGGACATCGCATGTTGGAGCGTTTTAAAAGAGCTGAAGTATGTGATTTTGACAAAACTAGGTCAGCATGTTAATGAGACGATGGCAGTTGCTGTGAAATATTTTCAGAATTTTTCAATGTCACGTTTTCTTATAATCAGACAAAATGTTAACATGGCCACCAATGCAATCTATACTGTGGTCTTACCCCAAATAAACGGAAGTCGTGGTCACAAACACGGTTATAAAATATTGATATGCTTATGCTTTGGTCGTTGTTGTTAGCTTAAGTGTGGATATTACAGGTAATTTGGATGAAATTATTAGTTTGTTATAACACATTTCTTATAATTTTAATAATTTGCAATTCCAATAATATAATTAGGGCTCATATTATTTTGAAAAATTAATAAAAACGGTTGCTAACCTGTCCTATGTTGTGTGTGTTTGTATATATATATATATATATATATATATATATATATATATATATATATATATATATTATTGATTGCATCTAGTCAACAAGATCATTACTGTTTAAACGCCACTACTATTTAAACTGTTTAACTGTCTCCTTTATGAGTTGTCTTATAACCGAAATTATTATACTACTACTAAATATAAAAAAGGTCAAATAAATGTACAATTTAGTTTTGTACTATAACGTTTGATGTGCACGAGCTGATATTTTGAGCAATTTGATGTTTAATATAATATTTCATTGTTAATAAACACAATTGTTTTATTAACATATGTTAAAATAGCATTAAGGAGCTTGTGGTAAGCTAAAAATCTACAATAAGCAATGTTTTGTATCAACAATAACTGTTGCCTTTCCAAAATGCCTATTCACCTATTTCATCTTGTGCGCAGTACTTTGTAAGTGTTTAGGCACAAGGAAATTAAGGTATGTCACCCTAACCTTAGCTAACCCCATATCAAGCTAACCATAACCCCAGTCCTGAAGTGGTTTACAGACGATATAAACATTCCAATAGGCACATGTTAATAGGAAAAGTGTACCGTTTGCTTGAAAAAGCAGACAGCAGTAGCAATCACGAATAGCATGGTACAGATCGGATGTCAAAATGGACATTTGGTAAAAAACAAATAAGGGGTATGACACCAGTATTTGAGGGAGCAGGTAGTCATTTTGCACAAGAACAGTCATTGGTGATATTTTTGGCCTAGTGCATTAGGAACATCGTGTAACAAATTTGGACAAAATATAAAATCGCGCTTCGAGGTACCGACATACCAGGAACGGCTAGCTAGGCCTACCGTGTTCAAATTTCGATGATTCGGTGCGCTATCGATCGCCTGATCTAGGTACTCAGCACATTTCGTACCTGTTATAAGATAGTCGGACAAAAAAAGACAGTTGGACGAAACAATGGCAAGGGACGACAAAAATGGCCAGAGTTAAAGTGAACATTTTGGATGCACTCATAGCGCTCGTAAAGTCACCAAATAACGCATTCCATGTGTAGGCCTACTTGAAGTCAAGTCAAGGGTCTCAGTTCTGAAGGAACTTTAAGTCAAGATTTAACAAGATTTAACAAGATTTGCCATCCAAGCCAAAGGCCCAGATGGCAAGTGGACAAGGAAGCCCTTGGCTTATCGAGAGTCCAACAATGTTCACCTACTTATAACCCGCCCTCCTGATATATGTGTCAACCTTGTTTTTAAACATATTCACGCTGCTAGCAGTTACACAATCTGTAGACAGTTTGTTCCATTCATTTACTGTCCTCTGTGAGAACGAGTGCTTCCTGATGTCCAATCTACATTGATCCTTTACTAATTTTACCTCATGTCCTCTAGTTCTGCTATCCTTCTTGAGTGAGAAAAACATATTTCTATCAATATTTTCATACCCATTCAATATCTTAAAAACTTCAATCTGATCTCCTCTTAACCTCTTTGTCTCTAGAGTTGTTAAACCACATTCTTTCAGGCGTTCTTCATAACTAAGGTCTCTAAGTTCTGGAATCATTTTAGTTGCTCTCCTTTGTATGCGTTCAAGCGTATCTATATCCTTCTTACGATATGGTCTCCATGCTTGTATACAGTATTCTAAATGAGGTCTAACTATTGCTTTATAAAGAGGTATAATTAACTTTTTTCCCTTGTATGTTATGTTTCTTCTAATCAATCCAAGAATTTGATTACCCTTTGAAGCTGCAATACCACACTGCTCTGAAACTTTCATATCAGCGCTTATTGTAACTCCTAAGTCCTTTTCTTTTACAGTAGTACCAAGAACAGTACCTCCCATTTTATAGTTTACATTCAAGTTCCCATGTCCTGTATGTAGGCATTTACATTTCCCAAAATTGAACAGCATCTGCCATTTCTCAGACCATTTCACTAATCTGTCTAGATCGTTTTGTAAATGTTGTTTATCACCATCAGTATTAACCTTTCTAAACAGTTTTGTGTCGTCCGCAAATTTCAGTACGTTACTTGTTATACTGTCGTCCAAGTCATTGATATAAATTAAGAATAATATAGGTCCTAATACTGATCCTTGAGGTACCCCACTCAAAACCGATTTCCAATTTGAAACTTCTCCATCTACTACAACTCGTTGTCTTCTGTCAGTCAGCCATTGTTCTATCCAGTCAGTTATGCTATCCCCGATACCATGGGCTTTTAATTTAAGTAGCAATCTTTGATGTGGCACTTTGTCAAAAGCTTTCTGAAAATCTAAGTAGATAATATCTACTGGCGATCCCTCGTCTATCCACTTAGTGATTTCTTCCAAAAACATAACACATTTGTTAAGCATGACCTCGCTTTAAGGAATCCATGTTGAGATGAATTTAATAATTTATGCTTAACGAGGAAGTCCACCATATGGTCTTTAATTAACCTTTCTAATAATTTACAAATCACTGACGTTAAACTCACTGGTCTGTAATTCTCTGACTTATTTCTCGAACCCTTTTAAATAATGGTATGATGTTTGCTTCTTTCCATTCAAACGGAACAACTCCCTCTTTTAATGACAAGTTGAATACTCTTGCAAGTGGTATACTGATTTGATCTACTGTTTCCATTAGTAATTTTGGAGGAATCCCATCCACTCCCGGTGATTTGTTATCCTTCATTGCCTTTATTTTCCTAGCTACCAATTCTGGAGTTACAACTAACGGTCCTAAATAGTCAGATTTAGTCCCCTGAAATTTAGCATCAGCAACTGGTAATGAACTAATATCTTCTTTTGTAAACACTGAACTGAAGTAACCATTTAGGTCTTCCGCCATTAAAAACCCCTGTGATATTATATTTCCAGCACTGTCTTCTAGAGGTCCAACCTTGTCTTGTACGTTTTGTTTACTCCTGACATATGCATAAAAACTCTTGCTGTCAGTTTTTATGTTACATGCCAGTTTTTGCTCATAGCTTCTTTTAGATTGTCTGATTTCAGTTGTAGCTGCATTAAGTGCCTCTTTGTATTTTGCATAGTCTTCTTCCTTTCTGGTACGCCTATAAACCCTCCACATAGTTTGTTTTAGCATTATTTTTCTAATTGCCTCTTTTGACACTTGTTTCTTTCTACACCGTTTTCCTTGTTTTCGAAGGGAACAAATTTATCAATGATACTCTCAATTTCATATTTTAGAATATTCCAACATTCAATTGCAGTCTTATTCATCAGCATGTTATTCCAATCTAGCTGTGCTAAGTATTTTCTCATATCTTTGTAGTTACCTTTGTGGAAGTTTCTCTTGTACGTTTTCTTATTTTTACTTTCTGATTTTACATTGATGTCAAAATGTATTTGATTATGGTCACTATTACCCAATGGTTCAAATATTTTTACATTGTCCACTAATTCTTTTTGTGATGACAAAACTATATCTAATACATTTTCTCCCCTGGTTGGTTCTAGTACGTGCTGAGTAAGAAAGCTATCCTGGATTAAACATAGAAATTGTTGATCCTCAATCCCTGTGCTCTCTAGAGAATTCCATTGTATGTGTCCATGGTTAAAATCTCCCATTATGATACATTCCCCTTTACTAACTTCCTTTATAGCGTTTTTTATTTTTGTGTTGTCCTCTTCGTTTATGTTTGGACTTCGGTAAACTAATCCAACAGTTAATTTTGAATTTCCTGAAACAATTTTGCACCAAACAGCTTCATCGCAATCTGCTTCGCTTTCTAGTTTTATTTCATAAGCCTGAATAGATTCTTTAACATATAAAATAACTCCCCCGCCCCTTCTTCCTATTCGATCTTTCCTAAACATTACGTATCCTGTCAGTCCTAATTCAGCATCTGTTATATCTATGTTGGCCCATGATTCAGTTATACCAATTATGTGAGGGTCAATATCTTCTACCATAATGTTTAATTCGTTTTTCTTATTTACTATGCTCCTTGCATTTAAACATACGCATCTATAACCTTTTTCAGAGATGTTTTTCGGATGATTTGATATTGGTTTATCTGTGCTAGTGGTCTCTTGTTCTGCTTGAGACACCTCTAGGTAACCCCCCTGCACTTCTAGTTTAAAGAATGTTTACTTCCAAAAATATTTGTCATTGTACCCAAGTCGCTATCTACTGCTGCTGAAAGTTTGTCCGCGAATACTGTCATTGTTTCTTATACGCATATGAAATGGCTAACTGGTGTGTGAGCAACACTGAACATGATATCATAAATGGCTACCCGTTACAATGTCAACAAGTTTGTTATAAAAGAAATCTAAGTATCATAACTGCCAACTTACACTTCATTACCGCGGCTGAAGCAGACCAGCCACTGATTGGCGAGGCCTCGATACTTTCTTTGCAAAGCGGGCTTCGTCTATGAGGCGCCGTAGCGGCCAAAAGGGCGATGAAACGGCAAAACCTGTCGAGTCCTGCGCGAACCGTCGAGTCCTGCGCGAACCGTCGAGTTCTGGCTGCACGAACCGTCGAGTCCTGCGAGAACCGTCGAGATACTCTGGTTACCACTGAAAATAGTTCAGTGCAATGTTTCGTGTGAGCAGTCGTGGCTTAGCGGTAGAGCGTTCGCTTTATGTTTGGAGGGTCCTGGATTCAATCCGTGGTATGTCTCATTTACGCTTTTTCGCGGTTAATGTTATTATTATTATTTTATTAATTATTATTATTTTATTTAGTCCAATATTCGCTTTCGTTTAATTTCGCTGACTGACAATGTGTGGTACTAAGTATGGCTTAGTACCGACTAAACAACTGAACTGTTTATGACGTGAAACAGCAAATAGTATGTGCAGCCGATCAATTGTTTTACTCTTTTCTTGCCGACATTGCCGCGTTTTTTATTGTTTTTCCGTTCAATAGAATAGTTATTTCGTTTAGTACGAATTCCTTTTCGGCGATCTTTTACTTTCTGACCTAACCATGAAAATGACCACATAGAGCACACAAACGTCTCCTCATATATCTACTATACATATACACATGTCACGTGGCCAAAAAGGTGCATTTACTTTCTCAAAACAATAAAAATTTACAAAAGAATTAAACCAAAATATCGCCCTCTACTGCGGCGCCTACGCGTAGAGCCAAGGCTACCGTAAAATCGATGCATATGACAAGGCGTCGTTCAGTTTCACCAAAACTCTGTGCGGGGGAGCTGCTGATTGAAATCAAACATAGTACAATTATGTATTTCTGTTTTAATAGTGCGTGGGTGCGTGCGTGCTTCATTGCTCAGTATTATTTGTATTTTGCTATATGTCACATGTCATGTTCTTAGATAATTAGTTTTATTCATATTATCATCAAATTGTGTTATATTTTTAGATGTATTTTTTAAAATTGTGAATGGACTTTGTCTTGATTTACGGCGCTATTTTAATACCAATTGCTTTTTAAATACAGTAATTACGTTGGCACCAGTATTGACGCATAATTTAAAGCGTACTGTCGAATCTAATACAAATGACCTAAAAAAAATATGATTATTACTTTGTCACAAAACGTGTTACTAGTATGTATCTGTTGATACCACTGATTTCTTTAGAGATCACCGGTTGTTACCTCCCATAATCAGTATTAAGTTAAACACAAAATAAGACACCTGCGCGTAGATTGCAGCACATAACGATTTCTTCAGGAAAAGTAGCGTGTTTTTATTCAGCATGTAGATGTTTTATACATAAAAAATAGAATCGCAATGAAAATAACCATTGTTTACTCAGCATATATTTGTCAAAGACATCCGAGCTGAACATGTATGCCGTAATAAGTTTTTGTTTTAAGTGTCATTTATGTTATATGTTGTTAAGATGCACTACCTAGCATTTCACAGAAATGCTAGATATGGCGCGTGTTGCAGCGCACACTGTCATTTACGTTGATGTATGAATAAATGTACCGGGCATCCCACAAACACATGTTGATCATTGTTATATGTGCTTGCTTATATAAGCTACTCAAAAAGTATGGTTTATTTGGGTGGTGGGTATCTGTTGAGAAGATTTTCAAAAAGCCATGCTGTTTTTGCCTGTGTTGACTCCTTTCTCGATTATATTTTTGGATATTGACAACACGGTAGTTTACGGTAACATACTAGCCTATACTCGTAACAGCGTCAATATCGATCCTCAGAGATGGCATTTCTTACCCTGGTACACTTCCAATTATTCTGGCCGATATGTCATACAATTCAGCGTTTTACCTCAAGCAAAACCACTACCTATGCCAAAGCACATGACATCCTCGAATTTCTCGTACACTTGGTGCACAGTTGGAAGCATTAATGTACAATCACTGGTGTTGGCCTGGGGCCACTTGGACCTACCACAAAGCTCCTCTTCATGGAGGAACTTTAAGGTAGGCCCAAATTTTAACCCCAGGGGTGGAAATGACTGCATCCCAGTCGAAAACATCAGAATGTCAGGAAATATAACGGTGCATTCATCATCTGAAATAAATGTTTTAATGTATGCACATAACCTCAAAATATGATCATTGGTAGTAAGTAATGTGATGTTTTCATAAGTGATCACATATTATTTAATTAAAAACGTTATCTTTTTAAAATAGAACATGATTACCATTTCACCAGTAAATTAGCTACTCTTTAAATATGGATCTGTCAAAAATACATCAGAGAAAACACTGCATAACTGTTTTTCATGTAAACTGGAGTGCATCGTGACAGTTTGAACGGAAAGGCAGTGAAAACGTGGCAATGTCGGCAAGAAAAGTGTAAAAAGGTTGGTCGGCTGCATATACTATTTGCTGTTTAACGTCATAACCAGTTGTTTAGTCGGTACTACGTATAGCTTCGTCAGTCAGCGAAATTAAACGAAAGCGAATATTGGACTAAATCAAATAATTGATTGAACCCAGGACCCTCCAAACATAAAACGAACGCTCTACCGCTAAGCCACGACAGCTCACACGAAACGTTGCATTGAATTCGTTGTGTTCTGCAGAGCGTCTCGTGGCATTGTCGTTTTATTAACAATTTTGTTTTTTACCACATTTACGGGATTTTTTCCATTCATTGTCCTCTGGGTAGT
This sequence comes from Lamellibrachia satsuma, assembly GCA_033239005.1. Classification (NCBI taxonomy): domain Eukaryota; kingdom Metazoa; phylum Annelida; class Polychaeta; order Sabellida; family Siboglinidae; genus Lamellibrachia; species Lamellibrachia satsuma. The sequence continues at coordinate 8,932,403 of BSQZ01000001.1, read as the reverse complement.
ATATTATATTATATTATGTTTTTCCTACAACGGCAACGCTATTTTCAGTGGTAACCAGAGTATCGGTTCGCGCAGGACTCGACGGTTCGCGCAGGACTCGACGGTTTTCGCAGGACTCGACGGTTCGCGCAGGACTCGACGATTCTCGCAGGACTTGACGGTTCGCGCAGGACTCGACGGTTCGCGCAGCACTCTACGGTTCGCGCAGACAGAACTCGACGGTTCGCGCAGGACCTGACGGTTCGCGCAGGACTCGACAGGTTTTGCCGTTTCATCACCCTTTTGGCCGCTATGGCGCCTCATATTCGTCTGCAGTTGTTCGCCACTTTGCTAACACTAATGAATTGTCCCACAGCAACGTAGCCTCTTAGCATTTTCGATGGTAAACAATATTGGCATTAAGCACCGTTCGACAATAATCGGTACATCGACTGCATCGACTGTCATCGCGGCAACAACGACCTCGTCGCCTTGAAAGCAGTTTTCATCCAAGGGCCATAAATCCGCATTCTCTGAATCCAGTAATTGTCTTGTATGGAGTCGCCGTTCACAGGAACCCAGTTCCAAAGATCCCTGCCATGTCGTAGAATTATATTCTCTTTCCACGGTGAGATGTCATCCAGTTTGAAGTAAGCTCTGTCGTGCGGCGGCATCTGATGCGTGTAATGCGGTGGGAGGGTGATGAGGTCGATGACGTGCGCCTTCGCGTACATCACAGCATCAAGCGTTTCGTGGCTGTCATGCCCGTCCAGTATTATCACGTGTCGATTGTACGAAGATGAGTTTGTGTACTGCACAAAATGTTCCAGCCACTTAAGAAATAGGCCTCCATATGAAGCCGATAACATGACGTTAACGGCAATCCTTGCGCATTTGTCGCAGTTTCCGCCGAACTATGTACTGTAGCGTTTCTAGCGGTTTCCGCTGATCTTCGTACCGTAACATTTCTAGCGGCAGGGTGGCTTCTCCCGCGTTACTACAAACTCACCTTTTTCTCCATTTTCTCCGCGTTTCTACAAACTATATAACCAAACTATAATGTGATCGACTGGTGGAACTTCCAACTCTTTGATCTTCTTTACAAATTATGTGCTGTTTTTCACAAAATGTTCTGTTTTTCCAACAAGTGGGCTCAAAATGTTGGCTAATGTAATCGGCTGAAATTTAATGGGTCAGCAGTAGAATGTTCGCCTGCCACGCAGGCAGCGCGTCTATTGCATCTTTTTACTTGTGCTTATAAAGTTACACTTAGACAAAAAATTAAAATTAAAATAAACATCACGAAATTAGTAAAATAACTTTTAAAGTTTATCATAGCTCGTCAACACAATACGAAATTTTAATATGTTGTTTGCCTAATAAAGAACTATGCATAGTTAAAAATGGTTGTCATATAACCACATTCTCATTTTGGGTGCTGAAATTCGTAATATATACAAAAAAATGTAAGTTTAAGGCTGAAAAGCACCCCCTTTGGGGGCAAAAAACAATTTGGCCTATTTATTTTATCTAAGACGGAAATGGTTAGCGCGGTTACAAATACACTTAACTAAATAGTACTAGAATTACAGAACTTTACTAAAACAACTACTATAAAATGCATTTTAGTGGAGTGGCTTATATGTTTTGTATAATACATATTTTTAAACATTAAGCATTTTTCCCAACCATCGATTTTATTGAACCTACTTAGCTATTATAGCAAATAAACGAACTCCTTTTGACAGGTTATATATTGTTATGAAGAACCTCGTCTAACCAATAATCGTTAGCGAATCCTTCACAAGATAAGCTTCGCACAATGCGCGCAAGATGGTATACATGTAACAACGATGCCATGCGTAGTGGACTGTGCACCAATCTATAAGATGAACGACGAACCACAATTGTGCTGCCATAGGCTGTTTGGTAATGCTATTTATATAATTTGTAATTTTATTATATAATTTGTGTTAATACCTCCCACTTCAAAATCCCACCTCCCCATCTTTTAGGCCTACCTCCCACTCCACACGTATTTCTGAGGCCAACCTCCCACTCCATATGTATTTCTGAGGCCAACCTCCCACTCCACACGTATTTCTGAGGTCAACCTCCCACTCCACACGTATTTCTCAGGCCAACCTCCCACTCCACACGTATTTCTAAGGCCAACCTCCCACTCCACACGTATTTCTGAGGCCAACCTCCCACTCCATACGTATTTTTGAGGCCAACCTCCCACTCCACACGTATTTCTGAGGCCAACCTCCCACTCCACACGTATTTCTGAGGCCAACCTCCCACTCCACACGTATTTCTGAGGCCAACATCCCTCCAATTTTTTAGGACAATAACAAATGCAGCACATGTATTAAAATGTTTACTTTATACAATTTCCACAATGTATTACATTTGCCCCGTAATGAATGTGTCATAGGAGACGCAAGTGACTCTCGTTTCGAGTCGATAGTTGACGAGATAATGCACTTCCGGCCCCCCAAGTTGTGCACACCATAACACGTTAAAGGTATGTATGTCATCATAAAGCAAGCCATTGTTATTAGCATGATCATCACATTGTAAAGACAGTTGTTTTAATAAATAATATAAGAAAATGTGTTATTGTTTGTTCTCTCTGTTTTAATTCCAAATATGTTTAGTTTATGTGAAATGCGACAGTGGGCAGCGTATCGTTGGGGACCGGAAGTGAACATCAATGGGTAATTATGTGCAAATTTGTATAAATCCAACATGGCGCCAAACTAGACTAGTGTGCAGTACTGGAATTACACAAACATATGCCATATTTTCGCCTGAATCAATAACACCTGTTATAACAATATATAGGTGACGTCTAAACGGCTATTTCACATATTGGATTCGTTAAAGTACTTTTGCTGTGGGTTCGGTTAAAGCTGTTCAATTTGAAAATAATAATACTATGGCCCAAAAATCAAATTGGCATATAACTTACTATACGTGCTGCGGCTCCTCAAATCGAACGTGCCAAAATTGGTTGGACATTATGTTGCATCGGTTTATGTGTAGATGGCGGCACTAATAGTTGGATCTGCCGAAATAGATTGGGTGTGCTGTGCTCCACCTTCCTCTATGCACCCAGAAAAGGGGTATGCATCCGGCTTCTGTAACAAAGGGACCTACGTTCTGATTCCAACCACTGGTTTTAACTAGATTTAACAAGATCTGCCTCCAAGCCAAAGGCCAAGATGGCAAATGGACAAGGAAGCCATTGGCTTATCGAGAGTCCAACAATGTTCATCTATGTATAACCCGCCCTCCTGAGATATGTGTCAACCCTGTTTTTAAACATATTCACGCTGCTAGCAGTTATACAATCCGTAGACAATTTGTTCCATTAATTTATTTTCCTCTGTGAGAACAAGTAAATCCTGATATCCAATCTACACTGATCCGTTACTAATTTTATCTGATGTCCTCTAGTTCTGCTATCTTTCTTGAGTGAGAAAAACACATTTCTATCAACATTTTCATACACATTCAATATCTTAAACATTTCAATCTGATCTCCTCTTAACCTCCTTGTCTCAAGAGTTGTTAAACCACATTAGTTCAGGCGTTCTTCATAACTAAGGTCTCTAAGTTCTGGAATAATTTTAGTTCCTCTCCTGTGTATGCGTTCGAGCGTATCTATATCCTTCTTACGATATGGTCTCCACGCATGTATACGGTATTCTAAATGAGGTCTAACTATTGCTTTACACAGAGGTATAATTAGCTTTTTTCCTTGTATGTTTCTCCTAATCAACCCAAGAATTTGATTACCCTTTGAAGTTGCAATACCACAGTGCTCTGAAACATTCGTATCAGCACTTAGTTTAACTCCTTAGTCCTGTTCTTTTACAGTAGTACCTAGAACAGTATCTCCCATTTTATAGTTTACATCCAAGTTCCCATGTCCTGTATGTATTAATACTGGTCCTTGTGGTACCTCACTCAAAACTGATTTCCAGTATAAAACTTCTCAATCTACTACAACACGCTGTCTTTTGTCAGTCAGGTGTTGTTCTATCCAGTCAATTATGCCATTCTTGATACCATGGGCTTTTAATTTAAGTAGTAATCTGAAAAGCTAAATATCTATTGGCGATCCCTCGTCTATCCACGTAGTGATTTCTTCAAAAAAAACATAACATAGTTGTAAAGCATGACCCTGCTTTTAGGAATCCATGTTGATATGAATTCAATAATTTATGCCTAACAAGGAAGTCCATCATATGGTCTTTAATTAACCTTTGTAATAACTTACAAATCACTGTCGTTAAACTCACTGGTCTGTAATTCTGTCTTATTTCTCGAACCCTTTTTAAATAATGGTTTGATGTTTGCTTCTTTCCATTCAAAGGGAACAACTCCCTCTTTTAATGACAAGTTGCAAGTGGTATACTGGTTTGTTCTACTGTTTCCATTGGTAGTTTTGGTAGAATATATATATATATATATATATATATATATATATATATATATATATATATATATATATATATATATATATATATAAAATTGTATGTGTTTAAGCATGTTGCTATTTTTGCATTGACCTAGCTAGAACTGTAATCAATATTATAATTAATTAGATGATTTTTTGCAATCATAATAATTATATGCCTACTTCATAAATACGTGAGTATAGCCAACAATTGAAGACATGCAATGAATTCAATATAATACTACGAAAATATGGTTGAAAAAAGTAACTCTTGCATGTATATGCACTTAATTAGCCTCGTGTGTTGCTGTGGCCATGTGGCTTCGCCAATGACAAACGTTGTATGCTTTTAACAGTGAATAAGTCTACAAACACCGGATGACACTGACAATGACAAGCAGTTTGTCGAAGGTTGTTCAGTAATTCATATGTCATCAACAGTGTTATGAATGAAAATGATGCAATCATTTTATAACGTTATTACGTTTTGTAAGACACATACAGTTCAGTGCCAGCCACATGAAAACGTGGAACATTACTTGCGGCAAATGCCCTAAAATAATTTAAGACAACGCAGAGTAGGGGAGACAGGAGGGAAGGAGAAGGGAGTGGGGGAGACGGAAGGGAAAACAACCGGAGTGAAGGAGAGGGGAGTGGGAGAGACAAGAGCAAAGGAGTGGGAAGTGGGGGAGACAGGAGAGAAGGGGTCAGGACAGAATGTGATGGAGGGGATCGAAAGGAAGAGTTATTCTGCAGCAGTGATAGAGGGGGTGAGGAAGAGAGCGAGGGTGTTTGTGGGGGATTCGATAGTTAGGAAGACCGACAGAGTCTTAAACAAGGGAGATGATGTGGTGGTCTGCTTGCCTGGAGCCAAAATAGAGGCGATAACTGAGAGGGTAAAAAACATCGTAGGCTCGGGTAGGGGTGGATCTGTTTTAGTACACGTAGAGACAAATAACGTAGAGAGGGAGGGTACAAATGCCATAGTTAGGAAATATAGGCAGTTGGTCAGAACACTAAAACAGACGCGGGTTGAGCAGGTAATACTGTCAGGGATTTTACCTGTAATGGGCAGGAGGGGTCACACATATCGAAATTGTCGGGGGATGGCAATTAACATGTTAGTCCAGAGGCTGCGTAGGGAAGAGGAAGTTGGATTTGTGGATTTATGGGGAAGTTTTGTTGGGAGGGCAGATATGTACATGAAGGATGGGCTTCATTTAAGTGGAAAGGGGGCGGCAGTATTCGCGGACAAACTTTCAGCAGCAGTAGATAGCGACTTGGGTACAATGACAAATATTTTTGGAAGTAAACATTCTTTAAACTAGACGTGCAGGGGGATTACCTAGATTTGTCTCAAGCAGAACAAGAGGCCACTAGCGCATAAAAACCAATATCAAATCATCCGAAAAACATCTCTGAAAAAGGTTATAGATGCGTATGTTTAAATGCAAGGAGCATAGTAAATAAGAAAAACGAATTAAACATTATGGTAGAAGATATTGACCCTCACATAATTGGTATAACTGAATCATGGGCCAACATAGATATAACAGATGCTGAATTAGGACTGACAGGATACGTAATGTTTAGGAAAGATCGAATAGGAAGAAGGGGCGGGGGAGTTATTTTATATGTTAAAGAATCTATTCAGGCTTATGAAATAAAACTAGAAAGGGAAGCAGTTTGCGATGAAGCTGTTTGGTGCAAAATTGTTTTAGGAAATTCAAAATTAACTATTGGATCAGTTTACCGAAGTCCAAACATAAACGAAGAGGACAACACAAAAATAAAAAACGCTATAAAGGAAGTTAGTAAAGGGGAATGTATCATAATGGGAGATTTTAACCATGGACACATACAATGGAATTCTCTAGAGAGCACAGGGATTGAGGATCAACAATTTCTATGTTTAATCCAGGATAGCTTTCTTATTCAGCACGTACTAGAACCAACCAGGGGAGAAAATGTATTAGATATAGTTTTGTCATCACAAAAAGAATTAGTGGACAATGTACAAATATTTGAACCATTGGGTAATAGTGACCATAATCAAATACATTTTGACATCAATGTAAAATCAGAAAGTAAAAATAAGAAAACGTACAAGAGAAACTTCCACAAAGGCAATTACAAAGATATGAGAAAATACTTAGCACAGCTAGATTGAAATAACATGCCGATGAATAAGACCGCAATTGAATGTTGGAATATTCTAAAATATGAAATTGAGAGTACCATTGATAAATTTGTTCCCTTCCGAAAACAAGGAAAACGGTGTAGAAAGAAACACTTGTCAAAAGAGGCAATTAGAAAAATAATGCTAAAACAAACTATGTGGAGGGTTTATAGGCGTACCAGAAAGGAAGAAGACAATGCAAAATACAAAGAGGCACTTAATGCAGCTACAACTGAAATCAGACAATCTAAAAGAAGCTATGAGCAAAAACTGGCATGTAACATAAAAAATGACAGCAAGAGTTTTTATGCATATGTCAGGAGTAAACAAAACAAGACAAGGTTGGACCTCTAGAAGACAGTGCTCGAAATATAATATCACAGGGGTTTTTAATGGCGGAAGACCTAAATGGTTACTTCAGTTCAGTGTTTACCAAAGAAGATATTAGTTCATTACCAGTTGCTGATGCTAAATTTCAGGGGGCTAAATCTGACTATTTAGGACCGTTAGTTGTAACTCCAGAATTGGTAGCTAAGAAAATAAAGACAATGAAGGATAACAAATCACCGGGAGTGGATGGGATTCCTCCAAAATTACTAATGGAAACAGTAGATCAAATCAGTATACCACTTGCAAGAGTATTCAACTTGTCATTAAAAGAGGGAGTTGTTCCGTTTGAATGGAAAGAAGCAAACATCATACCATTATTTAAAAAGGGTTCGAGAAATAAGTCAGAGAATTACAGACCAGTGAGTTTAACGTCAGTGATTTGTAAATTATTAGAAAGGTTAATTAAAGACCATATGGTGGACTTCCTCGTTAAGCATAAATTATTAAATTCATCTCAACATGGATTCCTTAAAGCGAGGTCATGCTTAACAAATATGTTATGTTTTTTGGAAGAAATCACTAAGTGGATAGACGTGGGATCGCCAGTAGATATTATCTACTTAGATTTTCAGAAAGCTTTTGACAAAGTGCCACATCAAAGATTGCTACTTAAATTAAAAGCCCATGATATCGGGGATAGCATAACTGACTGGATAGAACAATGGCTGACTGACAGAAGTCAACGAGTTGTAGTAGATGGAGAAGTTTCAAATTGGAAATCGGTTTTGAGTGGGGTACCTCAAGGATCAGTATTAGGACCTATATTATTCTTAATTTATATCAATGACTTGGACGAGAGTATAACAAGTAACGTACTGAAATTTGCGGATGACACAAAACTGTTTAGAAAGGTTAATACTGATGGTGATAAACAACATTTACAAAACTATCTAGACAGATTAGTGAAATGGTCTGAGAAATGGCAGATGCTGTTCAATTTTGGGAAATGTAAATGCCTACATACAGGACATGGGAACTTGAATGTAAACTATAAAATGGGAGATGCTGTTCTGGGTACTACTGTAAAAGAAAAGGACTTAGGAGTTACAATAAGCGCTGATATGAAAGTTTCAGAGCAGTGTGGTATTGCAGCTTCAAAGGGTAATCAAATTCTTGGATTGATTAGAAGAAACATAACATACAAGGGAAAAAAGTTAATTATACCTCTTTATAAAGCAATAGTTAGACCTCATTTAGAATACTGTATACAAGCATGGAGACCATATCGTAAGAAGGATATAGATACGCTTGAACGCATACAAAGGAGAGCAACTAAAATGATTCCAGAACTTAGAGACCTTAGTTATGAAGAACGCCTGAAAGAATGTGGTTTAACAACTCTAGAGACAAGGAGGTTAAGAGGAGATCAGATTGAAGTTTTTAAGATATTGAATGGGTATGAAAATATTGATAGAAATATGTTTTTCTCACTCAAGAAGGATAACAGAACTAGAGGACATGAGGTAAAATTAGTAAAGGATCAATGTAGATTGGACATCAGGAAGCACTCGTTCTCACAGAGGACAATAAATGAATGGAACAAACTGTCTACAGATTGTGTAACTGCTAGCAGCGTGAATATGTTTAAAAACAAGGTTGACACATATATCAGGAGGGCGGGTTATAAGTAGGTGAACATTGTTGGACTCTCGATAAGCCAATGGCTTCCTTGTCCACTTGCCATCTGGGCCTTTGGCTTGGATGGCAAATCTCGTTAAATCTTGTTAAATCACTCCAATACTGAGCCTGGGCGATAATCAAGAATGGGCACGTATGCGGGGAAAAAATCAATACACTAATCATCCGCTTCTTTGTGGTTCTTTTTAAACTTAGATACTACATTTCACAAGGATTGTGCGTCAATATGGTTTATATCTCTAAAGATTTATGAATATTTTGCAATTTGGTTTTGCTTACGAAAACACGTGCTTGTTTTTGTCAAGTTCAACTTACGAAAACTAATCACACGGATCCTGAAAATTATGACGATTGCGATAGTTTGTTTCCCTAGTTATCTGTACCAAAATTTAGCAAAGGCCCAGATGGCAAGTAGACAAGGAAGCCATTGGCTTATCAAGAGTCCAACATTTTTAATATGCGTATAGTCCGCCCTCATGAGATTTGTACCAACCTTGTTTTTCAACATATTCACGCTGCTAGCAGTTACACAATCTGTAGATAATTTGTTCCATTCACGTATTGTCCATTTATTGTTGTGAGAACGAGTACTTACTGATATCCAATATACACTGATCCTTTACTAATGTTACCTCAAGTCCTTTAGTTCTATTATCTTTCCTGTGTGAGATAAAAATATTTCTATCAATATTTTCAGACACATTCAATATGCTAAAAACTTCAATTTGATCTCCTCTTAACCGCTTTGTCTCAATGGTTGTTAATCCACATTCTTTCAGTCATTATTCAAAAATCTCTTAGTTCTGAAATAAGTTTAGTTGCTGTCATCTGTATTCTTTCAAGTCTATCTATATCCTTCTTACGGTATGGTCTCCAAGCTTGTATACAATACTCTAAGTGAAGCCTAACTATTGCTTTATACAGAGGTATAATTTGGTTTTTTTTACTTGTATATTATATTTTTCCTAATCAACCCAATAATTTATTTTCCCTTTGAAGCTGCAACTACAACACTGCTCTGACACTTTCATATGAACACTTATTGTAACTCCCAAGTCCTTTTCTTTTACAGTAATACCTAGAATGGAATCTCCCATTTTATAGTTTACTCTTGCAAGTGGTATACTAATTTTTCTACTGTTTCCTTTAGTTGTCTTGGAGGAATTCCATCCACTCCAGGTGATTTATTTTCCTTCGTTGCTTTTATGTTCTTAGCTACCATTTCTTCAGTTACAATTAACTGCGTTAAATAGTCCGATATAGCCTCCTGACATTTAGCATTTCGAACACGTAATGAACTAATATCCTCTCAGGTAAACACCGAACTGAAGTATCCATTTACGTCTTCCGCCATTAAAAATCCTTGAGATATTATATTTCCAGCACTGTCTTCTAGAGGTCCGACCTTGTCTCGTACGTTGCTGTAATTTTAATATGTTACGTGCTACTTTTTGCTCATAGCTTCTTTTAAAATGTCTAATTTCATTCGTAGCTGCATTTAGTGTATCTTTGTAATTTCTTCATCCTTTCTGGTACGAGCATAAACCTTCCACATTGTATGTTTGTACGCTATTTTTAATAGCTTCTGTTGACAACTGTTTCTTTCTAGGTCGTTTTCCTTGGGTTTTTTTCAATGGAACAAATTGACCAATGATTCTCTCAATTATATATTTTAGAATGTTCCAACATTCAATTGCGGTCTTATTCCTTAGCATGTTATTCCAATCTAGCGTTGCTAAGTATTTACGCATCTTTATATTTATTTTTGTTGAAGTTTCTCCTGTATTTCTTATTTTTTACTTTTTGATTTTACTTTGATGTCAAAATGTATTTGATTATGATCATTGTTACCCAATGGCTCATGTATTTTTGACATTGTCCACTAATTCGCTATGTGATGACAACATTAAATCTAATACATTCTCTCCCCTGGTTGGTTCATGTACGTGTTGATTAAGCAAGCTATCTTGAAATAAAAGTAGAAACTGTTGGTCCTCACTTCCTGTACTCCCTATCGAGATTTCCATTGTACGTATCCGTGGTTAAAATCACCCATTATGATACAATCCCCTTTACTCACTGCCTTTATAGCGTTTTGTATTTTACTGTTATCCTCTTAGTTTATGCTTGGACTTCGGTAAGCTGATCCAATATTTATTGTTCAATTTCCTGTAACTACTGCTTCCCTTTCTATTTTTATTTTGTAAGCCTGAAAAGATTCTTTAATTTATAAAATAACTCCCCTCCCTTTCTTCCTAATCGATCTCTCCTAAACATCGTGTATCCTGTCACTCTTTATTCAGCACCTTGTTGGCCTATGATTCGGTTAAACCAATTGTGTGTAACAACGTGACTTCGCCTTCCGGGTCAGACCCTCATCTCAGAGAGGTCACGAATGCTAGCGAGTCGGGTAAACGAAACTAACCTACCTCCGATGTGTGCGATAAACGGTGGTGCCACATCCCGGAACTTGGATAATTGAGATTTAAGCGTGTTGAGGAAGACCTACCACGCAATACCTAGCGAGTTGGGGTCATTGTGTATTCACGAATATTTATACTAATTAATATTTAGTTGTCAACTGACTCACCTCAGACATCTGACAATGATAACTTTGTAGTTCTTTCTTCGACACATACAAGTGACACTGCAGAACGACGCTGTCACACACTTGTTAGGTGACGCAAGTGTCTATCTTTATTATACTCTCTCGCGGCAGGAGCTATAATGGTGCTGCCGCCTAGCGACCGTGATAGATGGCAGACGCCACTCCACAATACAGTTATGTTACACAACACAGTTATATTATATTAAAGATACAAAATCTGTTATACAGTATAAAAGATATATCTATTCTAAAATGAACCACATAATTGAATCATTACATATTGATCTTCTTCTTCTTGCTTGATTCAAGGGGGGTCAATGACGTGTCACATTGTAGGTCCCAAAACCAGGCGCGTGCTGGCCCGTCAAGCCTGACCAGGTCCCCATTACATTTGTGTAGCGAACATTCACTGCTAATGTGGAGTGCGGTCTGTGTTTCGGCACAGCACGATATCCTGTTCTTATTTGATTGAGGCGCGCCAGTGAGTGTCCGCTGAGTTCGTGTCCAACTGGTTTCTTCGATGGGATAGGTATAAATCCCCTTAGTCTGCAAGGTGTGGCGTCCCACGTTTTCGTCCACGCCTCGTTTGTCCATGTGGTCCAACTCTTCCCGGCAGCGTCGCTGATGATACACCGAGTGTGCTCCGAGAAGGGGTGTCGAGATCGCAGACGCTTTCGTCCAGGTGCTGTTGTTGTCACCATGGTGTGTAGTGTGTGTTGGTCATCTGCTTCGGCAAGACGAGCAAGTGCGAGGCATTGTTTGTTTCGACGGATGTATGGGGGCGTTACCCCAGTGACGACTGGCAGTATGACCGTAGGTGTCGATCGGATGTACCCGCGGACACCAGGCGGAGGTTGCTGTTTAGTGCTGCGTCAAGTCAGCGTGTGTGGACACTGCGACACCACACTGGAGAACAATACTCGGCCGAAACAAAAGCAAGTGCGATTGTTAATTTTTGAAGAACGTCAAAGTGTGCTCCCCATTTTGTGCCGGCGCAGTCATCGAAGTAAGTTGCCCCGCGCGTTGACTTTCTTCGAGAGCTGGGATAGGTGTTTTGAGCAAGTCAATGACCTGTCGAATGTAACTCCGAGGTACTTGGAATTTGCCGTTGTCGGGATCATTTTCTCCCCGCAGCGAACTTCCATCTGGTGGTTTGCCAGGCAGTTTGTCAGATGAAAGCAGCTGTTCGCTATTTTGTTGATGTTAAGTCGGAGAAGACATCGTTGGAGATACAGGCCAGCATAGTTCAGTCTCGATTCTATGAGGGCGATGTCATTTGCGTTGATGCTGTGTGTGGGATGTCCGAGGTGTCGATGGTGAAGAGCATCGCAGCAAGAACTGAACCTTGTGGCACCCCGTTCTTCATGGTGTATGTGTTGACGTGTCTTTGCCGGTGTGTGGCTTGAAGCTTCGGTTTGTGATAAGTTCTTGTATAAATCGGACCATGCGTTTGCTTCGTATTATTCTGGTTTCAAAGGTTGCCTCGATGTCTTCTGTCAGTTTGACAACTTGTTCTACAGTGCTTTTTCTTGTGCGAAATCCTGCTTGCTCGCATGGCAGATGTGGACTGGAAGCAGACGATTGTAGATCAGTCGCTCGAGAAGCTTATAGCCAACCGATAGTAGGCTCATCGGACGATAGCTGGCAGCTTCATCTCGGTTCTTGCCCGGTTTGAGGATAGCAATAATCTTTGCACGACACCAAATTTTTTGTATCCTTGTGCATTGCATGCAGTTGGTCATGAACACGTGCAGCCGGTTCAGACATTCTTTGCATCAGAAATTCGGGATGAATCGAATCCGGATTTTAATGATCCTAGAGCGCGTTGCATCTCATCGATTGTAAAATCACTGCAGAGGTCAAGGTCGGCTGACGCTCCTTGCCATTTCTCCTTGTTGACTTCGCGGGTGAATTCGCCGGTTTGTTTTTTTATAGTGATGAATATCAACCATGCTGTTCAGCATGCAATGTAAACAATATTTGGGGCGTTATTCAAATTAATTTATATACAGATAACCATCAATTTATATTGACACAACGTGGTTCAATAAAACACATTCGGGTGGCTAAGAATATATATATAGTTTATATTAAATAACATGATTTTATTATAAGAACGATCCAAATTTGTACATGTAATATTAGACGTCAACTACTTTTGCAGCCAGATAATGTAAAGGATCCCACCTTGTGTCATCCGTGAAAACTTAAAAATTTAGGCATTCATGGAAAGTCATCCAATTAACGTTCCTGGTTATGAATACTTGAAGTATTATCTTAACAAAATTATAACATAGCTGACTTCTAAAATAAGTATTGGTTACTTATGTATTGACGACAGTAAAATTTTATATTTGAAACACGTGAGACAAAAATATTGAACTAAAATACCAGATTACAAATAACGATTCCCATACCGATTCTACACAATTAATTATGTGAAATAGCAATCTTACTGTAACACCAAACCACAGCCTATCTACACCAAGACTGTTATGAACACGATCTTTGTAAGACAACTATATTTGGTGTATACACCGCGTGATATTTTTTTACTTGTTTTTAACATACTTTCTTTGAGAATTCAGGTTACATGTGACAGGACAGTATATATCTCACAGCACACAAAAGGAACAGTTTCGACTCGATTTAATCAGTGGCATTTTTTTTTCTCACAAGTTTAAGACATTATAAAAAAATTTACATCTGCCAAGGCTTACGTAATATATAATATACTCGATAAGAGTAAAACAAAGATCGTCCAAATAATGGCAGCACTACCTTAGAGGAATCAAACTGAGCGAGGCATAACATAATTACATTTATCCACATGTCATTCTAGCAATGAACTTAGCTTAATTGAATACTGTCATATGTGTGTGTGTGTGTGTGTGTGTGCGTGCGTGCGTGCGTGCGTGCGTGCGTGCGTGCGTGCGTGTGTGTGTTTGCGATTCCGCACTGTACTCACAAGTGATATCAGGCACATGTGAACATCATCAACCAAGACTTTAAATCAACCCCGTCAGGCTAACGGCCAGCTCAGAAGCCAAGAATGATATGTCCTTTCTTCTTTAAGCGGTTTATCTTCTTGTCGATGCGCGAATGTTTCTTCTTCTGGATGTTTCTCTTCCGTTTGTCATGCTGTTCCTTCTTTGTCTTCTGCACCCTCTCCAAGCGCTCCTTCCACTCCTTGCTGTGCTTCTCACGCAGCTTCTCCTTCTTCTTCAGAGACTTCCGCAGTAGCTCGGGATCGTCGCGCACTTTCACCCCTTCAGCCTTCTGTAGAACCGATTTCCACTGCTGTTTCTTCTGCAGTGTCCTTGCAACTCCGCATCCATCCATCTCACGTACCTTTGACAATTTCTCCTTGCGCTTCTCGACTTTCTCAAGCAGTTTCTTGTAGTTCTTCCCTGTGAGGACATCCGAACCTTTCTTCTCCTTCTTTCCACAGTTGGCGTCGGTGAAATCAAACTTGCTGAAAACCATCTTTCCCTCCTTGTTGAAAATTGGCTTTGTGGCGGGGCTTTTTTTGTTCGGGTGGCAGCCTTCATAGCCGGTGCCTCTCTTTTAACTTTGTTCTGCTTCTCAGTCTTGCGACGTAGCTTCAGCTTCATCTTACTGACTTTACGTGCCAATCGCTTTTTCTCCACCCCACTGTCTCGTGTCAGGTTCTTCCTCCGAGCTGGACAAACAAAAAGTAACAATATAAAACAAATTTGCGCTGGCTGGCAAGAAGTCTGCAGTCATTTGAAGTGAGTTATCATTACAATGGAAATTCCCTACAGTTGTCCGAAGAATCTGACTGGAATTTCCACTGAGACAGGTAAAAATGTATTTCTTAAGGGTGGAATGGAGAAATATGACTTTAGTGCCAGGCAACTATTTGCCGTGGATGTTATGAGGGGGAAAATTAATTAAATGAGAGGCAAGCTGTCCAAGCCAAGTTAATATCCATTTCATTGATGCAAGTGGGGGTGAATTGACATTATCCCTGGATATGGTAAACCACCCTACTGACAAAAACCAGGTACTACATAAACTTCCTCCACCCCAGTACATCCAGGAGATCCTCGGCAAACACGAAAAATAAAAATCTTATACATATCAGGGCTAGATTCTAAAGATCTAGGGTGATTGGAATAACGGATTACCGTTAAATCAAGCCTTGGATATCATCATTAATAAATCTGAACACTTCCTTGTATTTGATAATATGCAGCTTTGAGAAAATTTGCCATTCAATGTTCAATACCGTGCAACTTTAAAGGTTCAGTTATCACACCAGCCACATTTTAGGATTGAAATCTACATTTTTTACTTGAAATTCTGCATAAATCTGTATCACATTACATCTAGAGCATTCCTATTCCGAAAGAGTGTCGCCAACTATCAGATTATGAAATATACCTACATCAAAAATATCTGCTAGGGGTTTCGTCAAAAATATACCTACAAATAAAATCTGCCAGGGGTTTTGTTGAAAACTGCCCAGCATCAAAGGTAATTACTCTCCGACTGCTATAAGTCTTTCATTCAATGTTATACTTGTGTGATAAACACAAGTAAATAATGTACTTTATCACAATTTTTCCATTTTAAACAAATCTGTATTACAATGGGATATGGTAGTATTCCTCCCAAATTCTGCATTGTACACGAAAAATCTGAACACTGTGGATTGAGTTATACTTTACTGCAGCATCAACAAGACATACCTTGAAATAGGGTTGATTGTTACACTTTTTGTATTATGATATACCTTGATACAGAGGACCATATCATGATAAAAGAATTCTGCATACACATCACAATATATTGTTGTTGTTTTGGTTAAGATATAAGATGGCTTAACATGTTATGCCTGACTTATATTAAATTTAAAAAAACTGTTTTAATGTGTAAAATTTATTTTTTTGGTGGTTTTAAACATAGTTAACTGGTGTTAAGCAAATGAAAAACACACATAAATTCTATATGTTATATATGAACTTAAAATCTGAGAATAAATTATTCAAACCTGAACCATAAAAAAATAATAATAAAGTTTAGTGACTGGATCTGGTCCTCTGGATCTGTCAAAACTCATAATTACTAATTAAGCTCACTTTTGACAAGTTGGAAATGCTAAATTAAAAATATCGAGCATATACCAGAATATTGAAGGCATATCGTGATACGTATCACGCAGAAAGAAATACTGCAATATACCGATAATATCGTGCAACATTACCTTGAAGCATCTCTATCTTCGCAAGCAGTCGTTTCCGCAGGTTCTGGCAGCTGTTTATATAGCTGTCTATAGAGCTGCCGAGCCATGAAACCGCAAAGCTAAAGTGGAAATTTGAAGATGATCCAGAGATTACGAGGCGCCGTAGCGGACAACAAGGTGATGAAAGGCAAAACCTGTAAAGTTCTGCGAGAACCGTAGAATTCTGCAAGAACCGTCTAGTTCTGCGAGATTGATCGTGTTCTGCGAGAACCATCAAGTTCTGCAAGAACCGTCGAGTCTAGCCACCACTTAACTGAAAATAGTATTGCAGGATGGTGTCGGAAGGAACAGGTGAAGTGTAAAGGAACGTACAAGTCAGTCAGGGGGTGAAGTGTAGAGAAACAGGTTTGTCAGAGAGTGAAGTGTAAAGTTCGCACTTTCACAGGTGCTAACAACTGGATACCATGCTATGGATTCAAGAATACAAATTTGTTATGCTGCCAGACCAGGTTACAACTGTCAATCGTGTGTTGTGTGTATATTTGTTAGCTAGTTACTCTTACTTGGAACTTGTTTATTGACAAGTCTGAAAATGGTTTGACTGTTTATTGACAAACTTGTACCAAAAATGAAAACCATCATTGAACATGTGATTAGCCACTAAGGTTCAACTATTGTTTTCTAGCTGTCATTTGTAACTTATAATTTTTTTAATATGTACATGTAGGGTTTCATTTGGGTTACGGTTATGGAATCCTAACCGGTTGAGTGAAATCAGTACTATCTGTCAGTACTATTCTTGTCACAGCAGCCAATACTATAATAAGTATACAAATTGAACTCCGAAATGTTAATGTCTATGTATAATGCGATATCTCGAAAACTATTTAACCGATTTTGATAACATTCACCGTGACCTACTGAATAGACAGAGCTATATGTATAGCTCAACATATATATATATATATATATATATATATATATATATATATATATATATATATATATATATATATATATATATATATATATATATATATATATGCACACGCGCACGCACGCACGCACACACACACACACACACACACACACACACACACACACACACTTCAAAGTTGGTAGAAGAATGCTCTAATGAATTGACACCACCTATCATCACCATCATCATGTTTGTTGGATGGAATGCTCGATGACATGAAAGTTGCTATCGTCACACCCATATTAACCAAACATACCCAGGTACCTTGACAGTGAAACACTGAAAAGCTTTCGGCCTTTTTCTACTTGTGCTTTTTATCAAAGTTAGTCCATAGGATTGTGGCAAACCGGCTGATTGTACATATGCGCGAAAACGACTTGCATATGCTGTTGCAATTAGCCTCCCGAGAGACATGACAAACTAATTAACTGCATGCATTGACAAACGCCAAGGTGTGGTTTTGCTGCTACTTGATCTGAGCGCAGCATTTGACACAATCGACCATAACATTTTCTTAAACGCACTGAGCAACGCCATCGGCGTTAACAGACAATGCCATGCAGTATGTGGGGGGCCTAGTACAAATTCTTTGTGTAGGGCCCTTACCGAGTGATTGAAAGACGAAGATCGAGACACATGGTATTGGCAGTCTTGGTAGCCTCATACCTTAACGTTTTGGGAAAGGCAGTGTTGGTTGAGCCACTGGGTTAGTTGTTGAGCTACTAGCTATTAGACCACGATTGATGTACAATACGTGTCATTTGTTACAATGGTCAGAAAATGTGAGTTAAAAGTACGTTTTTGATGTTTTTTCGAAACTTTGGGTGATTGTGATTAATGTCTGCTGGTGTTTAAACTATCAACGCATGTGACCAGATGTTACTGTCTGTACATCTACAAATGGTTTAAATATGCACTATGAAGAAGATTATCTACATAACTTCACGCATAAATGATAAGTTAATTAAAAAAATTCAAAACGGGGCTAGTTGAGCCACCCAACGCCCAACGGAGGGTTAGTTGAACAGCGGTTAAAGAACGAAGACGAGTGTTCTTCACCCCCAAAATACATCAAGGAATTAATTTTTTCGAGCAAATTAGAGCATTTGATAGCTGTAGTGGTCCACTACCAGTAAATACTCTTCTCCTTCCAGCTCGAAGAAGTCTGCGTTCAGTGTGTGCCATGGATACGGCGGTACGTTCTTTTGCAGCAAAGGCTCTTTCTGCTGAGAACGTGCATGTTGTTGGCATACAGAGCAGCTGGCAACATACGCTTCGATGTCGGCTGCCATGCCTTTCCAATACACACTCCCTTTCCCTCTGAGGCGACATTTGTCTCGCCCCTGGTGTCCTGTATACAAAGCTGTCAGGACGTATTGTTGCATTGCAGCTGGCACGAGCACTTGTTCACTTCCATTCAGAATAACACCGTCATCGATGGACAACTCGTCTCGATACGACCAGTACGGCTTCAGCACGTTTGGGAGTTCCCTTTCAGTATCTGGCCATCCGCTGTCACGCAACGGAGCAAGTACTGGATCGCGTGCAGTTTCTTCACGCAGTTGCTTGACGCGGTCTTGGCTGAATTGCACCAAGTTTACCCTCACATCCAGCTGTATTGGAGGTCTTGCCTGTCTTCTAGCAGGCGCGACAAGCCGTCTGCCAAAAGCAATGTTTTCCGAGGTTGGTACTTTATCGTCACACCGTAGTTGTGCAAGCGGAGTAGCATTCGTTGGAAACGTTGTGGAACAACGTGAAGATTCTTGAGCTGAATCATTTCAAGCGGTTTGTGATCACATTGGACCACGAACGGTTTACATCAACCCACAGAATGGAATCTCGTTTGTTTTGATGATGCACTTCCCCGAGTTCAGCGTGTACCATCCTGAATTCTTGTACCTGCATCTCAACGATATGGCACCATGCTGCTTGATTTCGCCACCGTTGTAGGCTGTTAGTGTAACCTCAGGTCTCTGCGTTAACTGTGTTGACTTAGGATACCCGCTGGCGTTCAGGTTGCGTGGAAACATACGTCTGTACGTTCGTAACGGCAGAAAGTTTCCTTCTGCTCCCGAGTCCAATTTTAGCTTGAGTGTGTCATATACTTGTTTGTTTGGCAGTTGCAGTTCCACTGTTGCATGCGCGGACACTTTTTCAAATGCACCAACAGTGATATTGACTGCATGGTATGCGACCTTGGCGAAGCTCTCTTCTTGAGTCTTCACCTTGAACCTGTAGAACTGCATTGACGCTTTTCTGCCGTCACCATACGTGTGCCAACCACGGCTACCGCAGCTTTGCCTCGTACCTCTGTATCTCCCACGATGGTTGTAGCCATCACGAGATTTAGATATGTAGCGAGATCTGGAGCTTTCGCGGGATGGTAATTTGCGATGGCAGGCTTTTGCTTTTGCCCAATGACCCATTGCTCCGCAGTTCCTGCATGTAGACGCGCCTGCAGGACATCCTTGACTCGATCTATGGCGGCTTTCACCACAGTTGTAGCACTGGGCAGGCGACGTGCCTCCCTTTTGGACAATGCTAACGGCAACTTCACCACCTTGAATTTCTCGAAAGGCTTTCTTATGGCCTTCTGATGCATCATAGACACGGCATGCCTCGATTGCTTTCGCTAAGGTGTATGTTTCGGCAAAATCGTTGGCGTGCTTAGTGCGGTATGCGATTTACTCGATTATGCGTTCGTCTCGCTCTTTGAATTTGCATAAATTCGCTTGGTGAGTGAGGCGGCTCAGAAAATTATCGCTTGACTCATCTGCACACTGCCGTATGCGCTGGAATGTCTCTCGACCCTGAAGCTACATTTCGGTTCAATGTGTAGGTCAAACTTCTCCCAGATTTTTAATGGAATTTTGCTATCCTCGTCGGAGAGACCCCAACTATTGTACATTTTCACACCGTCATCACCGGTCATGAGCAGTATGTGTGCGACTTGTTTTTCTATTTTAATATCTTTACACTCGAAGTACCTGCATGCCTTCTGCTTGAATAGTTTATATGTAGATGCCCTATGTGGATGGTTCCAGTCCATAAATGGCGCTCTTATTTCCCCCATTGTATTGTCCCCGGGAGAGACGTTTTCGGCACGTCAACGGCGGTGAGGAGAATTTGCAGCTTGCAGCAGCTGGCGCGACACACGGGTGTACATTCATCACTCAGCTAAAATGTGGCGACATTTGCAGACAGTTCGAATAAGTACTGCAGGGTTTCGAGACAGCGTTAGTCAATGTAGAGGCTTGAGTCATTAGTTGCAAACGCAATACATCTTACCGTTGCCACCATGTAGTAGTCTGACCGTTGGTAATTAAGCACTTTATTAATTGACTTACAATTAAGTATCATTCGAACAGCTCACGCCATGCCACATTATTTATGATGGCAACTACTGTTACAGCGGCCGCTTTTAGTGGTTACAGTTACTTAGTTCTGTGAG
>BSQZ01000001.1:8583999-8906499 GCA_033239005.1 Lamellibrachia satsuma | reverse complement strand
ATGTTTTCAGGAATGTTGGCTTTCCGAGAATGATGATATGTGTCATTTACAACTTGAGGGATATCAGTGCATTAAACAAGGTAAATCATGTAGTAATAAAGGTGGACTGGTCATGTATTTAAGCAAAACATTTAACTACAAAGTAATTTTGTCTCTTAATCAGTTTGATAATTGGGAAGGTCAATTTATTAAAGTAACTGGTGGTGGGCTATCTAAAGATATAATAATTGGCAACATTTACAGGCCCCCAAGAGACCTTAATGAAAATTATAAACAATTCGTTTCCGAATTCACACCTATCATTTCGTCATTTGACAGAACAAACTCAGATGTTATTATTGCAGGAGACTTAAATATAAACCTTTTGAAAATAAACGAAAAAGAAGTATTCGCGGAATTTTTTGATACTTTAATATCATATAGCTTTTACCCCCATATCACACTTCCTACTAGGCTCTCCAAAAATAATGGAACCCTAATGGATAATTTCTTTTGCAAATTAACTAAATCTACAATGAAGCCTAAATCAGGTATTTTAACTAAACAATTATCAGACCACCAACCATATTTCACTTTTCTAAATACAGTTTCCCACACAGAACCTTTACCAAGATATACAAAAATTACTCTACAGAACTCTGATTCAATATCTGATTTTATACACGCGGTTTTCTCATCAAACGTTTATAGTAAACTCGACCAATCCCTAATGCAAATTATGATATACTACATGACGTAATGCAATGCGCAAAAAATAAACATATGCCATATAAAACAGTTAAACTAAAAAAATACAAACACAAGAAATCCGCTTGGATTACGTTAGGGCTGCTCAAATCCATTCGATACAGAGATAAATTATATAAGACACTAAAAACTACTAGACCAGAATCATCAAAATACTTTGCAATTCGGATCAACCTGACTACCTATAATACTATCCTTAAAAAAGCATACGTACTGCTAAACGCATACATTACGAATCGTGTTTTAACAAATTCAAAAATAACATTAAAAAAACATGGGAAACAATTAATGGTATTCTTTCTAGAACATGCAGAAAGAAAACCTTCCCCAGTTCCTTTATTTATAACGAAAATACCATAGCAGATAAAACGGCAATTGCAAACACATTTAATTCATATTTTACCAATATTGGCCCAAATTTAGCCAACCAAATACAAAATTCCACAAATAAAACTTTCAGATTCTATCTTAATGGAAACCATAACAATGTATTTAATTTTCAACTTATTAATGAAGAAACAGTATCTAAAACAATAGATGATATGCACACAAAAGCAAGTTGCGGATTTGACGGCATTTCTTCACGGCTTCTAAAGTTAATTAAACCTGTTTTGACAAAATCTTTAACTTTAATCACAAACCAAATATTAACAACGGGTATCTTCCCCGACAAACTCAAAATTGCTAAAGTAATACCAATTTATAAAAAAGGGGAAGAAACCATATTCTGCAACTACAGGCCAATATCAATCTTACCTGCAATTTCAAAAGTAATCGAAACAATTATTTACGACCAGCTGGATTCTTTCTTAAAAAGACACAAACTAATGTACGATAGTCAGTATGGATTTAGAAAGGAAAGTCTACGGAATTTGCCGCTCTTGAATTAATTGATAGGATATTGACACGTATGAGCAAGCATTTGACACTTTGGATCACTCAATATTAATCGATAAGCTAGAGTTTTATGGCGTAAAAGGAGTAGCTTTAGACCTATTCAAAAATTATTTAGCAAATAGAAAACAGTACGTAGAATTTGAAGATGCCCAATCAGATATGCTTAATATCTCCACAGGCGAACCTCAAGGATCAATTCTAGGCCCTTTGTTATTTATAATTTACATAAATGACTTTGCCCAATCTAGTACAAAATTCAACTTCATTATGTACGCCGATGACACGACACTTTCAAGTACCCTAGATTCTTTCGCACAATATAGCAAAAATGAAAATGTAGAATTCATAATCAACACAGACCTGGACAAAATTAACGAGTGGCTTAAATTAAACAAATTATCATTAAATGTAAATAAATCTAAATATATGATTTTCAAAACGGCTAGAAGAAATAATATGATAAATCCACTAAATATAAAAATAGATAATACATATATCGATAGGGTAGACGAGTTCAACTTCCTAGGGATAAGTTTTAATGAACAATGAAACTGGCAAAGCCACATCAACAAAATTTCAAATAGGTGCTCCAGAATTATAGGTATCCTAAATAAACTTTAACGATTGTTACATCTTAATATAAAGATTATGTTGTATAACACTTTGATATGGTCACATCTAAACTATGGCTTAACGGCCTGGGGCTATAGATGTGATAGACTAAAAAAACTTCAAAAGAAAGCCGTCCGAATTATATGTTTAAGTAAATATAATGCTCATACCGATCCACTGTTCAAAAGTCTTAATTTACTAAAAGTAGAACATATTTTTAAATTGCAGGAACTAAAATTATATCATAAATTTTCAAGCAATAAACTACCTGTCTACCTGCAAAACTTACCACTTAATCAAAACAATAGTGTTCACAACTTTAATACACGTGGTCAATATAATATACATACGATCAGGGTACACCACGAGTTTGCTAAACGAAGTCTCAGGTACAGTTTGCCACATACTATAAATAATGCACCTGATTTATTAAAAGACAAGGTCACCACTCACAGTTTACATGGTTTCTCAAATTATATCAAATTTTATTATCTGAATACATATATTGAACAATATGCAATCCAAAATTGTTATATATGTCAACATGACTGACTATGTCTCCGTTCATACTTGGTTAAAATCACTCTATGTACATCCGATTGTACGAATATAATTGGCATTTGTAATATACAGATATATCTATATTAATTTTGTTCACTCAGTAATTATGCATTAATATCTATAGGGATATTTCTTTTTATAATTTAAAAATGGGTGAAATTAATCGACTGGGTGGCTCCTACGAGAGCGATTATTTTTTAGTCTTAGTAGGAGTCTCCCGTCCCTTATATGACATTATCTTTTATTTTTCAGACCGTACTCTATACTCTGACTACTTCGTTTTATCATGTCGACATATATGTAATATATTGTATGGTTTTTGTGTTGAATACTCTGTTTTATTGTCTTTGGGACGAATTAATATTTCCTGTTTCCTGTTAGATGTGAGATATTTGCGTAACAACCCCAACTTCATCATCCACTACAAGAATAAATTGTCGGATGTACGGACCCAAGAAGAATTCTACAACATCGCAAACAAGGTGAACATGGGAACATAACTACACTGCCAACGTATGAGTGCGCTGAATTGCTCGCCAACGACTTCGCCCACGGCTTGGATGATACAATCCAGATTATTGGCACCACGCTGCAAGAATCACGTCCCCGTACAAGAAGTAACGACACTCTGTGCACAGAAAGCCCTGCAACCGAACATCATCTCACTACTTTCGAGCCAGTCACACAAGAAGAAACTGCGACCCTACTAAGCAATTCGTCATCGAAGGCATGACAATGTAATCCGGCGCATGCATTGACAAACGCCAAGGTGTGCTGCTGCTGCTGCTGCTGCTGCTGCTGCTGCTGCTGCTGCTGCTGCTGCTGCTGCTGCTGCTGCTGCTGCTGCTGCTGCTGCTGCTGCTGCTGCTGCTGCTGCTGCTGCTGCTGCTGCTGCTGCTGCTGCTGCTGCTGCTGCTGCTGCTGCTGCTGCTGCTGCTGCTGGGCTTAACATTCGACACCATCCACCATAACGTTCTCTAAAGCTCGTCATACCTATACCGAGTTTTAGTTGCCAACAGTTTTTCGGCCGACAAATAGTTGGCAACTACCCATTGGCCGACCGTCGGCCGACCGATTTGTTCAGATGCCAGTTATCCACAAAAAGTGTTGGTGGAGAATATACACATAACGACTATATTTGAGCTGCCAACTGAAAATGTAGTCGCCAACATGTTGGCAACTAAGTATCGGTTTTTGTCTGACGGATTCAATGTAGTCGTTATGTGTATGCTCTCCACTAAAAGTTCGCATCTAAAAAATCGGTAGGACGACAGTCGGACAACGGGACAGGCAAACAGTTGGCGACTAAAAGTTGGCATGGCGGGTTTTAAATACACAGAGCAACACCATCGGCGTCAACAGACAATGTCTGTCATGCAGTGCCGGATTAATAATGTGGAGGTCTGGTACTGCTGACGTTTGTAAACTTTGGCAATTTCGTTAACCCCACTGAATTCGGGTTTAAACAAAGATACTTCAGAAGGGGGGCTAGTGGTTAAGGTGTTGGACTCTAAATTCAAGGATTGTGAGTTCAAAACCCACACTGGGCACGGTTTGTTTTCGTAGCTTAGGCAGTTTCGTTTACCCTACTTACCCTCAGTCTACTCAGCTGCAAATGAGTACAAACACTGTTTGGAAGGTACCTGCGATGGACTAGTGTCCCGTCCAGGAGAGTCAGTATAACTGCACTAAGTTGCTTCGAACTACAGAAACCAGGTTTAAGCACTGGCCATATCAGCCTTCATGGCTTCCTAAGGCTGGGGAATTACTTTACTTTTTTTACCTCAGAATTAAAATCTTTAGACTTTATATTTTATCGGAGTAAAGTTTAGGAGATATTGGAAAATTTGAAAAACTGGCTTCTCCCAAACTAACTGTCAGACGATTTTGGGGAGTGGCCCTTATAACCTCGGGCCCTGTTAGCACGCACACGCACACACACTTCAAAGTTGGTAAAAGAGTGCTCTACTTAATTGACACCACCTATCATCACCATCATCATCATGTTTGTTGGATGGAATGCTCGATGACATGAAAGTTGCTATCGTCACACCCATCTTCAACAAACATACCCAGGTACCTTGATAGTGAAAGACTGAAAAGCTATCAGCCTTTTTCCAACGCGTGTTTTTTATCAAAGTTAGTCCATAGGATTGTGGCAAACCGGTTGATTGTACATTTGCGCGAAAACGACTTGCCTATGCTGTTGCAATTAGCCTCCCGAGAGACATGACAATGTAATTAACTGCATGCATTGACAAACGCCAAGGTGTGGTTTTGCTGCTACTTGATCTGAAAGCAGCATTTGACACCATTGACTATAATATTTTCCTAAACACACTGAGCTGGGTGGGAGCTGGTACAAACTGTTTGTGGGGGCCCTTACCGAGTGATTGAAAGAAGGAGAAGTATTGGCAGTCTTGGTAGCCTCATACCTAAACGATTAGGGGAAGACAGTGTTGGTTGAGCCACTGGGTTAGTTGTTGAACTACTGGCTATTAGACCACGATTGATGTACAATACGTGTCATTTGTTACAACGGTCAGAACACGTGAGTTAAAAGGTATGTTTTTTGATGTTTTTCGAAACTTTTGGTAATTGTGATTATTGTCTGCGGGTGTATAACTGTCAACGCATGTGACCAGCTGTTATTGTCTGTGCACTTACAAATGGTTTAGCTATGCATAGGGAAGAAGATTATCTACATAACGTCGAGCATAAATGATAAGTTAACAAAAACACTGTCAAACCGGGTCTATAGTTGAACCACCCAACGCCCAAGGGAGGGAACGAGCGTTCTTCACCCCAAAATACATCAAGGAATAAATTTTTCCAAAGCAAATTGGAACATTTGATAGCTACAAGGCAACATATTAGCAGTTAGTTACACTGGTTGCGATTTGACGATAGGTCTATATTAATTAAGGGTGTCGACATACTAATTAAGCGTGTATACTTGTCACTGACATGTTTTGCCCATTGGGCAGATGTGTTGTCTGAGTTGTTATGAACGTTTAGTACAAGGCCTATATAAGTTATACAAATAAAGCATTTACCTAACTTACGCTATATAGTGGCTCGACTTGCCCACGCCAAGTGTTAGTTGAGCCAGCTTACCAACCTTATAATTATCTATGCATACTATATTATCATCTTGGCATAAAATTATCTTTGTAAACACCAACCCTCCCTGGGAATGTCATTGTTCCCTTCTGTGTCTGGCTGGTCCACGTCCTCTCCTACCTGTGAACTGTGCCCGCGCGGTGATGCTGCTGCTCGCCTCAGTTATCACGCTGCAGGTTAATTTCGATGTGTCAGTTTGGTCTGCCATTCTGGTCTGCTCTGCCGGGATGAGGGCTGGGATAATGTGCGTGGCTTACCAACCCCGTCAGCTGCGCCGGGGTAGAGGGCAGGGCGGTCTGTCCAACTAGTTGATTAATCGGTGTTTCTGTTGGTTGGAGGTGCACTGCTCACTGTTCGCCGTGCCAGTGGCGTGTCACATTCCCACCTTTCATGTCATTGTCCTATATATATACATATGTATGTATATCTATATACATATGTATGTATATATATATATATATATACATATTATGCGTTCCTTTTATTTCTGTAAACAGCAATAGTTCGATGCTGATGAGTTACAAATACTCCGTGTGTGATTTATACATCAAACGAGCTGCGGCCATTCATATTGAATTGTCATTTAGTTAAATGTTTGTCCCCGACAGAAGACACAAATGCTAACTTTATGTCAACAAGTTATTTTGTGTCTTTGTTGGGGACGTAAAGTTACACCATGCAGAAACTGGGCAACCCCTTCGCATGGACGAGTGCAGTTCACATATTCCAAAGGTTCACGATACAGAACATCGGATTCTCTCCGGGAAGGAGCACAACATTTTCTGTCACCTCCGCCTCCCCTCCACCTCCGTCAGTTCGCGTACGCGCATTTGTGCATGGAGTTCATACTCTGTGACATAGGTCACATGAGTTGACAGTTATACACCCGCAGACAATAATCACAATCACCAAAAATTTCGAAAAACATCAAAAAACATACTTTTAACTCACATTTCCACAAACAGTTGGGAGATGAGAGGTTGAAACCCCTGCCAGATACACTCAAGTATTGTTCGCTTACATGATGAAAAATTTATGAAAATTGAGGAGCGCGGTTAGAACGTCAGGCTCTCAATCGAGAGAACCCGGTTTCGAATCTTCTTGCTGTCGTTTCGATGCTTTGGCAATTTCTATCATCCCACGTTGCCACAGTTCACTCACATGTATAAATGAGTACCTGGTTACAGACAGGGGTGGATATCGGAAGGAATAGTCTTCTTGCAGTAATTGTAGATTGGATGAATGCTTTACATAGAACTGGCGTTTGAATGAACAGGTCTGCCTTGAGCAGTTCCAAGGACTGGATACTTTGTCTAACTCATATCCATTCTACACTTTTGTTTGATTAACGATACTACGTCCCTTCTATGTCAACCACATTCAATATGCTTGAAGGCACTATTTGTATCAGTATCTTCATAACCATTAAAAAACCGTCTATTTGGTATCATATTATTACCGTTATTCGGTATTAATCATACAGCTGCAGACGGAACTGCTGTCAAACTACACCGTGAGGACAATGAGAAGGGACGTGTGTTGGGTGCTATTCACCATAAGCATCTCCATCCTGTACATATCATATCAGATCTTCCAACCTGACGCGACGACAGATAAGGTGTGCGTCAACCAAAGCTCGTCACCACACCAGTTCTACGTGACATCACAGCTGTTGAAAACGTACCACATTGACTGGAATGCTAAACTTAAAGGAAATCCTTGGGACATTGCAGATCGGTGGGTCGCACCCCGACACATCTTACCTAAACAAACCCGGGAACTGGGTAAGAGTCTGTAAAACACATTATTATATTTATTTTAAAGTATCAATTGTTTAAAATTAATTAGCGTTACTATTCACTGCCATGTATGGTCATTCATTTGTTTACATGTCATAGACTATGACTACATTTGGTTAATTAAAGTGGCGGAACTGTTTGGTAGGTGCAATAAATAAGGAGATATTTTAGTTGTATACGTGCAAAATTTAATGAGATTCTTATTCTTTTTATAAATCAGTAATGAGGAAGCTGCCTGCCTTGTTTTGTCTTCTTTCCTGTTGCGCTGAACGCTGTTTGTTCTGTTTGATAGGTACAATACTGAGCGTTGTTTCCATTGTTTATTAGGTGCGATATTAATGGAACTGTCTCGCCGACGCATCATTAGTGCTGATCTTGCTACCAAGGGCACGCAGCTCAAACTGACGCTGATTCTTGAAGGCGGACAGCGGGTTGTATTTAAACCAAAAAGGTGAGTGTTCTGATTTTACGAGTTCTGAAATATTAGTCCAGTATCACTTATTATGAAACTTTTCAGTTTCTGATGAAAATATTTTATAATTGGAGTAGTTAGTTATGTACCATTGTATGACACGATACATTTCATTTTTGACCAAGCATATAGTTGTGCAATACATTCCTCAACATATCGTCATCACAATAATTTATACTGAATCGTGGCCTGGGTAGTATTGCAATCGGTTTGTATGTTTGTCCACAATGATGTGTCTGTTTGACAACTGTTACAGACACAGCACTGATTAAGTGTTGCTATCGGATTGCCTGTTTGTCCACAATGATGTGTCTGTTTGACAACTGTCACAGTCACAACACTGGTTAATTGTTGCAATCGGTTTCAATGTTTGTCCACAATGATGTGTCCGTTTGACAACAGTTACAGTCACAACATTGGTTAAGTATTGCAATCGGGTTGTCTTTTTGTCCACAATGATGTGTCTGTTTCAAAACAGTTACAGTCACAACATTGGTTAAATATTGCAATCGGTTTGTCTGATTGTCCACAATGACGTGTCTGCTTGACAACTGTTACAGTCACAACATTGGTTAAATATTGCAATTGATTTGCAAGTTTGTCTACAATGATGTGTCTGTTTGACAAATGTTCCAACATAGGTTAAATATTGCAATCGGTTTGTCTGTTTGTCCACAATGATGCGCCTGCTTGACAATTGTTACAGTCACAACATTAATTATGTATTGCAATAGGTTTGTATGTTTGTCTACAATGGTGTGTCTGTTTTGACAACTGTTACACGCATAATATTGGTTAAGTATTGCAATCGGTTTGTCTCTCACTTTCAACACGGTTAAACATTTTACCCCAAACGTCAACGCTAAGATGAGATCATTTTATACTATACCACACACAACCGCACGCACGCACGCACGCACGCACGCACGCACGCACGCACCCACCCACCCACCCACCCACCCACGCACGCACGCACGCACGCACGCACGCACGCACACACACACACACACACACACACAAACACGCACGCATATTTGCATTAGTTTTAACATTTAGAAGTGATACTGTTATCGTTATTTTGTATACAAGATACATGTACGTATGAATACATAAACATTCTCTGCTCTGGTCTGTTCTGGGACAGAAACTATTGATGCACAAGAGTGGCTCACATAATGGAAAGGTACTGGTCGGGAGCGTGAACTGTTCCATTGTTCCTTGCTTGATGTCCACTCATCTTAATTAATTGAATAGGGTTGTCACCATTGTGTTCCTTGCTTTGTCTGCAAACACACCAGTATTCATCTTGGTCCACAGCAACAGTGAGTAACTTATAATAGATCATCGAAATTTGCCAAACAAGCATCAAACCTGTATCGTGATTTATCATATTATTTTAACTATGACGTGTGTGATTGTAGGTATGGGCGGGATACTTTTCTGAAAGGCGGCCATGACAGACACAATGGTGATATTGTTGCCTTCCACTTGAGCAGGTAAGTTTCACGCTTTCCAGTGGCACACATACCCAAGTTTAGGAAAATGTTGAAATAATATCTATGCCAACATACCTTTGTCTTTTTTGTCAGGACTCTGGTTATCGTTCTTGTTAAGACATGTACAATTTATTGATTATATTCTGTCAAGACATGTGGACTCTGGTAACATTATTCTGTCGAAACGTGGACTCTGGTGACAATATCCTGTTGCTCTCATCCTTTTTCCTGTGGTCTGGGGTGAGGATGACACCGATATCGGTCGTCGATTTATGTTTCGCCTTCTTCTTCATAACTAGTTCCGTTTTACTGGTGTCTCCACTAACCGCCTCCACTTCCCCTATCCCTCGCCCTCGCTTTCCATTCCCTCCCACTCCCACTAAATCTCTCTTTACGCAGTCCTCCCATCTCAACCTGGGTCTTCCTCCTCTCCTTCTACCGTCCACTCCAAGCGCATCATCTCTCCTCGTCAATCGTACCCCTTCCATTCTTTCGACATGTCCAGTCCACCTCAGCCGGCTCATCAACTTCCTTGTGAAGCTCTCTTTCACACCAACTTCCTCCCTCAACTCCTCCATTCTTCTCACAAACTTGCAGTCTCTCTTGTTGTGTTTCTGTTATCGCCATGGTCTCTAGGCCGTATGCTGGTGTTATGTATGAGTTAAGAACCTTTCCTTTTAGCTTTCGAGGTATGTGTCTCCCATAACCCGTTCCACATTCCTCCACGCACTTGCTCCAGCTTGTACTCACCTGCGAATGTCAGTCTCCGTGCTGCCGTCTCCGTGCTGCCGTCTCCGTGGTGCCGTCCCCGCAAACCGCTCCACCCAGATATACAAAGCTGTCTTGTTGGTTCAGTTTCTTCCTGTCCAGTTTTATGTGAAAAAATTTTTTCTGCTGCCCGACCCAAAGCACCTCCATCTCCTCTATACTTATTCTCTGTCCATGTTTGCCAAAGATTTCCTTCCAATCTACCAACCGCTCTTGAAGTCCGCTACTACTGCCAGATCATCGGCGTATAGCAACTCGCGGAGAATGTCCCTTGTACTCGCTTTCCTGTTGTCCACCTCCACTACTGCAATGAATAACAGTGGGCTTAGGGCACTCCCCTGTCTCAGGCCGACGTCCACCCTGAATTCCTCCGATATTCTCGGTCCGCACACTACTCTATCTTTTGTCTCTTCATATGTGCTTTCGACCATCCTCACCTCCTCTGCGATTCCCATACACCTCAACGAGGCCATGGCCATATCTCTTGGAACAGTGTCGTGTGCCTTTATAGGTCTATGATTCCCAGAGCCATATTCTCATGTCGCTCCACTTTCATTTCCACCAAATGTCTCAGAGTGAACATCCAGTCTGCCGTAAATCTCCCTCTTCTGAAACAATGTTGTTCTTCTCCCATTTCACACTCAACTATCCTCCTTATCCTTCCATCCAGAACCTTTCTAACACCTTCAGGACATGTCTCAGCAACGTAGTACCTCGGTATTTTCCAGGGTTATGAACATATCCCTTCCTTTTCAATACAAGGACTATGAACCCCGTCCGCCACTCCTCTGGAATCTTCCCCTCTCTCATGCAGGTATTTAACCATCGCCTTGTCCACATAACCCCATCATGTTCAGCCATTACCAGCATCTCCACTAGCACTTCATCAATGCCTGTCGCTCTTCCTCTCTTCATCATCTTCGTTGCTCTCTCTCTCTCTCTCTCTCTCTCTCTCTCTCTCTCTCTCTCTCTCTCTCTCTCTCTCTCTCTCTCTCTCTCTCTCTCTCTCTCTCTCTCTCTCTCTCTCTCTCTCTCTCTCTCTCTCTCTCTCTCTCTCTCTCTCTCTCTCTCTCTCTCTACATATGCATCCCCAACCCAATTTCCTCCAGCTTAACTTGTCCTTCTACTGCACTTTGTAGTATTATTGCATACATTAGTTATTTTCCCTTTGGTTCAGCAGCTCCTTGAAATACTCCTCCCAACTTCTAATACATCTTTCCTGCTGGTGACTACCTTCCCATTCTTGTCTTTGATTACTGATCTAGTTTTTACATCCTTGTTTTCCTCACCCCTCTCTTGGGCCATTTTGTATATCAACTTCTTTCTGCAGTCCTCATCTAACTTTATGCATACTTCCTCCTCCATTTCCATCTTTGAGTTGTCTCCGGCTCTCCTAGCCGCCTTCTTCTGTCCGTACAGTTGCTGTAATGTTGTGTTCGGTTGTTCCCCATTCTCCTTGATCCCTTCTGTCATCTTCCATATCTCTCTCTCTCTCTCTCTTCTCAGATTGCTTTTGCTACTTCTTCTGTCCAACACGTTTGTTTTTTCCTTCTTGATGATGATCTCCTTTTCCGGACGTTCTACCACACAGCTCCTCTGCTACGGCGATGCTTTTTTTTGTCAAGACATATAAACTTTGATTACAGTGTTGTCGTAAAGCTAAACAAAAACCATGCTTTGAGGGCAATGCACAACAACAGTGAATAAAAACTAATCATTTGTAACTACAACCAAGAATACCAGGTTGGGGTTTTTCTCAGAATTGGTTCTAAAAGTGGGAGATTCTGGTCAGATATCAATTACACTGGGGGCTGACATGTTTACTGGGCGACCAATAAGCGCCTGGCAATTCTAAGAAATCGACTCTGGTTAAACACATCAAGTACCTTCTACCGAAATCGAAGAGCTGTCGGCAGCAGTGCAAACTGTCAATCAAGCGCGCCGCTAAGTTAGAAGGTATACATTTAGTAAACAATGAACAACATATGTTGCGTACATTTAGTTTAGAAATGAAATTGAAATGCTGTGTTTCCCTAGTAAACCACTACCGTAATATTCTTGACTGTAATTGTAAATAGTTATGTTTTCGTAACTCTTAAGGGTTACAGGGCCCAAACCATGAGTTTTTTCTCGTTATGGGGTAGGTGGACTATTGTAAATGTCCTGTTAAGACTAGGCTAGATTCGAGTATCAAAGTTATGGCAAGTCAAATTGATACTGTCAAGAGAGCACACTTCCATGCTGTTTTGCAACAATATTTCTTTGGAATGTCGTAATTTTATTGTAGAAGAAACAGAAATAAGTGTTTTTCAGTGTTTCACATTTGTCATAATTATTTTCAGATTGCTTCGCTATCGCTGCGTTCCGTTAGCTGTAGGACGAGTTATTGACCTCAAAAGAGAAATCATTCCGGTGGCCACCAAATCACTACTTGGCAATTTTTACAATAAAGGTATGCCTTCCAGCAGCCGAATGATCTATGAAATATTGGACAAACTCTTACAAAAGGTTCATTAGATGAAGCATATTAACAACATTTTCATAGTAATGAACCACATTTGTGATGTGCACAATGTTTTCTTTCATCGTGTTGGTTGAAATGTGGATTTTAATTGTACATGTCTTAACAAGTCACAGTTCGAGTGTTCTTTCGGCAGGTGGAAACACTTGTTTCTATGGCAACCTGAGTCACAGTAGTAATAAGAACAAAGGCGTGTGTGCAGACGGGGTACGGCTTGAGGGGACCATAATCATGTGGCTGCCTGAGAAAGTAAAGCTGCAGGCTTCTGCGTACCCATGGACTCGCATATGGGGAGTAACTGCCAGGTAAGTGCACACTGTGTCGTCACTGTCGTCTGCGTGCGTGCGTGCGTGCGTGCGTGCGTGCGTGCGTGCGTACGCACGTGTATGTATATATGTATGAATTAATATACACACTAACGCCCACGCTCGCACATTCATTCATACGCACATATGCACGCAAAAAAAAACATGTTTTTCTCAAGTGCTTAACCAATAAAGTTTGCTCATTTTTGGCAGCCTTTGCTTTCTTTTATTTGGCATTGCTTTTAATTGGTATACTTTTATGTCGTACAGCTTTGATTTGATGTTGTTAGGTGGGAGAATGATGTCGGCTACTGTGGCTACGTGAAGAAGAAATTGTCTGCTAAAGGACCTCGTCTTCTTGATTTGATTGACATGGCAATTAGCGACTACCTAATTGACAATACAGACAGGCATGAATACCATACATTTACCAACAGCAATTGGGGACCGAACAGCGCGGTTATAATGCTCGACAATAGCAAGAGGTAAGTAGATACATATACAATGTCAAACATTGGCATTAGCAAATGCATGAAAGAAACACTTGTCAAAAGAAGCTATTAGAGAAATAGTGTTCAAGCAAACTATGTGGAGGGCTTATGGGCGTACGAGAAAGGATGAAGGCTATCATCATCATCATCATCAATCCCGTAACACGTAGTGTATTTAGAGCACCACCGATTACCTTGCAGCCAACTGTCTCCACTTCTTCCTAACATCTGCCGCCCTTTGTGTCTCTGAGAAGTCTAGGCCTGTCCACTCTTTGATGTTGTCCTCCCACCTCTTCCTCTGTCTTCCTCATCTTCTTGCTCCCCTAAAGGTGCTTTGCAGGATTGTCTTTATCAAGCCCGATGCTCGTGAGACGTGCCCATACCATTTTAGCTGTCGTCTCTGTACCATCATTAGGGGATCTTCATAGGTCCAGGTGGTTTGTTTGATTATGTTGTGGACCTCTTCGTTGGTTACATGGTCCATTTATGACATGCAAAGGATCTTTCGATAGCACCTCATTTCCATGACTTGTACTCTTCTTTGCATTTCGGCTGTAAGAGTCCATGACTCGCATGCGTATAGAAATATTGACATGACAAGTGAGCGTATCAGTCTGATTTTGGATAGATGGGTGATGTTTTTATCTTTCCATATTGGTTTTAGTCTTGTCAGCGCTGCTGTTGTCTGGGCAGCTTGAACTTGGACACTGTTTTTGTCCATTCACTGTGATCTTCTTGCTGATGCCATTGGTGTTGTTGGTCATTAGCTTGGTTTTCTCAGCACTAATTTCCATTCCGTAGGACGCAGATGTATTGTCGAGGCGGCTCACTAGTCAGGTAGCTCTTTTTCTTCCCCTGCTAAACCATCAATATCATCTGCAAAACGTAAATTTTTTATTGTCCTGCCTCCGATGCTGATTGTTCCTATGTGATCTTCAAGGGCGTCAGTCATGATGCTCTCTAAAAATATGTTAAATAGAGTGGGTGATAGAAGGCAACCATGGCGGACTCCAATGGTGGTGCGAAACCATTACCCCAGGGTGATATTCATAAGGACTGCGCTGGGGGCCTTGTCATACAGATGGTCTATGGCTCGAATAAGGTTGACACCAATGTTGTATTTCCTCATGGTTGCCCATAAGGGTGCATGCCATACCCTGTCAAATGCCTTCTTGAAGTCAATAAAAACATGGTAGAGATCTTCTTGGTGTTGCAAGTACTTGTCGCAGAGGATTCTAAGGTTGAAAATATTTTTTCTATAGTACTGTGTCTTTCTCGAAAGTCGGCCTGTTCTTCAGCGATGATGTTCTCTGCTTGTGGCTTGAGTCTGTTAAGGATGACCTTCAACATGAATTTACTTGGGTGGCTGATGGGGCTTATTGTCCGGTAGTTTTGATGCAATTTTAAGGTTACCTTTTTTGGAAGTGTGATGACCATTAATTGGGTCCATCGAGTAGACCAATCTCCTGTCTGCCAGATGTTATTGCAGATTGCTGTAAGGATGTTGGACACACCTTCTCACCCCCAGTTTGTATTAATTCAGCTGGTGTGTTGTCAACTCCAGCTGATTTTCCTTTCTTTGCGGATTTAACTGCAGCCTCCACTTCTTCACGAAGAATTGGGAAGTTATCCTATTCGGTGTTCATAGGACAATCCAATACTGCTGCATTTCCTTTGGTCTGGCTGTTGTATAACTCGGTGCAGTACTCCATCGATTGACAATCTCTCTTTCTTCCGTGAGGCATGTTCCTGACTTGTAGTGTTTACTCTTAATTTCTTCTCACTTGTCAGATCTTTTACGACTTGGAATGCTGTTTTGCTATTGTTCTTGTTCAGGTTGCCTTCTATTTCGCTGCACTGTTCTTCTATCCATTTTTCTTTGGCTTCTTTCATGCCTCTTCTGATTTCTTTGTTGATTTCCCTATATTTATAAGTTCCTCCGGGGCTTCCTCTTTTTCAGTACTCTTCTTTGGTCACACATGTCAAGTAGTTCGGTGATGACCCAGGCTTTCTTCTTATGACGGTGTTTGCCGAGGATCTCACTGGCTGTATCAGTAATTGCATTGTTGAACTTGTTGGTCAATGTCTCTGTGTCGGTGTTTTTTTCCTCAAGGCTGGTAAGAGGCGCAAATTTCCCACCTATCATTGCCTGGGATGCTTCTGCAATTTTAGGGTCTTTAAACTTTTCTAGGTCGAACTTCATCCTTACTTGCTTTGATTTGACAATCTTTTTTCAGACGGAAACCGAAGTTCATCATCACCAAGTAATGATCACTTCCTATATATGTCTGCACTTGGAAAGCTCCGCGTCTTTGCAATATTTATGCCAGACCGGAATCGTTGTTTCAGCAATATGTAATCGATCTGATTGTGCTACTGGCCATTCGGAGAATGCCACGTCCATCTTCTG
The DNA here is from genome assembly GCA_033239005.1 of Lamellibrachia satsuma. Lineage (NCBI taxonomy): Eukaryota > Metazoa > Annelida > Polychaeta > Sabellida > Siboglinidae > Lamellibrachia > Lamellibrachia satsuma. The sequence continues at coordinate 8,890,297 of BSQZ01000001.1, read as the reverse complement.
GATGTTTGTGAGGACCATATGTATTGGCCAGACATAGTTTGTAGTAAGTAGCAAACTCCAGGAGCCTAAAGCCTCTTTCGTTGGTAGTTGCATTGCAGAAAGGCCCGCAGATGTCTTGCCAGTTCTCTTGTGTATCTTTGCCAACCTTTGCATTCCAATCTCCCTGCACAATTAGGATATCCATTTTGGGAGCCTGGTTGGTTATTCTCCGCAGTTGGCTGTAGAAATGTTCTATTTGGTCATCGCTGTAGTCAGTCGTTGGGGCGTAAACTTGTATTACTGTGATGTTGAATGGGTATGCCCTTAGGCGGATGGAAATTAGTCTGCTGGCGATTGGACGACATGCCATGACATATTTCATCATGTTCTTGTGAACAAGAAAACCAACGCTGTATTCATGTTTATTCTCTTCACCACAGTTTGTGCCCCTCTTCGGTTGTTGTTTCGCCGAAGTTCTTCCATCGTACTTCGCAGAGCCCAAGGAGGTTCCAGCAGTATCTGTCCTTCTCATATGTGAGTTCTTTTAGTCCCTGCTGGTCTCATTGTTCTAAGGTTCCACGTTCCTATTGTGATGTTGTCTCTCCCACGAATCTTACTTGTTTGGTCACCAGTAATATACGTATCGCGTCCGTCCGGGTGAGGGGCGGATGGCGCGGTCATTGTTATCCCGGGCTGCGACTGATCCGGTATGTTCTGTTTATTGATCGTCATAGTGTGGTGTGTCTAGGGCGTGATCCACTATACTACTATTTGCCCATAGCTGGGACATGGGTTATTGACAGCGGCAGAGCATGTCCACACACAGATGGGCCATGCACACTGCACCTCTGGGGCCCCATGCTGCTCCGAGATCCCTCGTATGATTAGCCTGGTGCCTCACGGTGACCAGTATCCATTGAGGAGGTTACGACGAGAGTCTTGTTTTAGGAGAGGCTATTGTATTGGCAGACAACTCTTACCCACGTGGTGCTTGTCATTTCGCAGAAGCTAGCCAGTGGTGGTAGCTGAAAGCAGAGGTGACAAACACACTACTCACTACCACACTTGACGCGTCACTAAAACCTGCACTGCAAACAGCACCAACCAACAACGAAGACTATGCAAATTACAGAGGCACTTAATGCAGCAACTTTCCTATCTACGGATTGTATAACCGCTAGCAGCGTGAATATGTTTAAAAACAAGTTGGATACATATCTCACTAGGGCGGGTGGGCTTGTGGCTTGGATGGCAACTTTTTTTAATCTTGTTAAAATGTTGTATGCCATAATGTGTACATGATGCGATTATTATGAAACATTTCATACTTTATTTTATGATAATCATGCTGCAATCAATTATTGACACTACATCACTATTCGGTTGCTTCAGGGTGAGGATCGGTGCGAATGTGGCCAACACAAACAATAAACATGTGCATGTAGAACTTTTAGCCGTTTGTTTAATGCCGGTGTTATCAATGATGAGCATCCTGTTTATTTTGTCCATTTTCACATGTGCGAGGTACCTGCGTGCGTGCGTGCATGCTTGCTAGTGTGAACGTATATATACCCAAGCACATCTATTCACACATTTTATGTTTTATATACCACACGCATTGTAATTTTTGCTTGTAGTTTGGGACATCCATTCAATGACACAAGAGCATTAGTAGCACCTCTGTACCAGTGCTGCATGTAAGTTATAAGTATTATTACTTAAATGTTTCTCCTTTCCAGCATTTCACCAATATTCTTTGTATACTTAATGTGTACATCTAATCTGTTTGGTCTGTTTGAATAAACGCTTTTGATTTGATTTGATTTTAAGTTTCAATTATGTTCTTGCTGAACACTGTGTTAATATACTCATTCAAACTATATTTTACTGATTGATACAGGGTTACCTATATTGAACCGTTTCAGAAGTTTCTGATAAGAATGTGTGTTCTCGTTGTAACGCACTGGACTTGTCGGTGTATTGTGGTTGCGTAATCCATTAACGAGTTAATGATTTATTTTCCACCAGGGTGCGCCAGCAGACATACGATCGCCTGCTCGAACTGAGTAACGGCACACTGAGTCGCGTCCTACGCCACCTGATGGCCCACGACCCGATAGCACCGGTGATCAACGAGCTTCACTTCGCCGCAATGGACCGACGATTGGGTCATGTTATTGCGATAATCCAAGATTGTATAGCAAAAACTGTTCTCATTAAAGGTTAATATAGCTGGCTTAATATTTGTTTGCAAAAGGTGTTTCAATAATTTATATTATGGACTTGATGTCAACTTAATAAGAACACCCAAGCTGAGGCAAACCAATCAAAATATTATTAAGACATTGGGGTCATGAGTACGTGTAGGCATACCTGTCAACTGTCCGTCATTCGTATGGCGTCCCCATCATTTTGACATAGCCTAGAGATTGAAATATCCGTCATTTTGTAAAGAATAGGCCAGTTTGATTTAATAACTATTTGTATTAAGTCATTAGAACGCATTTAGTCGATATACTAAACATATAAATTAGTAACAGAAAAGCAGGGTTCGAAAAGCTTGTAGCTAAACCAAAAGTAAACCACCCAAGTGGATATTGACAAATTCCATATTGTACCCAAGATTGATGATAATGTAAAAGCACTTAATTTCTTGCTCTCTTATGCGAAACAAATAAAGCCACTTAATTCTGACATTTGCTAAATTGTTTTGACTTCGGAAGTTAACGAATTTCGTGAACCGGAAGAGCTCGGGTAACCATGGATGGGCCCAGCTCGCAAAACTCTTAATACTGGTTTTCTTCTACGACTTATGCGCGCGCATCACCAGTAATTTCCTTCCGGTTACGCCTGGTTACGCCTTCGTGTTGGCGACGGCATATCACAAATCCACATGGTATCTGAATTAGGGTTGACGAAGACCAATCGATCATTGTAATATTTATAATGATTAAAACGGATTTTTTGTATTTATAAACTGTTTTAAATGTTGTTTACCATAGTTAAAACATGATAGTTGTAGTTAATAGGCAGTGTTTAATTTCAGAAATACAATAGTGACGATGAGTTGTATGACGAGTATAGCTAAGGAGCCAAAATAAATGTATAAAATTGAAGGATATATAGATAAACTATATAAGTTAACATAGTTAAACATGATTGTTTTAGTTAATATGAAGTGTTTATTTTCATAAATATAATTACAGATAGACAGCAAGAAATCCCCACATTCAATGGCACAATCCAGCAAAAACAATTAAAGAAACTGAAATCCACACATGCAATTCATTTAAGCAAAAATAGAAGCAACATTAAGACAATTTAGTATTTATAGGAATAATTGTGCCGTGGGAGCGAGGTTGTTTGGAACCCTCGCTTCTTGCACCTGTGGAAGAGAAAACAGAACAACAGAAATTGGTCTCAAAATACATATACATTTGTCAGACCCGGAATAACTTTTCTACACTAACTGATGGTCAAACTGCACTGACTGTTGCCCTAACTCAACCGACTGCTGGCTTAAGTACACTGACTGCTGGCCTAATTAAATTGACTGCTGGCCTAACTAAACTGACCGGTGGCCTAACCACACTTACTGCTGGTCTAACTAATCTGACTGCTGGCCTAACTACACTGACTGCTGGCCTAACTAAACTGACTGCTGGCCTAACTAAACTGACTGCTGGCCTTTCTAAACCTAAACTGACTATGGACTGACTACACTAATTCCTGGCCTAATTAATTTCCTTGCTTGCTTGTGTGACCGATCTATTGCCAACTTTTTAAGTTTGAAGGCCACAATCTGGCCGTTTTCCGAAGCTACCTCAGTTATAGTCAATCCCCGTTTTTTTTGCATACCTCTTTTCTTCCCACCCTAGCATTAGGTGGAACTTTGACCCGAGGCTGGCATGGATCACCCATGTTAAATGCAGGAAATCTCAACTCATAATTACTATTTTTGATAACTGTGGGCCCTCCTTCCGTCTGAAACCTGAATTATGGGGATGTCTTTTAGGTAATCTACCAGGGAAGTATGTCGGTGCAGCTGGTTTCTGAGGAATATGTAAGAGTAATTTTATAACTAATCCTTCTTAGCCTAGAGTTCTTGTAATTCAGTTGCTTGGTGGGACCTTTGCAATAAAGACTTTATACCACTGAAAACATAACCTCGACCACGTTTATTACAGATTGTGGGGAACAGTGCAGACAAACCGGGAGGACTTGTTATTGTTAATAGAAGGCGTTACGAGAACTGTTAGTAGGAAGTTTTACATTTGGTTTCTTTACTATCATATTAACATCGACTGTGCCCATGACTGTGTCACTGGTCCCAACGGTTTAGAATGTTGCAGTTTCTGACAAGATTAAGAGAGTGTACGGCAAAAAATTACTCGATATTTGAAGAATTTGCAATTCAGCCAGCCATCCTGCAAAATCACATGACTTGATCTGACCAGTGCTAGTAATGCGATTAGGTGAATTCCCGAATTTTAACTTGGATGAACTCGTTGTTTACGTTGCGTTTAGGTTCTTGTACTTGTCAATATTACTACCTTACTTACTTTACTTAATCCTCTTGGCCCCTTTAGGAGCATAGGGCGTCAACCATGTTTCTCCGCCTCACTCTCTTCTGGGCCATAGCTTTGGCCTCTTGCCAGGTGACCCCCACTTTTTCAAGATCTTGTAGTGTGGAGCGTCTCCAGTTGATTTTTGGCCTTCCTTGTCTTCTCTTTCCTTGTGGGTTATAGTCCAGTGCTTGTTTGGTTGTATTTGTTGGATCTTTTCTGAGTGTGTGGCCAATCCAGCTCCATTTTCTCCTCTTGACTGTAGTGCTTATTTCTTCCTGTTTGGTTTTCTTCCAGAGCTCTTTATTTGATATTTTGTTAGGCCACCATACCTTAAGGATGTATCGGAGGCGACTGTTGGTGAAGACGTGGAGTTTGTTGTTGAGAGACTGAGTAGTTTTCCACGTTTCACAGCCATAGAGAAGAACTGGTTTAACGTTGGTGTTGAAAATGCGGATCTTAGTGTTTATGGATAGTTTGAAAGAGAGCCATACAGGGCGTAGGGTTCTGAAGGCATGGCGAGCTTTATTGATGCGTAGCTCCACATCTTTGTCAGCTCCACCATTTGAACTGATGTTGCTCCCGAGGTAGATGAAGTCTTGTACCTCCTCAACAGTACCACTTTCTAGTGAGATGGGTTCGGAGGATCTGCTGTTGACTTTCATCACCTTTGTCTTTCCCACATTGATCTCAAGACCCAGTTGGCTGCTTTTTTCTTGAAGCCTTTCTGTTTTTTGTTGCATGTATTTATGGGTTTCTGAGAGTAGTGCTAGATCATCTGCAAAATCCAAGTCTTCTAGTTGTGAGAACAAGTTCCACTGGATCCCAGTACGATGGTGTTCTGTGGATATTTTCAATGTCCAGTCTATGGCTATCAGAAAGAGCAGTGGAGAAAGCAAGCAGCCTTGTCGTACTCCAGTTCCAATCTGGAAGCCTTCTGAAACGTGTCCATTAAAGATGACATGACCAGTGAAACCTTCGTACATGTTCTTGATTAGGGTTACAAATTTTGTGGGTAAACCATAAAGCCTCAGGAGCTTCTATAGAACTGTCCTATCTATACTATCAAATGCTTTTTCGAAGTCCACAAAGTTTATGTAAAGGGAGCTCTGCTATTCAATGTATTGTTCAACGATAATCCTGAGTGTAGCAATGTGATCTGTGCAGGATTTATCCTTTCTAAAGCCAGCTTGTTCCTTTCTTAGCTTCTTGTCAACTGTTTCTTGTATCCTATCCAGGATGATACGGCAGAAAATTTTACTGGGCACTGATAGAAGCATGATCCCTCTCCAGTTCTTACATTCACTGAGATTCCCTTTCTTGGGGATTGTAACTAGCATACCTGTCTTCCATTCAGTTGGTATTTCCTCTTTATCCCGGATCTCATTTAGCACGCTGTATAAAACGTCTGTGGTGGCCCCAATATCAGCTTTTAAGACATCAGATGGTATATTGTCAATTCCATGTGCTTTGCCTAGCTTCAGCTTTTTGATGGCTCTCTTGATCTCCTCTTTGGATATCCTACCACAATTAATGTTCATTTGTTTCCTCAATGTCTGGGATTGAATCTGGTGGAGGCCTATTCAAGATATCTTGGAAATATTCTTTCCAGCGTTGTAATTGTAAAGATTCCTTAGTGAGAAGGTTTCCCTGTTTGTCCCTGATGGGGCGACTAGTGCTCTTGTTCTTCCCTGCTAGCTGTCTGGTGATCTTGTATAACTCTCTGGAGTTGTTTTGCCTAGCTGCGATCTCAGCCTCGTTTGCTAGTTTTTCGACATATGTTTTCTTGTCCCTCTTTGTCTTCTTTTTAACTGTTTTGTTTCTTTCCTGGTATTCCTGCTGCAGTTTTTTTTCTTGTGTCATCTGCTTCCTTGTTGAGTTTCATTTTAGTCTCCCTCCTTGCCTCAATAGCTTCCCAGGTGTCGTCTGTAATCCAGTCCTTCCTCCTAGCTTCCCAACAGCCTAGGACTTGTTCACAGGTGTCTGTAATTGCATTCTTGCATCTCGCCCACTTTTCATCAATGTTTTTTTCCTCTTCCAAAGCTTGGAACCTGTTCCGTAGTGTGATTCCCAGTTCCTGCCGTATTCGATTATCAGTTCATTGAGAGTACAGAAATCTGCAAACAGGAGACCGTTCTCATTCATCTGTCCCAGACCTTCTTTCCCCATTGTGCCTTTCCAATTGTCATTATCCTTTCCAATCTTGGCATTCATATCCCCCATAACAACTTGGATATCCCTCTTCGGTAGTTTTTGGGTGACTGTTTGTAGATGTTGGTAGAAGGTCTCTTTCTCTTCAAATTCAGCAGAGTTGGTTGGTGCATAGCAATGTATAATGGTGATGTTCCGACCTTTTGATGTAAACCTGGCTGTGATGATTCTCTCCGAGACTGGTTCCCTTTCGATGAGACTTTTTGCTGCATCCTTTGAGAGGAGCAGCCCTACTCCATGTGTGTGCGCATCTTCTTCTCTCTCATTCCCAGAGTAAAAGTAAGTTTCTCCAGAGCTAGTTGTATCTTGTAGCTTGTATCTTCTCATTTCTTTGGCGAGCTGTGCCAGTTTTCCTGCCTGGTACAGTGTCCTGACATTCCAGCATCCAATTCTAATTGTTGACTTGAGCTATAGCAGACTCTTCCTCCCTTGGGCTTCCTGTCGGCTTTCACCCAAGGGATTCATACGCACCCTTTCATGACAGCCTGCTTTGCTCAGATCGAGGTGTGGTTGAGTATTCATGGTTTCGGTTTCTGTAATCGATTTCAATAACAACTGAGTGGGTGATTAGCCTAAGCCGCTGTGACCACAAGTTTTCCGCAGTGGTCGTAGACCATTTTCATCCCGGGCCCCATTGATCAAGAGATGTAGCTGGACTGTGCTTTATCTGACCACTCGCCCCAGACCTGCCCGGTATGGTTGGACCTGCCAGGAGTTGCATCACACCGGTATAGCTCAGAGGGTCATAGGGGTACACAAGCCTCCTTACCACGACAAGGTAACAGTCCACAAGGAAGATATTATTACCTTGTTAAGCTTTAAATGTCCAGATTCACACCGTTACACGTAGTGTAACACATAAGTCAATATGTATAAGAGATACAAAGTGTGCACATTCGCTACATTCCTATCGATTATTAATCTTGTAACTACATTTAATATTAATATTATTCTAAGTCATTAATATCACCACTACAAGTATACAAATGCAATACTCACGACATGAAGCAGTTCACACAGTAGTAATTAGATGGGCGAATCGAGTAACTTTTCCAATTCAGTATAATCAGAGCAAATAATCCAAATATTCAAGAGCGATCCAAAGGCAAAGCAAATGTATCAATCAACGGAATAGGCAGATTTGTGGACAGACCAGTAGTGAGCACAGCTTAAAATACAATGATCACCAGAAAACAGCGTCACACCCACTTCAATAAATTACCAATTTATAGCCGTATAACAAAATGTGAAAAACGATTGGCTCCTTAACAAGCGTTATTTCTATAAAACAGCGAATCAATTAATATAGTGGGACTGGTTAAAGACCAGTTGACTAAACAACGGTAGGATGCTCTTTAATGTTTCTGCAACTCATTTGAGGTGTTGCAGAAACATACAATCAAAGGAAAACACCATCATCCATTATAGGTATTGTCGCTGTGCACACTGTAGAGGCATTAGAACACATTATTGGGACGACTACTACGTTTTCATGTCTATATGACTACCTGCTCCCTCAATGAGTATATCGTAGAACACATTGTTGAAACCACCGCTACTGTTTGGACTGTTGATTACATAATTCACCAGATCATCAATCAGGGTGCGAAGTTTTCATGTCTATAACGCTCACGCAATTAAGAGTCAACGACTCCTATGTGAACTCGGCATTACAATTACACTATATGAACGTGCATAAACATGACAATTTCATTTACACTTACTCACACACGGCTAGTTAAATTCAAAAGGTTAGACATCAGGGGAAAATCATCACACTACACGAATGTATATAAACATGACAATTTAATTTACCTATTCACGGCTAGTTATATTAAAAATGCTAGGCATGAAGGAAAAATCGCGGTAGGTTATGCGATCACGCACGCGCAGCACTGCTATTTCCTGCAGGAAGTAACACCACAATGCATGCGCAGTATATATACTCCCGGAAGAGGTAGCAGACGTAGCAGAAAACCAGGATGTATAATCTTGCGCCCAGCTCCTAAATGGTTCATGCCTCAGTCACACTTCATGATGTGTTACAGACGAATACAGGGCACAGTAATTTTAGATGTGTAACTTTCATAAAAGGCACAAGGCACGTGTGCGTAGTAATTCATGTAGACAGTGGTAAATATTTACGGGTATGGCACGTTCAGACATTTTAGATAAGTTATATGTACTAGACTGTCTACACTAGATTAGCAAGTCAATAAGATGATGACAACGGCAGGTAAGAAGTCTCATACTTTTTGATGGTCCCGTTGTCTTATAATCATGCAAAACGTTAACATGGTCGCCAATGGGAAACGTAACTGTAGGCTGAACCCAAAGTGGTAAGACCACAGTTGATCTTCCTGTTTATTGTAGGGCGCATTAAATTGTGGTATGTGAATTTAAATAATTCATATGATGTGACATAAGAGTTTAACAGGCGGAGGGATGTATGGGAATTTTTCTGCTATGGGCCACGTAGACGCTTGAATACATAGCTATTTTTGTAAAAGAAATTGACGGGCATTGCATATGGGGGCGTTTTAAAAGAGCTGGAGGTATGTGATTTTGACAAAACTAGGTCAGCATGTTAATGATACGATGACAGTTGCTGTGAAACATTTTCAGAATTTTTCATGGTCACGTTTTCTTATAATCAGACAAACCGTTAATATGGCCACCAATGCAATTCTCTACTGCGGTCTGACCACAAATAAACGGAAGTCGTGGTCACAAACACGGTTATAAAATGTTGATATGCTTATGCTTTGGTCGTCGTTGTTAGCTTAATTGTGGATATTACAGGTAATTTGGATGAAATTATTAGTTTGTTATAACACATTTCTTTTAATTTCCATAATTTGCAATTCCAATAATATAATTAGGGCTCATATTTTGAAAATAAATTAATAAAAACGGTTGCTAACCTGCCCCATATTGTGTGTGTTTGATTTAGAAAATTGTCGGTGCCAGACTGGATAATAATATATTATTATATATATTTTTATTGATTGCATCTAGTCAACAAGATCATTACTGGTTAAACGCTATTACTATTTAAACTGTTTAACCGTCTCCTTTATGAGTTGTCTTATAACCGATCTACTAAATAAAAAAAATGTCAAATAAATGTACATTTTAGCTTTGTACTATAACGTTTGATGTGCACGAACTGATATATTGAGCAATTTGATGTTTAATATAATATTTCACTGTTAATAAACACAATTGTTGTATTAACATGTGTTAAAATAGCATTAAGGAGCTTGTCGTAAGCTAAAAATCTACAATAAGCAATGTTTAGTATCAACAATAACTGTTGCCTTTCCAAAATGCCTATTCACCACATATCAATACCTATTTCATCTTGTGCGAAGTATTTTGTAAATGTTTAGGCACAAGGAAATGAAGGTATGCCACCCTAACCTTAGCTAACCCCATATCAAGCTAAACACAACCCTAGTCCTGAAGTGGTTTACAGAAGATATAGTCATTCCAACAGGCACATGTTGATAGGAAAAGTGTACCGTTTCTTGGAAAAGCAGACAGCAGTAGCAATCATGAATAGCATGGTACAGATGGGATGCCAAAATGGAAATTTGGTTAAAAAAATAGGGGGTATGACACCAGTATTCGAGGGAGCAGGTAGTCATTTTGCACTAGAACAGTCATTGGTGATATTTCTTTTGTGGCGCACTAGGAACATTGTGTAACAAATTTGGACAAAATATAAAATCGCGCTTCGAGGTACCGACATACCAGGAACGGGTAGCTAGGCCTACATTGTTAAAATTTCGATGATTCGGTGCGCTATCGATCGCCTGATCCAGGTATTCAGCACAGATCGTACCAGTCATAAGATAGTCGGACAAAAAAAGGACAGTTAGACGAAACAATGGCAAGGGAAGACAAAAATGGCCAGAGTTACAGTGAACATTTTGGATGCACTCATAGCGCTCGTAAAGTCACCAAATAACGCTGTCCATGTGTAGGCCTACTTGAAGTCAAGTTAAGGGTTTCAGTTCTGAAGGAACTTTAAGTCATTGTTTCTTATACGCATATGAAACGGCTAACTGGTGTGTGAGCAACACTGAACATTATATCATAAATGGCTACTCGTTACAATGTCAACAAGATTGTTATAAAAGAAATATAAGTATCATAACTGCCAAATTACACTTCATTACCGCGGCTGAAGCAGACGAGCCATTGATGGGCGAGGCCTCGATACTTTCTGGGCGGCATGGCAAAGCGGGCTTCGTCTGCAGTTGTTCGCCACACTGCTAACACTAATGAATTGCCCCCCCCCCCCCCCAACAACGTAGACTCCTAGCATTTTCGATGGTAAACAATATTGGCATTAAGCATCGTTCGACAATAATCGGTACATCGACTGCATCGACTGTCATCGCGGCAGCAGCGACCTCGTTCTCCATTGTCTCCGCGTTTCTACAAACTATATAACCAAACTATAATGTAATCGGCTGAAATTGAATGGGTCACTAGTAGAATGTTCGCCTGCTACGCAGGCAGCGCGTCTATTGCATCTTTTTAGTTGTACTTATGAAGCTACACTTAGACAAAAAATTTAAATTAAAATAAACATCACGAAATTAGTAAAATAACATTTAAAGTTTATCATAGCTCCTCAACACAATACGAAATTTTAATATGTTGTTTGCTTAATAAAGAACTATGCATAGTTAAAAATGGTTGTCATATAACCACAATCTCATTTTAGGTGCTGAAATTCGTAATATATATAAAAAATGTAAGTTTAAGGCTGAAGCTGTGGGTTCGGTTAAAGCTGTTCAATGTGAAAATAATAATAATATGGCCCAAAAATCAAATTGGCATATAACTTACTATACGTGCTGCGGCTCCTCAAATCGAAAGTGCCAAAATTGGTTTGGCACATGTTGCATTGCTTTATTTGTAGATGGCGGCACTAATAGTTGGATCTGCCGAAATAGATGGGGTGTGTTGTGTTCCACCTTCCTCTATGCACCCAGAATATGGGTATTAAATCCCGCTTCTGTAACAATGGAACCTACATTCTGATTCCAACCACTAGTTTTAACTAGATTTAACAAGATCTGCCTCCAGGTCAAAGGCCCAGATGACAAGTGGACAAGGAAGCCATTGGCTTATCGAGAGTCCAATAATGTTCATCTACTTATAACCCGCCCTCCTGAGATATAAGTCAACCCTGTTTTTAAACATATTCACGCTGCTAGCAATTATACAATCCGTAGACAATTTGTTTCATTCATTTCTTGTCCTCTGTGAGAACAAGTACTTCCTGATATCCAATCTACACTGATCCTTTAATAATTTTAACTTTTGTCCTCTAGTTCTGCTATCTTTCTTGAGTGAGAAAAACATATTTATATCAATATTTTCATACACATTCAATATCTTAAACGTTTCAATCTGATCTTAACCTCCTTGTCTCAAGAGTTGTTAAACCACATTATTTCAGGCGTTCTTCATAACTTAAGTTCTGGCATAATTTTAGTTGCTCTCCTGTGTATGCGTTCGATCGTATCTATATCCTTCTTACGATACGGTCTCCATGCATGTATACGATATTCTAAATGAGGTCTAACTATTGCTTTACACAGAGGTGTAATTAGCTTTTTTCCTTGTATGTTTCTCCTATTCAACCGAAGAATTTAAAGCTACAATAAAGCACTGCTCTGAAACGTTCGTATCAGCGCTTATTTTAACTCCTTAGTCATTTTCTTTTACAGTAGTACCTAGAACAGTATCTCCCATTTTATAGCTTATATCTAAGTTCCCATGTCCTGTATGTAGTAATACTGATCATTGTGGTACCCAACTCAAAACTGATTTCCAGTTTGAAACTTCTCCTACAACACGCTGTCTTTTGTCAGTCAGCCATTGTTCTATCCAGTCAATTATGTCATTCTTGATATCATGGGCTTTTAATTTAAGTAGTAATCTTTGATGTGGCACTTTGTCAAAAGCTTTCTGAAAAGCTAAGTAGGTAATATCTACTGGCGATCCCTCGTCTATCCACGTAGAGATTTCTTCAAAAAAAAAAACATAATATAGTTGTTAAGCATTCTTTTTAGGAATCCATGTTGATATGGATTTAATAATATATGCCCAACAAGGAAGTCCACCATATGGTTTTTAATTAACCTTTCTAATAATTTACAAATCACTGACGTTAAACTCACTGGTCTGTAATTCTGTGTTATTTCTCGAACCCTTTTTAAATAATAGTATGATGTTTGCTTCTTTCCATTCAAAAGGAACAATTCCCTCTTCTAATGACAAGTTGAATACTCTTGCAAGTGGTATACTGATTTGTTCTACTGTTTCCATTAGTAATTTTGGAAGAATCCCATCCACTCCCGGTGATTTATTATCATTCACTGCCTTTATTTTCTTAGCTACCATTTCTGGAGTTACAATTAACGGTCCTAAATAGTCCGATTTAGCCTCAATTATCCAGGTTCCGTGCTGTGGCGCCATTGTTTGTTGCACACATCATCACCTGGATGCAAAGTGTACTTTTCATTGAGACAGAAATTATGTATGGTCGCATACATAATTAGATTAATTAGTTCCCATCTGGGGATTTAGCTAACTCATAAAATAAGAGTGAACTTTTATTAGTTTATACGATGCTATTCGAATTTACGTTAAACTTTTATTATATTGACACAACTGTCAGATTGAAAAGTTAAATCTTCACGAGAACCCCTATACAAAATAAGGTGGTGACAGTGCGCGAGAATCACAATGGTGATTGCCGGAAGTTCAGTGCAGTCTGTTGACAGCGTTCGACGGCGAAGGCAGACCTTTATCGGCGTCCGCTTTCATTCCGTAATCTCAAACTAATCACTTGTTTGAGATGATAACACTATTCATGTGTTATAATATTAAAACGTTTGATACTTTGTTGATATGCTTTGTTGATGTTAAGTTAAGCTAATCAGCTCCCATGGGCTGTGGGCTTGTAATTTGAAAAAATGTCAAATTCTAAATTAAATGTCAGTTGATATGTTCCATTCTCATAATTATTTCAAGTGAATAGCATGCATGGTTCTGCTTTATGCAATATGGCAGTGTAACATTGTCATAGATAGCTTCTGGTGGCATAAGGATAAGATTGTCAACACATGCACTTTTATGAATATAAACATATATATATATATATATATATATATATATATATATATATATATATACATACATACATACATACATACATACATACATACATACATACATACATACATACATACATACATATATATATACATATATATATACATATATAGCAGTTACAGTCCAGGCCCGCCACGCCCGCAATAATTTTTCAAGCCCGGCCCGGCCCAGGCCCGCAAACTAGAATTTAGGCCCACGCCCGGCCCAGGATCGACCCAGACCGTGAATGTTTGGCCCAGGCCCGGCCCGGACCGCAAGTTTCAGGCCCAGCCACGGCCCATACCCGCGGGCCAAAGATGGGTAAGCCCGCGGCCCGCAAGCCCGCGGCCCGCTAAGTTTAGAGAAACCTATAATCTTATAACAAAGACGAAAAACAAATAAACTGTAAAACAGACTCATTGTTTTATTAAATAAAAAAACATATATACATATATCGGATGGGGCATAATATCCTTAGCTCTTAGTGGAGTACTACTCTTATGCTGATGTTCCATAGTGTGCTGGATGAGTTCTAAAAATCCAGCACCACCAACTTCTTTAAACTTACGAATATCCTGAAGAAAAATAAAGAAAAACTTCTTAGTTTCATTACTATTAAATATGATAACATTTGTTATATTTGGCTTTAATGTATTGGGTTATGGTTAGGGTAGGAGATTTGTTTATCTAACCCTGACTTAACCCATATGCAAGCCATAACCCCAATTTATATTGTTAATTGAATTAGCTCAACTAAGTTATCATAATTTAATATGATATTTCAATTAAATGTTACCCACTGGCACTGACACCCAGTGGCATTTCCAGCAGGCCTGTAGTCACTAGCCTGAGACATACAGGTTCAGACATGTGTGAATTAGTACAAGTGTGAATGAATTAAGACTGGGGAGAAATACCAGTTACCAACTAGGTTGGATACTGGGTAGTGGGCTAGTGTCCTAGTGGGCACTTGGCAGTGGGCAGGTCATTCAGGTGGGCAATGTTTGGAGGGAAGACCTAGACAATAGAATGTCCACTGGTAGGGTCAAATGGTGATGATGATGGTTAATCATGGCTTGATTGCCTCTGCAAATATTTCTAAAGTAAACATTTGGGGCTGGCTACTTCCAGCCAAGTGAACTTATGGGGGCCATTAGATTACATGCAAGGTCTCAATTTGCAACAATATAATACTAAAGAAATAATTTTAAGCATTCATTAACCGGAATTACAATTTATAATCAGTTTTTATATAAAAAAATAAAGTCATAATCGGTGTTTTGTATGAATATTTTTATTATGTCCAGGCCCAGCCCAGGCCCGGCCCGGCCCGGCCCGCTCACACTAGGCCCAGGCCCGGCCCAAGCCCGGCCCAAGCCCGGCCCAAGCCCGGCCCAAGCCCGGCCCAAGCCCGGCCCAAGCCCGGCCCAAGCCCGGCCCAAGCCCGTTGTGTTTAAATTATTTTCAGCCCAGGCCCGGCCCGGCCCGGCCCGGCCCGGCTCGCGAAATTATGTAGAGGCCCGGCCCGGCCGGGCTTGGACCCAAAGCCCGGCCCGCGCAGGTGCACTAATATATATTATATATATATATATATATATATATATATATATATATATATATATATATATATATATATATATATATATATATATATATACATACATACATACATACATACATACATACATACATACATACATACATACATACATACATACATATATATTCGATTCGAAACAGCATCACAACGATTGGAAGTCGGGTTCTCTCGATCTCAAATAGTCCTATTTTGGTAGTTTAATGGGAATTTCATATTTATTTTAAACATATTAATTTATATTTACAAAGTGTATGTTTAAACATGTTGCTATTTTTGCATTGACCTAGCTAGAACAGTAATCAATATTATAATTAATTAGATGATTTTTTGCAATCACAATAAGTATATGCTTACTTTATACGTACGTGAGTAAAGCGAAAGGTTGAAGACATGCAATTAATTCAATATAATACAACGAAAACGTGGTTGAAAAAAGTAACTCTTGCATGCGAATGCACTTAATTAGCCTCGTGTGTTGCTGTGGCCATGTGGCTTCGCCAATGACAAACGTTGTACGCTATTAACAGTGAATAGGTCTACAAACACCGGATGGCACTGACAATGACAAGCAGTTTGTCAAAGGTTGTTCATATGTGATCAACAGTGTTATGAATGAAAATAATGCGATCATTTTATAGCGTTATTACATTTTGTAAGACGCATACAGTTCAGTGCAAGCCACATGAAAACGTGAAACATTACTTGCGGCAAACGTCCTAAAATAATTTTTTTAAGACAATTTAACGCACTGCAATACTGAGCATGGGCGATAATAAGGAATGGGCACGTATGCGAAGAAAAAATTTATCCACTAATCATCCGGTTCTTTGTGGTTCTTTTTAAACTTAGATACTACATTTCACAATGATTGTGCTTCACTGTGGTTTATATCCCTAAAGGTTTATGAATATTTTGCAATTTGATTTTGCTTACGAAAACACGTGCGCTTGATTTTGTCAAGTTCAACTTATGAAAACTAATCACACGGATCCTGAAAACTATGACGATTGCGACAGTTTGTTTCCCTAGTTATCAGTAAAAAAAATTTGCAAAGGCCCAGATGTCAAATAGACAAGGAAGCCATTGGCTTATCAAGAGTCGAACATTTTTAATCTCCGTGTAGTCCGCCCTCATGAGATATGTATCAAACTTGTTTTTAAACATATTCACGCTTCTAGCAGTTACACAATATGTAGATAATTTGTTCCATTCATGTATTGTCCATTTATTGCTGTGAGAACGAGTACTTCCTGGTATCCAATATACACTGATCCTTTACTAACGTTACCTCAAGTCCTCTAGTTCTATTACCTTTCTTGTGTGACAAAAAATATTTCAATATACTAAAAACATTCAATATGCTAAAAACTTCAATTTGATCTCCTCTTAACCGCCTTGTCTCTATGGTTGTTAACCCACATTCTTTCAGTCATTCTTTATAACTAAGGTCTCTCCGTTCTGGAATAATTTTAGTTACTGTCATCTGTATTCTTTCAATTCTATCTATAGCCTTCTTACGGCATGGTCTCCAGGCCTGTATACAGTAATCTAAGTGAGGCCTAACTATTGCTTTATACAGAGGTATAATTAGTTTTTGTTCCTTGTATATTATATTTTTCATAATCAACCCAATACTTTATTTTCCTTTTAAGCTGCAATTACAACACTGCTCTGAAACTTTCATATCAGTACTTATTGTAACCAAGTCCTTTTCTTTTACAGTAATACCTAGAATGGAATCTCCCATTTTATAGTTTACTCTTGCAAGTGGTATACTAATTTTTTCTACTGTTTCCATTAGTTGCCTTGGAGGAATTCCATCCACTCCAGGCGATTTATTTTCCTTCGTTGCCTTTATGTTCTTAGCTACCATTTCTTCAGTTACAATTAACTGCCCTAAATAGTCCGATTTAGCCTCCTGAAATTTAGCATTTGGAACTCGTAATGAACTAATATCCTCTATGGTAAACACTGAACTGAAGTATCCATTTAGGTCTTCCGCCATTAAAAAATCCTTGAGATATTATATTTCCAGCACTGTCTTCTAGAGGTCCGACCTTGTCTCGTACGTTTTGTTTACTCCTGGTATATGCATAAAACTGTTGCTGTCATTTTTATGTTACATGATACTGTTTGCTCATAGCTTCTTTTAAAATGTCTAATTTCATTCGTAGCTGCATTAAGTGTCTCTTTGTAATTTTTTCATCCTTTCTGGTACGGCTATAAACCCTCCACATAGTTTGTTTGTACGCTATTTGTAATAGCTTCTGTTGACAATTGTTTCTTTCTAGGCCGTTTTCCTTGGGGTTTTTTTCAAGGGAACAAATTGACCGAGGATTCTCTCAATTACATATTTTAGAATGTTCCAACATTCAATTGCGGTCTTATTCCTTAGCATGTTATTCCAATCTAGCTTTGCTAAATATTTACTCATCTTTATATTTACCTTTGTTGAAGTTTCTCCTGTATTTCTTATTTTTTACTTTCTGATTTTACTTTGATGTCAAAATGTATTTGATTATGATCATTGTTACCCAATGGCTTATGTATTTTTGACAGTGTCCACTAAATCGCTATGTGAAGACAAAATTAAATCTAATACATTCTCTCCCCTGGTTGGTTCATGTACGTGTTGAGTAAGGAAGCTATCCTGAAATAAAAGTAGAAATTTTTGGTCCTCACTTCCTGTATTCCCTATCGAGATTTCCATTGTACGTATCCGTGGTTAAAATCACCCATTATGATACATTCCCCTTTACTCACTGCCTTTATAGCGTTTTGTATTTTACTGTTATCCCCTTCGTTTATGCTTGGACTTCGGTAAGCTGATCCAATATGTATTGTTCAATTTCCTGTAACTGCATTGCACGAAACAGCTTCATCACAATCTGCTTCCCTTTCTAATTTTATTTTGTAAGCCTGAATAGATTCTTTAATATATAAAATAACTCCCCTCCCCTTCTACCTAATCGATCTCTCCTAAACATTATGCATCCTGTCAGTCTTTATTCAGCATCTGTCTTTGTTGGCCTATGATTCGGTTAAACCAATTGTGTGTAACAACGTGACTTCGCCTTTCGGGTCAGACCCTCATCTCGGAGAAGTCACGAATGCTAGCGAGTCGGGTAAACGAGACTACCCTACCTCCGATGTGTGCGATAAACGGTGGTGCCAAATCCCGGAACTTGGATAATTGAGATTTAAGCGTGTTGAGGAAGACCTATACCATGCGATACCTAGCGAGTTGGGGTCATTGTGTATTCACGAATATTTATACTAATTAATATTTAGTTGTCAACTGACTCACCTCAGACATCTGACAATGATAACTTTGTAGTTCTTTCTTCGACACATACAAGTGACACTGCAGAACGACGCTGTCACACACTTGTTAGGTGACGCAAGTGTCTATCTTTATTATACTCTCTCGCGGCAGGAGCTATAATGGTGCTGCCGCCTAGCGACCGTGATAGATGGCAGACGCCACTCCACAATACAGTTATGTTACACAACACAGTTATATTATATTAAAGATACAAAATCTGTTATACAGTATAAAAGATATATCTATTCTAAAATGAACCACATAATTGAATCATTACATATTGATCTTCTTCTTCTTGCTTGATTCAAGGGGGGTCAATGACGTGTCACATTGTAGGTCCCAAAACCAGGCGCGTGCTGGCCCGTCAAACCTGACCAGGTCCCCATTACATTTGTGTAGCGAACATTCACTGCTAATGTGGAGTGCGGTCTGTGTTTCGGCACAGCACGATATCCTGTTCTTATTTGATTGAGGCGCGCCAGTGAGTGTCCGCTGAGTTCGTGTCCAACTGGTTTCTTCGATGGGATAGGGATAAATCCCCTTAGTCTGCAAGGTGTGGCGTCCCACGTTCTCGTCCACGCCTCGTTTGTCCATGTGGTCCAACTCTTCCCGGCAGTGTCGCTGATGATACACCGAGTGTGCTCCGAGAAGGGGTGTCGAGATCGCAGACGCTTTCGTCCAGGTGCTGTTGTTGTCACCATGGTGTGTAGTGTGTGTTGGTCATCTGCTTCGGCAAGACGAGCAAGTGCGAGGCATTGTTTGTTTCGACGGATGTATGGGGGCGTTATATGACCGTAGGTGTATCGGATGCACCCGCGGACACCAGGCGGAGGTTGCTGTTTAGTGCTGCGTCCGGTCAGCGTGTGTGGACACTGCGACACCACACTGGAGAACAATACTCGGCCGAAACAAAAGCAAGTGCGATTGTTAATTTTTGAAGAACGTCAAAGTGTGCTCCCCATTTTGTGCTGGCCAGTCGTCGAAGTAAGTTGCCCCGCGCGTTGACTTTCTTCGAGAGCTGGGATAGGTGTTTTGAGCAAGTCAATGACCTGTCGAATGTAACTCCGAGGTACTTGGGTTTTGCCGTTGTCGGGGTCGTTTTCTCCCCGCAGCCAACTTCCATCTGGTGGTTTGCCAGGCAGTTTGTCAGATGAAAGCAGCTGCTCACTAATTTGTTGATGTTAAGTCGGAGAAGACATCGTTGGAGATACAGGCCAGCATAGTTCAGTCTCGATTCTATGAGGGCGATGTCATTTGCAGATGTACAGCGTTGATGCTGTGTGTGGGATGTCCGAGGAGTCGATGGTGAAGAGCATCGCAGCAAGAACTGAACCTTGTGGCACCCCGTTCTTGATGGTGTATGTGTTGACATGTCTTTGCCGGCGTGTGGCTTGAAGCTTCGGTTTGTGATAAGTTCTTGTATAAATCGGACCATGCGTTTGCTTCGTATTATTCTGGTTTCAGAGGCTGCCTCGATGTCTTCTGTCAGTTTGACAACTTGTTCTACAGTGCTTTTTCTTGGGCGAAATCCTGCTTGCTCGCATGGCAGATATGGACTGGAAGCAGACGATTGTAGATCAGTCGCTCGAGAAATTTATAGCCAACCGATAGTAGGCTCATCGGACGATAGCTGGCAGCTTCATCTCGGTTCTTGCCCGGTTTGAGGATAGCAATAATCTTTGCACGACACCAGATTTTTGGTATCCTTGTGCATTGCATGCAGTTGGTCATGAACACGTGCAGCCGGTTCAGACATTCTTTGCATCAGAAATTCGGGATGAATCGAATCTGGTTCCGGGGCTTTACCGGATTTTAATGATCCTAGAGCGCGTTGCATCTCATCGATTGTAAAATCACTGCAGAGGTCAAGGTCGGCTGACGCTCCTTGCCATTTCTCCTTGTTGACTTCGCGGGTGAATTCGCCGGTTTGTTTTTATAAAGTGATGAATATCAACCGTGCTGTTCAGCATGCAATGTAAACAATATTTGGGGCTTTATTCAAATTAATTTATACACAATTAACCATCAATTTATATTGACACAACGTGAGTCAATAAAACACATTCGGGTGGCTAAGAATATATATATAGTTTATATTAAATAACATGATTTTATTATAAGAACGATCCAAATATGTACCTGTAATATTAGACATCAACTACTTATGCAGCCAGATAATGTAAAGGATCCCACCGTGTGTCATCTGTGAAAACTTTAAAATGTAGGTATTCATGGAAATAGTCATCCAATTAACGTTCCTGGTTACGAATACTTGAAGTATCATCTTAACAAAATTATAACATAGCAGACTTCTAAAATAAGTACTGGTTACTTATGTATTGACGACAGTAAAATTTTATATTTGAAACACGTGAGACAAAAATATTGAACTAAAATACCAGATTACAAATGACAATTCCCATACCGATTCTACACAATTAATTATGTGAAATAGCAATCTTACTGTAACACCAAACCACAGCCTATCTACACCAAGACTGTTATGAACACGATCTTTGTAAGACAACAATATTTGGTGTATACACCGCGTGATATTTTTAACTTGTTTTTAACATACTTTCTTTGAGAATTCAGGTTACATGTGACAGGACAGTATATTTTCCTCACAGCACACAAGAGGAACAGTTTCGACTCGATTTAATCAGTGGCATTTTTTTTTCTCACAAGTTTAAGACATTATAAAAAAAATTTACATCTGCCAAGGCTTACGTAATATATAATATACTCGATAAGAGTAAAACAAAGATCGTCCAAATAATGGCAGCACTACCTTAGAGGAATCAAACTGAGCGAGGCATAACATAATTACATTTATCCACATGTCATTCTAGCAATGAACTTAGCTTAATTGAATACTGTCATATATATGTGTGTGTGTGTTTGCGATTCCGCACTGTACTCACAAGTGATATTAGGCACATGTAAACATCATCAACCAAGACTTTAAATCAACCCCGTCAGGCTAACGGCCAGCTCAGAAGCCAGGAATGATATGTCCTTTCTTCTTCGAGCGGTTTATCTTCTTGTCGATGCGCGAATGTTTCTTCTTCTGGATGTTTCTCTTCCGTTTGTCCTGATGTTCCTTCTTTGTCTTCTGCACCCTCTCCAAGCGCTCCTTCCACTCCTTGCTGTGCTTCTCACGCAGCTTCTCCTTCTTCTTCAGAGACTTCCGCAGTAGCTCGGGATCGTCGCGCACTTTCACCCCTTCAGCCTTCTGTAGAACCGATTTCCACTGCTGTTTCTTCTGCAGTGTCCTTGCAACTCCGCATCCATCCATCTCACGTACCTTTGTCAATTTCTCCTTGCGCTTCTCGACTTTCTCAAGCAGTTTCTTGTAGTTCTTCCCTGTGAGGACATCCGAACCTTTCTTCTCCTTCTTTCCACAGTTGGCGTCGGTGAAATCAAACTTGCTGAAAACCATCTTTCCCTCCTTGTTAAAAATTGGCTTTGTGGCAGGGCTCTTTGTTGGGGTGGCAGCCTTCATAGCCGGTGCCTCTCCTTTAACTTTGTTCTGCTTCTCAGTCTTGCGACGTAGCTTCAGCTTCATCTTACTGACTTTACGCGCCAACCGCTTTTTTTCCACCCCACTGTCTCGTGTCAGGTTCTTCCTCCGAGCTGGTCAAACAAAGAGGCAACAATATAAAATGAATTTGTGCTGGCAAGAAGTCTGCAGTCATTTTAAGTGAGTGATCATTACTATGGAAATTCACTATAGTTGTCCCAAGAAAAGGTAAAAATTTATTTCTTAAGGGTGGAATGGATACATATATGACTTTAGTGCCGGGCGACTATTTTTGCCATGGATGTTATGAGGGGGAAAAGCTTTAAAGGTTCAGTTATCACACCAGCCACATTTTTGGATTTAAATCCACATTTTGTACTTGAAATTCTGCATAAATCTGTATCGCATTACATCTAGACATTCCTATTCCGAAAGAGTGTCGCCATCTATCAGGTTATGAAATATACCTACATCAAAAAATCTGCTAGGGGTTTTGTCGAACGCTGCCTAGCATCAAGAGTAATTACTCTCCAACAGGTATAAGTCTTCCATTCAATGTTATACTTGCGTGACAAACACAAAAAAATAATGTACTTTATCACAATTTTTCCATTTTAAACAAATCAAATATTACAATGGGATATGGTAGCATTCCTCCCAAATTCTGCATTGTACACGGGAAATCTGAACAATGTGGATTGAGTTATACTTTACTGCAGCATCAACAAGACATACCTTGAAATAGGGTTGATTGTTACCAAACTTTTTGTATTATGATATACCTTGATACAGAGGACCGTACCACAATAAAAGAATTCTGCATATGCATCACAATATATTGTGATTGTTTTGGGTAAGATACAAGATGGCTTAACCTGTTATGCCTGACTTATATTAAATAATAACTATAAAAAAACTGGTTTAATGTGTAAAATAATTTTTTTTTCCGTTTTAAACATAGTTATCTGGTGTTGTAAATATGAAAAATACAGACCTTAATTATATGCATTGCATTAAGCAAATGATAAACACACAGACATCCTATCTGCTATACATGAACTTAAACTCTGAGAATAAATTATTCAAACCTGAACCATGAACAATTAATAATAAAGTTTTGTGACTGGATCTGGTCCTCTGGATCTGTCAAAACTCATAATTACTAATTTAGCTCACTTTTGACAAGTTGGAAATGCTAAATTAAAAATATATAACATATACTGGTACATTGAAGGCATATCGTGACACATATCACACAGAAAGAAATACTGCAATATACCAATAATATTGCACAACATTACCTTGAAGCATCTCTATCTTCGCACGCAGGCGTTCGCGCAGGTCCTCGCAGCTGTCTATAGAGCTGCCGAGCCCTGTATCCTCGTCATCCTCCAAGCTGTCAGGTTCCTTCACATCATTGGCATCACCTTCATTATCCTCAGCCATCTTCTTGTTTCGTTTCTTCTTCTGTTTCCTTGTCCCTGTGTGGGAATTTGCAACATTGATGTTCTTTTCTCAAGTGTGCATCTAGTATCCATTTTGGCAGCATTCCCACCAAAAAATGTTCTGTCGAAATTAACATGATAAAAATACAAAAATAACCAATATGATTTAATAAACAGTTCTGTAAAACATCGAAACTGGAAGCCATACTTGAATATAGAAGTCTCAGTGTCTATATTTGCTCAGATCTTAAAAGTATAAAAAGCTAATTATCCCACTTGTGGTCACCATGAAACCACAAAGCTAAAGTGGAAATTTGAAGATGATCCAGAGATTACGAGGCGCCGTAGCAGACAATAGGGTGATGAAACGGCAAAACCTGTAAAGTTCTGTGAGAACCGTCGAGTTCTGCAAGAAACATCGAGTTCTGGTTGTGATATCGATTGAGTTCTGCGAGATTGATTGAGTTCTGTAAGAACCATTGAGTCTGGTCACCACTGAACTGAAAATAGCACTGCAGGGCGTGCAGCGAAGTAACGCCGCTAAAAGCATAATTATAATATACTATCCAGATAAAAGTGGCTAAAAGTTACCATAACTGAGTCATTTATATTACATATATTTTCATGAATCACTCATGAAGTCTCACAGGGAAAAATAAATGAAAGGAAAAAACTTCTGTAAACGCTAACAACGTGAATACGCTTAAAATCAAAATTGACAGTTAAGACGACAATGCCACAAGACGGCCTGCATGAATTCAGTGCAACTTTACATGTCAGCTGTCGTGGCTTAGCGGTAGAGCGTCCGCTTTACGCTTGGAAGGTCACTGGTTCAATCAGCGGTATGTCCGAGTTACATTTTTTTCTTGTTTAATGTTCTTATTACTATTACTTTATCTGTTATATTTAGTGCAGTATTCGCTTTTGTTTAATTTTGCTGATTGGCAATGTGTGGTACTAAATATTTCCAAGTGTGGTTTAGTATAAACTAAACAACTAAACTGGTTATGATGTTAAACATCAAATAGAATGCGCATTGAGTTCTTGCAAAACTCAAAGGTTTTTGCAGAACTCGACAGTTCTTGCAGAACTCGGCAGGTTTTACCGTTTCTTCACCCTTTTGTCTGCTATGGTGCCTCATAAGAGCCGTTTTAGAGCATATACATACTTCAGCGCTGCAACTTAATGATGATAAATTATGTTTTCTTAAAATTCTTGAGTACACGGTATATTTATTATTTAACACCATTAACTTGTTACTACCATATGGCATTACACCAAGGCAATTTTCAAATAATCATAAACATTAATTTGTAGTTAACTAGTTAATTTTAGTATATTTCTAAAACATTTTGGTAAAATTATTATTTATTAGCATCATATTTTGTTTATATTTGTACTAATCTGCATAAAGTAAACATTCATAAAAAATTAATTGAACATTAATAAAATGTTGAATGATACACAATAAACAATATTACAAGGACTGTAGTCCATATTAAATTACGTTGATATAAGATATTAGCCATGGTGGCATTGTAGTCCGATATTTATCAACTTACCCTGTCCGTTACTGTCATGCTGCATCAGTTTTGCTTGTATTTCAGTAACAGTTTTCAACTGCAGGGGGTCCAGTTTTGCCCGCTTCCATTTTGCTTTTTCTGACAGTTCTTGCAGGGAATGTCTTTTTTTGTTTGAACCTAAACCGGAAAACAGAGAAAATACCAAATACATTTATTACTATGCAGTATCAAGTTGTACTCTGAGAGCCTACAATAATAATTCATAAAATATAACTATTCCTCAGAGGAATAGTTATATTTTATGAATTATTACTGCACTCAACAAGGAAGTTAATCCACCTCTACACTATTACTAGTATATACCACATTTGTTTACAATTATTATTTTTCATGATCTTCTGTTAGTTCTACACTGCATTATGTAGCTAGACTCCAGGAGCAGTTTGAGGTGGTGTCGGAAGGAACAGGTCAGTCAGGGGTGAAGTGTAAAGGAACAGGTCAGTCGGGGTGAAGTGTAGAGGAACAGGTCTGTCAGAGGTGAAGTGTAAAGTTCGCACTTTGACTAATGCTAACAACTGGATACCATGCTATGGATACAAGAACACACATTTGTTATGCTGCCAGACCAGGTTACAACTGTTAATCATGTGTTGTGTGTATATTTATTAGCTAGTTACTCTTACTTGGAACTTGTTTATTGATAAGTCTGAAAATGGTTTGACTGTTTATTGACAAACTTGTACCAAAACGAAAATCATCATTAAACATGAGATTAGCCATTAGGGATCAACTATTGTTTTCTAGCTGCTATTTCTAACTTATAATTTGTTTAATATGTACATGTTTGTGGGTCATGAGTCTGAATAAAGATGATAATAATAATAGCTGAGGCCTGGGGGCTCGTTATTACTGGCATCCTGGCATAAACCATGGTCACCTGTATTTTACTTTGTTATGGCTCTTATGCCAAATAAACTCAGTTTCAATTCAATATAATATCTCTGACTGATTATTGATCAGTGCAGGGGACTGCATTGGGGGAATTATTTTCTAGCTATAGATCATCTATCAGCGATGGACATTTCAAAGTGTCAGTGTGAGATGGTAAAGTGACTCACATCGAAAACTTACCCCCCCCCAAAAAATGTTGACCTCATTGCTAATGATTCATTGGCCAGGCTGCAATTCCTGCATTTATTATGCTTAACTAAATTACTAAATACAAAACGATTATATTACATTGGTCACTGGGACTATGGTGCGTATACAGGAACAGTGAATAACTTCATAACAATTATTATCTAATTATCCCCATTCCATGTCAAATCAACCAATGGTCAAATAGTTAATATCTCAGAATTTGCTTAGATTTTATCCAATGAATAAGTAGCTATATCTGAGTATTTCTGAAAAAAACTAAGGATTTGCTTGCAAATTGTGTCTGTAATGCCCTAATTACGTGAAAAGGGGGTAAGAGCCCCAAAAACTAGAAGCCTACTGAACTAATTGGTTATTGCCAGTATCCCTGACAATAGATGGTAGCAATTTGGACATTGTACAATGAAATTCAGACTGCTGAAATCTTTCTTGAATTTTTTTAATGTTCTTTTCCATTTTTGTGCACCCAGTATACCCATTGTCCTTTGCCCCATCATTCTTGATATTATTGTACATATTCAGCAAATTTCAGATATGCAGATTGAAAACTATTAAAGTTAGAAGCACCTGAAAATATATAAAAATAATGGGTGCAATTTTTGGCGCTTAGCCTCTGTTCACAATACAGGGTGTTACAGCCACAATTTGCATGTAAATGGTTACTTCTTTTGCAGGTATAGCTACTTATTCATTGGTTAAAATTTAAGCAACTTCTGAGACATCAGTTTTTAAATTTTCTGAAAATTGGTTGATTTGACACACAGTGACGCATATGTTACCACTCTACCTAAATGTGTCACAAAACTCGTAACCACTTATTAAGTTTAAAAACAAAATTTTAGGATGGGGTTACAACTCCATAGTGTGGGTCACAATTCAATGGGCAAATAACTGTAGAACAGGCCAACAGATGTGACCATTAGGCCTGTGATGCGACCATTAGCCAAAAATTATACAGTAATATTAATGGATCTGTAGCTGCTGCTATGTTGTGCAAGCTCAAAGGAAGTTCTGGACCATTTAGGGTTCGTTCACAATTGTCAACATTTACCTATTTGTACAAACCATACTAGGGGGGTCAAGGCCCGCGTACAAATTTTTTTTAATGTTGGTTGCATGTGAAATATGACCACCATTGTGTCAGCACAGTGAACTGTTACGGAACTACTGTTAAACAGTCCAACATCTTGGCAATTCACAACTTTGTGGAAAAAATAATCAATATGACACCATGGAGAGCTAGTTTTAAATCTGGAAAATTATCAACATTTTAAAGAGGTATGAGAATTAGTACACTTTATACAAATAAGTAAATGTCAACATTTGTAAATGGCCTATATATATATCGGGACAAATAACTATTTAGTATTAGATCCAGGCATGGAGCTATAGCAACAGCCTAGAATATATTCAGACACGATTGTGCAAAATATCCCTTCGTAGGATAATTCACAATACATTGTACAATGAAGATGATAATCACAGTTGGAAGTTTTTTCAATAAATATTCACCTCTCTCAGGCTTCTGTTCCTTGTCATCTTCGAGCATGTCATGGATTTCTTCTTTTGTATCATTGTCAAAATAGAAGTGTGGTGGAATCAAGTCAATCATTTGCTTGAGAAATGCATTGTCTGCATCGATTACGTTTCTATCAACGATAGACCCTTCCATAATACCAAATCCAGGGTCCGGGAAAGCCGTTTTACACATAAAGTAGGACGAACGGTCCGAAACCTATAGAAAACAGTCTAATTTGCCTGGAGCATATAAGGCATAATGCTTTTAAAAAAATTCCGCAATTCAAATGTCACGCAACTGTTACAATCCCATGAGAAGTTTGAGAGCAAAAAAGGAAGGTAACATGTGGTTCACTCGTTTCAACGTATTATCGCTCACTGTCCAGCTGCAACATCACCCAAAAAAATACTATTTGGACATACTGCCGCAAGTTTCTGAAAGCAGATCTATACTTTCTCCCGAATACAATTACGAGTCTTACGGCAGAATATTCAAACACAAAACAATTATCAAGTTCAGCCAAAGATGTTCTCTGCTCGAAATTTCTCATACACGTTGCACTTTTTTATCGCCCACTTTCAAGCCGGAAAGCAAATCGTTCACTGAACATTGCATTGTGGGAATAATTAAAGGCGCGTTTTCTTTTAGTGGGAAGTGTAACTTTTGGTATCGATGTCAATAACTATTATAATATGGCTTATTGAACATCTCAGCGGTCAATTCTGGACTGAATTTGTTTACACTTTCAATGTGCGGAAGAACAGCTTGGTAATTATGAAATGTCGTGTCCAAACTAAGAACCCGCAGTTCAGGGCAGGGGCAGGGCCAGGATTTCAGGAAAATTGTCGTCTGCTAGCTTAGTAGCTAAGCCTAAGGCTAAGCTAAGGGCTTATACTTACAAATAATAAGCATTTGTACGGCTAGAGACAAGCCTTTTATAGTTTGCGGCGATCTTTTACTTTCGAACCTACCATTAAAACGACCACCTAGAACACCCAAACTTCTCGTTATATATCTACTATACATATACACGTGTCATGATCAAAAAAGTACATTTACTTTCTCAAAACGATCAAAATTTACAAAAGAATTAAACGAAGACATTGCCATATCCTACAGCGTTTATGCATAGCGACAAGGCTACCGTTAAATCGATGCATATGACAAGGCGTCGTTCAGTTTCTCCGAAACTGTGTGGCGGCACTGCTATTACAATTATGTATTTCTGTGTTTTAATTGTGTGCAAGTGTGCGTGCGTGCCTCATTGCGTGTAATTATGTGTATGCCTCTATATTACTTTTATTTTTTCTGTGCTATATATGACGTCATATTCTTAGATCTCTTCTTCCCCCTGCTCCCTTGTGGTAGGTATATCAAGTTCCGCTAGATGGCGTAACTTTTTCGTTGTCGTCGAAAATAGCGTCATTTTATGTGTCCCATATTTGGTACGAAGGCGTGACGCTCACATCACATGGTCGCGGGAAAAGCCAAAATACTCGGTATGCAAATGACGTGGCCGAGTTTGTTTAACTTCATATCGACCAATGAATGTCTTCTTTACATTATGGGCGCGATAATTTTTTCATTCCGATGCTTTTGTGACTGCACGAAGGTAAGTAAATTTTGTTTTGCTTAAACTTGTTAAAAAGTACATATAATATAAAGAAGAATTTTATAGGACTAAAAAAGAACAGTACAATAATTACTTAGCTTTAAAATGATGTGCATATTATTGCAGTGGACAACTGCCGTTTTTCAGAAAAACGTGGGCAACATGACCCGGTGCGCGCTAATTTGTCATGTTTTGTCGTTCGGAAGCTGCGGTCGGTGGTTTCGCGTGAACGTATATTGTAAAGACCTTTCGACGCATCGTAATCCGTTGACATCCATATTTCTGCGATTCAATTATTGCATGTTTTGTTGATAACAGTTATTATAAATGTATTATTGTTGTCTATGCGTCAATATTTTTATGTTAAAAATTACGAAATGTAAATTACTGCAAGATGATTTGACATCGTCATGGCGTCATCTGCAATACTGGAATATGAAATCTTTTCTAAGAATCCGAGCAATCCACATTTCAACAATTAATTGCTGGCACATTTTGTTTATAGCATTTGTTATAAAAATTATGTCTTTCTGTAGTTTGTGTAGCAGTATTTTCTAGTTGTCAGAAATGATGTTTTATTGTTTTTTTTTTGTTGCGTTTTACTGCATACCTTTTTTACTGATTATATAATTTGTAAATTGTAATAACTGGTGTGAGTTGTGTAGTGTTTCTAAGGTATGCATTTATGATGAATAACAAAATTGTTGTGTATTTGTATATACCTATATGTTCGGTCGCCTTCCAGTGATTACTGTTAAAAACCAAGTAATCATTGTTTAAAGCTGCAGATACTTTTCACTTTAATATTTGATTATGCATATTTTATACTTAATATCTGCCACTATTTGTGTTTTGTTAATTTTTATTTGCAGTGATCATTTATGCCAACTTGAATATCTTCTTAATTATCGTTATTTTATTTTACACATTATTTGACATCTTGGATTTTAGAAGATCCAGTTTTTATTTGTGCAAAATTTACTGTTATAAAATGTACTTTTGATATTTTCTCATTTGATTATATCAGATATATAATATTATAATTATTAATTTAATTATTCAAAAGTATTTTGTGTTACAGGTAAAGGTATTCATCAGCAACTTGTGTGTACAGACTTCAGCTAATTTGTAATTTATATGGATTACAATCGGCTGTTATGATACAAATGAATCGAATGATGAACACCTTGGAGATAACACTGCATGCACTATTGCAACATCATATAAGACTTCATCTCAGGACAACTGTTCCTTTCTTCAATGATGATTTGAGATAGATTCATCGTCCATCGACGAGCGACATCAAAGTGATCAATTCTGGTTTTGACAAATGTGCTGTCGTCTACGATAATCATTATACTCTTACACATGGAAATTATTGCCATGCACTCATCTAACATGATAAACAAAATCATGTGCTTGATGCTGAGACAGTGTGCTTGTGGAACATTGACACACTATTGCATTTGCCTGCAAGAAATAAAAAATATGACGAACATAGATAGGCATTGACATTGTCTGAAGAAACGTATGTGCATATAGAAATAAATGGTTGCTTTTGAATAACATCTAGCCTTTTCATAATTAATACATGGTAAAATATGCACAATTAACTGTAATATAATCTAAACACATACAATTATTTTGATGCCCCTAGCCCTGTATGGGTGGACCAACTTATTACCATGCTATTACTCCCTGTAAATAGGTCAAGTGTGAAATGCAGGTAAACTAATTAGGTAATGTAAAATTACATGGTCACATAGTATTCAAGTTGATAAATTGACATTTTCCATCCATTAAAAGTTAAATAGGCCAATTACCTATTAAATAATAGCTAAATTAGCCCATTAATCAACATAAATAGGTCAAATGTAAAATGTAGGTCAATTAATTAGGTCATCAAAAATATGGATTTACCAAGTCACATGACATTGAAGTAGATACATTGACAATTTCCATCCCATAAAGGTTTAATAAACTCATTTACTAATTAATTACAACCAAATAATCCCATTACTCCATGTAAATAGGTCAAAGGTTAAATGTAGGTCAACTAATTAGGTCATGTCAAGGTCATATATTATTAACATTAGTTTCTGGGTCATATACCTTTTTATTTCACATCAATATGTTCAATACATTAAAAACTATTGCTATTTTCATATAAATGAAATACAGTCCTCAGCATTCCGGGTCACAAGAAATGGAACCAAATTGTATAGACATCAATGCTAATTTTCAGAGATCAAAAAGTGGAATAACTTCGGAAATAATGTAGATATCAACAAAATTCCAAAAGTGTTATACACTTTATAGGACACTCTATCCTGTGGAACCATTTAAACGATCATCTGATCGATTTGAATTTTTTGTTGATATACCTACTTGTGGGGTGGGGTCCAAGTCACTTGGTAGCTTCTTCTACTTTCCTTGTTAATGATCTCCATCTCCCTCTGTCTTCTGCGATGGTCTTCCACTCTTGGCCGTTCATACCTGCCCTGTCAAGATCTCGTTTGACAGTCTTTCCATCACAGCTTTGGTCTTCCTCTTCTTCTGCCACCCTCTTCTGCTTTCCATGCTCTTTTTGACAGTCTGTCTTCACCCATTCTTTGCATATGTCCTGCCTGTCTCATTCTGCTTCCGACTACTTTCATCTTTAGGTGTTTTTTCATGCCAATCTCTTCTCTCAATTCCTTCATCTTCTATCTTCTTGGGTTAATTTGCATATTCTTCAGACCCAGTTGTGTTCTGCTATCTGCATCTTCGATCTCCTGTCTCTCTGTTAGTGCCAGTGTTCCCAACCCGTATATACAGGCTGGTACCACGCAGGCTTCCAACACTTTTCCTTTTAGTTGTTCCTTCAGTTTTCTGTCCCACATGCCTTCCACTCTCCTCCACGCTGCTGCTCCTGCTTGCACTCTCCTCTGTATTTCCTTGCTACTTCCTCCGTCCTCACACACTGTGCCGCCCAAGTATACAAAACTGTTCACTTGTTTAATGGTCTTTCCTTCAACAAGTACATGTAGGTCCACCTCCTGTTCACCTATCCACATTACTTCTGTTTTCTCCAGATTCATTCGGAGGCCATGATTTCTAAAGATGTTACTCCATATCATATTCTTAGATAATTAGTTTTATTCATGTTATCATCAGATTGTGTTATATATGTATTTTAAGCATCTCAGATTTACTGCGCTATTTTAATACCAATTGCCTTTTTAAATACGGTAATTACGTTGACACCAGTATTAACGCATAATTTAAAGCGCACTGTCAAATTTAATACGAATGACCTCAATAAAAATATTATTATTCCTTTGTCGCAAAATTAGTTACTAGTATGTATCTGTTGATACCACTTATTTCTCTAGAGATCAGCGGTTGCTACCTCCCACAATCAGTATGAAGTTAAACACAAAATAAGACACATGTGCAAAGATTGCAGCATATAATGCATTCTTCAGGAAAAGTTGCGTGTTTTTATTCAGCATGTAGATGTTTCATGCATAAAAAATGTATTATTAAAACAGCATCACAACCAGACATCACACCCAGACATCACTCAGTATTAATACATGTAATCATCACCATTTATTTAATTTACAATAACTTCAACTTATAACATTTTACTAGTTTCAGCATCAGCACACATGCACGCACGCACGCACGCACGCACACATGATAATATTGAAAAGTACACTTATATAGTGCACATGTGCTTAAAATACAAAGTTTATGAAATTAATGAGTTACATAAATTAGGTAAACACGATACCTGTGTGTGTGAGGGGGTGGGTGGGTGAGTGTGTGCACACACACACGCACAATTAAAACACAAAAATGCCTAATTGTAATAGCAGCGCCGCCTCACGGAGTTTCGGAGAAACTGAACGACGCCTTGTCATATGCATTTTACGGTAGCCTTGGCGCTACGTGTAGGCCCCATAGGAGATGGCGATGTTTTGATTTAATTCTTTTGTAAATTTTTATTGTTTTGAGAAAGTAAATGTACTTTTTTGATCATGTGACGTGTATATGTATAGTAGATATATGAGGAGAAGTTTGGGTGCTCTAAGATGTCATTTTCATGGTTAGATCAGAAAGTAAAAGATCGCCTAGTTTGCCCATATCTTAACCCAGTTTTTATCTATTCTGTTTTTAAAAATTTTTAGTAGAGGGTGCAGATATAATATCGTTGGACAAGGAATTCCATACACCCCCACCCTTTGGCTGAAAAATCGGCATCTGCATAGCTTCATACATTGTTGTTTGTAAAATTTTGTGTGGCCTCAGGTTATTTAGATTAATGTTAAAAAAACTGATCTGGGTCTATGTCATATGGTGGCAAAAGAATCACTGGGTAAATATTATTCGCGTGCTAAATACTGAATAGGCCTACTGAAACTTTACATAATCCATTAAATCTCAGCCAACACTGCTAGGCATGCGTTATAATCCTAAGTTCACCATGTCAGTTTGGTATTATATATTCCATAAGTGACTGCCCTGAAGGCAGCTTTGTTCATCATTTTTATGGAAAACTTGAGTCTTTCGAGAATTTGGGTACAGATAATGCCAACAGCTTTAGTTTTGGTGTCTCTTCCGAAAGACACAGGCAATATGGGGTGAACGAAATTGCCTTAGTTCTGAAGCGACAGGAGGTGGTTTTGAACCCAACAATTAAGTTACTAGTTCAGTTTAAACAGTGACAAATGGCAGTTAAGCATTGGCTTATTAAATCTAATGGGGGCTGGGATTTTTGTGACTCGGAATTCTTGTTGTCAACTAATATGAAATAGGTGTTGTGAACACAATAAATTATTGAATAGACCTATGCAATAGTACATTATTAAAAAAATTTACTTATTTGAAAAAACAAAAAACACCCCTGCCTGGCCCAGGTCTTGAACTTGGAACTGCCATATATGGCGGATGTGATAAACGCTAACGTGCCTCTCAAAATATTTTTTTAAATATCATATGAGCTATGCTTTTTGTACATCACAATAATTTCAACTAAATTAAGTTGCTAAGTTAACTTGAATACAAACGAACGTTGTCAAGTCAAGACAAAATCTAGAAATTAGACAGTCAGATGTTACTAAATGGACAAGAAAGGTTCAGTCCTATGTGATTTGGCCTTATCACGTTGAGACGTGTTGGTCAGTTTCTGGTATCATTTTGTAAGGTCTCTGGTTTGGGAAGAGATATTATCTTGTTTGCAGCACATTACAACCCGATGACATCTGTCGAGCATGTGGTCACATGAGCGCGGATGGCCGGTGGACACAACCAGCATGGAAGGCACCTACAGGGGACAAACAGTATCAGCCATCTTACAATATAGGGCCAACCTGTTACCTGCAAGTATTTTACTAATCAAGCACTAAGAGTGACAATAGTTGTGGCGGGACTTCGTGACAGTGATGTTTTAATGACTAATATTTACATGAATTTTTTATTATTTATTTAATTATTTAAATTATATTCAGTTACTTTTTCTATTTCTGTAACTTATGGATATTTATTGTTTGTTGTGCACCTGTAAGTAATGCGAACACAAATACATAATTTACAAACACACAAGTACATATGAAAAATTCATAAATACTTGTATAGTGTGTACTGTTTTAACAAAATACGTGCAAACATTGCAAGCCATGATTTTATCACACAATTATCCATCAGTAATGTAGAAACCACAGCAACAACAACAGGAATACATTTTCTAATTTAATAAATCTGGTAATAGAACAAGAACAAAGTGTAGTTGGTTTACTTTTTGTATTCCATTATAATTTGGACAACGTTTGATGACCATATACACTATTTTTTGCAGTCATGCATGCAGTCAGAAAACACCTGTGAAATCATTTCATATTTATTGAAAATGTAGGTATTGTACTTCTACATATGCTAAGCAGCCAAGTTTACCAGGTAGATGGATACATTTATATCATAATAAAGTTTCTTGTTTTAATATGTAAATTTTTTGTAGACCTGTGCTACTCGCCAAGACGCATTTTACGGAAGATCTGACCAAGTCATCCACTGATGTGGGTGATTGTTGTCAAGGCTCGGATGGGTCAGAAAAGTCAACTTTAACCATTTATAGGTGTAATTGTAATGTAATGCTCAAGCACAACCATGTAGTTTTAGCGTAATTTTAATTAAACAATTCTGTTTACTAAATGCTCAATTACAAAGCAGTTGCATAAATGTTTTTATTACTAAATGCATCAGTTATCAGGCATTTAACTTACCTAATGTGTTTTTAGTATCTAGACTTGTAAGCAGTAAACATAATAAAATCTGCATGTATAGCATTTTAATATATGGTTATTTATTGAAATGCGTGCAGAAGAAAGATTCATGTCGGAACAAACAGTTTTGCAAATTCTTAAATGGTGCATGCCTTAGATAAATTAATTGTTGTTATCATAGACCTATAAGTTTATGTTGCTATGTAACTTTTATAACCAAAGCAGAAAAAAATTATTGTAATTAAATTGTAATCATCAATCTTTGACATTTTCCCCAGGCAATATTCCTGTGATTGGATAATTCGACCGATGCGTTGGGGCCTTGTGCCATCATGGCACACTGGCGACCCTAGCAAAGTAGGGTTCAACATGATTAACGCACGTAGCGATACTATCCTGAAGAAGAAATCTTTCAGTGGACCATTGGAGAAAGGTCGAAGATGTGTTATATTGGTCGAGGGGTAAGTCACACAGTAATACACACGTCATGTGTTTTGTCATTGGGACCAGAAACCAACAATGTTTCGTGAGTGTATTTTCCTGTCGCTGACATTGTGTGACCATTTCTGTTGTGCAGTAGTGATGAACATAGATGCATCACTGACAGTCAAAGTGGGAGAAAATGATGATAATTTTGCAAGGTTTAGAACTTGTTTCAATATCCAAAATTGTTTAATTGACTAAAACTTGACTTGAGTCTTCACTCCGTAGCAGAGTATAGGCCATTAACGACTCCAGTCAAGTTTTTGGGCTTGCATTTCCAGTCGTTTCCTTCTACATCCTCTAGGCTAGCGCTGGGCCTAAAATCTGTTTAGCCAATTTGGTTAAAAGTTCAAATTTATTTTAGCCAAATGAGGTTTTGTTTTGAAATTTTATTTAAATCAGATTTTTTTTATTTATTTGATTTTTTAAAATCTGGGATGTAGTAATTTATATAGATGTTTATATTTATAAACTTTCAAATGTGTTCTATTCAAATCGATTTGGGTACTTGTCTTAACAGAGGGTACATGATTTTTGCTTATATAAAGACATTAGACAATGTCCACAAGGCCTCACCCCCTGTAGTTGCATAATCTGTTTTGGAAAGGAAAGCATGCTGTGTGTCTGTGGCTGTAGCAGTGATGATTATTGTTTGCTGAGAGAGTGGGCTCTGTGTACTAAAGTCTAAGGGTACAGTATTAGACAGTTGTAGCCCAGACTGTCTCACTTGAGTCAACATACAGAATTGGTAACAACTAGCACAAGCTCTAAGTGGACTTCAACTCAGGGTTTCTGACTTGAAAAGATACTTCCTCTTGAAGACAAGTTTGTGTGGTTTCACTGCATTCAGAAAGGGAATAGCTCAAACATACACAATGTCATAAAATGTTTGAGTATCAGGATATCTGGTGACAATACAACTACACGAGTGTGCGCAAGTGCGTTAAATTCGTATAATTTAAACAGATTATAATATCATTTTGTAGCTACCCCGCAGGACGCAAATGATTGACTTTCTCCAAGAGCAATTAAATTATTGGCTTATCATGGGTCAGTTATAGATTGGGGGCGCGAAAACAATTCCATGGGTGGCGGGCAGCAATGATTCAAGGGGTCATTGCTGCTAGCACGACAATGTGGCCATAAAAGCGTTTCACCAAATTGGCAAAGTTTTTTCCTTCGCCAAATGGGAAACCGTTTCACCTATGGCACAAACGGCAATTGACAGCACTAGCCTAGATCCTGCTTTTACCATCTCAGCTGTTCTGTTGTGTTTTTTGGCCTTTTTCTTTTGCCCTGAGGGTTCCGTGTGAGTGCCTGTTTTGTTGTGTTGTGTTGGCATTCCCATTTGATCAAAAACATGTATGCAATTTCTAGGCTAATGAAGACTTCTTCAAATTTAATTACCATGTCAAATATTTATATGGACTTTTTAAATAAATTGGATGTATAATTATGTAATAACTTAAAAGTTAACATGAAATGTGCATATTAGTATCTGTTTTGCAGTTATTTTGAGTGGCAGAAAAGCAAAGGTGGCAAGAAGCAGCCATATTTCATCTATGCCCCATGTGGCGAAGACAAAGAGACGAGTCAAACAGAAGGAATTAACATGTCGGTGTCAGAGCAACATACCCAGGATGTGGAGACAGAGAGGGGAAAGCAGGGAAAGGAGAAGACGACACAGCAATGTAAGCAATTGTTTTCCACTAAATTTGTTTTGCATCTGAAAACATTTCCAGTAATGTAAGTTCAGAATGTGATCAGTAATAATCCACCGTTTTGTAGCACATCCTGTGAGGATGACGAAAATCTGCCCATTGTTTAGTAATACATGGGTGTTAGTATCTTGCCAGGTAGATTAATAGCATGAAAAATGTTTACATCACTTAAATGTCCTTTCTCAATTAGATTTTCACTCGTCTTTCACTCATTTCGCAAAGAATATGTTATTTTCTTTTGGTGGAATCATCGGACACACAGTTAAATTATTTTGTGTGTTTAACATTATTTATCATATATAATCTCCTGTGGGTTGAATGTGTTCAGGTCCCCAGGTGGATGTCTTGGGCGTTACTATTTTAATAAGTATACAATGTAGGCACTAGGTGGCATCACAATATATGCAACAACACATTTTTGAGAATGTTGTTCCCGGTAATGAATTGAATTTTAATTAAGCGAAATAATGGCTTTCATGGTAAATCTGATACTAGTTTGGTATGACAAGTTTTGTTTTATCAGATACTGCCAGA
Organism: Lamellibrachia satsuma; assembly: GCA_033239005.1. Lineage (NCBI taxonomy): Eukaryota > Metazoa > Annelida > Polychaeta > Sabellida > Siboglinidae > Lamellibrachia > Lamellibrachia satsuma. The sequence goes on along the minus strand of BSQZ01000001.1, from coordinate 8,851,654 downwards.
TAACAGTTACTTTTAATAGACAAATTTACTGAACCGATTGCGAATTTGTAAGCTTTAAGTCAGTAATTCCACAATTGATTCTCTGTCTTTATCCTATAATAACACTGTGTTTTTGTTACCAACTGCATTCACTAGGCAAGAAGAGGGAACAACTGGTGAGAATGGCTGGACTTTTTGATGTGTCATCACAAGACAAGGTCTGTATACAAATAGTTTTAAATAAAAATAAAAGTTCTTTGATACGCCAGTCTGTAGCTTAAGCCAATCACTTCGCTTACAAATTAATTCCATTAAAATATTATTGATTGAAACAGTTACACGATGTTATGTGTGTGACACCTAATAGCACCTAATACCTATAAATGATGGCAAAATGTAATGTCGTAGTCTTTTAATTGCTATGATTTAGTTGCTAATATGTAACAAGAGGGCAACACAACACTAATTTAATAATAATTGACACACCAGGGGAAACGTGCCCCTTTATTCTCTCTTTATTATGTCTGATTTGTATGCGTTTAGCCTTTTTTCCAAAATAATTTAATATTTTAATTTCCAAATGGTTTATAGATCAGTACATGACTACTTTTAATGTAATGCCAAAATATAAAAGACATGCAAAATATATGACTATATAACGTATGAAATATATAAGTGTCACACATGTAATGCTATGTTATGTGTGTGACACCTAATACCTATTTATGATGGCAGGATGTAATTTCACAGGTTTTAATTGCTATAATTTAGTTGCTAATATGTGACAAGAGGTTAACACACTACTAATTTAATAATAATTAACACACCAAGGGAACATACCTTTAATTCTCTCTTTGAAATGTCTGATTTGCATGTGTTCAGCATCATAAGATGTCACTGTTCCTCTTCGTTTGATTCACAGGGCATAACAAATTTTATTTATCATTATGCTGTATATGTGATTATTAGTAGTAGATATAATTAGTACAATTTGGAAATACATGTGTCCTAAGCTATTCATAATTTTTTTTAAATATATGAATTGAATCATACACCTAACAAAAATGCCACATTTATATTAAAAAATAAATAAATAACAGTCAGTCATATACCTATGCATAGTATACCTATACATACATGCTTAATTATAATAAAGCAACTTATTAATATACTTCTATAACTTCACAGACTTTTGGCAATAACTAATGCACCCGTCTGAATTTTTATTTTTCTGCATCACACATCTGCATCTCCACGTAATATATTAAAAAAAATCCAGTATTTATGGCACATAAGTTTTGTCTACCCTACCTATTGAACAACATGTAGAACAATGCTGTGATAAAAATTAAAACAGCAATAAATTAACATGAATCTGCAGAGTTTTAAAGATGAAAAATGTCTGAACACCACACACGTAACGCTAGAAATGCTCTGTTGCTGATTTTTAAAGCCGTTTCTCCTCAGAGACTCAGTTCCTCGTGTGACTTCAAAAAGTTATCTCTGGAACTAATTAGCATATCAGTTTTATGTATGGCTCGTTTTGAAGCTAAAACTCTTTTTAATGGCTATAAACTTAGTTTGACATATCTGGTTTTGGTCTCATAAGCACATCGTTATGTAAAGTTGGGGAGAAAACTTAATATCTATTTTTGTGACATAATCTCTGTGAATATTTTCACTTACTTTGTTTACATAACTATTTTTGCATCTTTATTTACAGTCAGAAGAGGGTCCTCTCTACTCATTTTCTGTAATTACCGTAGATGCTCACAAGAAGCTGAGTTGTGTGCATGACAGAATGCCTGTAAGTTACAGAAAGTTGTATCATTATATTTTTATTTCAAAGTATTATCAGTTTAGAAGGCATGGTAAATTCTCACAGGTGCCTGTTCAGATTTTGTTTGAAACTTGCTTAGGTAATTTTGGAACCAGGATTTTAGTTTTTACCAAATAATTTTTAGCATATATAAATGGCATGTTTTCAAAGTATTGGACATACAAATAGCATATAATAAACAACATATTTATGATGCAAGAATATAACATTTGTTGCGAGTGGCTTCCTTGTCCAGTTGCCATCTTTGCCTTAGATGGTAATCTTGTTTGATTTTGTTCAATTGGCACACAGCCAGAAAATGACTAGATGTAGGCAAGAGAAACCATAGCAAAGTGAATCATTGTTGGTGGGAACTGGGCTAAAGTTCAACATTTGTTTGCAGGGTTTGGTGGGAGTAATGATGTAGTCCAACCACTGGTTCATGAGGATGAATTATTTTAGACAACTAGTTTTCTGCACCTACTTTAATAAGGTGGTGTGAATAAGACTGTTTATCCATTAACAGGCAATTCTCAGTGGAGAAGCAGAACTGAGGGAGTGGCTGGATGTTGGCAAGATACCCCTCAAGAAGGTAAGATAATGTCAGAAGGCAGCTTAATACATTTTAATTTGTTAATAACAATTTTATTTCATACCTTTACCAATGCTGTATTACTGGCTTATAGGTGTTAACATTACTGCTTTCCAGCAGGAAATACTGCTTTTTTCCCTTGGACCTGTTTTCCCGCTTTTTGGACAAAATGTCCCACTTTTTTGTAACTTTTTAAAACAAACACAATTCACGGTAAAATCTATCTATTCGTTGCACACAAGGCCATTCTTACTTATTATCCTCTTTGCACCCTAGTTGGTGTATAAGGCCACTAGTAACTTCACCCTAGTTGGTGTATAAGGCCACTAGTAACTTCACCCTAGTTGGTGTATAAGGCCACTAGTAACTTCACCCTAGTTGGTGTATAAGGCCACTAGTAACTTCACCCTAGTTGGTGTATAAGGCCACTAGTAACTTCACCCTAGTTGGTGTGTAAGGCCACTAGTAACTTCACCCTAATTGGTGAATAAGGCCACTAGTAACTTCACCCTAGTTGGTGTATAAGGCCACTAGTAACTTCACCCTAGTTAATGTATAAGGCCACTAGTAACTTCACCCTAGTTGGTGTATAAGGCCACTAGTAACTTCACCCTAGTTGGTGTATAAGGCCACTAGTAACTTCACCCTAGTTGGTGTATAAGGCCACTAGTAACTTCACCCTAGTTGATGTATAAGGTCACTAGTAACTTCACCCTAGTTGGTGTATAAGGCCACCCGAAAAAATACTTTAAAACTATGAAAGTTGAGTGTTTCCTGCTTTCATGAGCTCTTTCCTGCATTTCCATGAATAGACATTGACACCTATGATTCTAAACAGAATTTGTGCGGGGTTACCATTGTGTAAATTTAAGTCAAATTAGCATTATTAGACAATAAATAAGTTTGTTGTGATATCAAGTGACATCAAGTGACACTAGAATCAGACACTACCAGGTGAAGTTGATATTACATTTCAACTGGGATAAGGTAATTACCATATGGCTTGGTAATGAAGTGAGTGTATTGTCTGTAGTGTAGTTTTGAATGTTTATGGACTGCAATACATGTTCAGTCTGATATAAAAGTATTGATAAATCAGTCATCTCATCACACAGGGCAAACAGAAATCAAATGTAACAGTTATGAATTCAGTGCAATGTTGTTACTGCTGGATATTTACCAGTCAGTGGTTATGCCATTCTTAAAGCAAAACAGGCATCACGGTTTTGAGGCAGTGCACCTAAAGGAGTTAATAAAAACAAACCATTTGCAACTACAATCAAGAATATCGTGCTATTGGTTTGCTTAGAATTGATTTTAAAAGTGGGACATTCTGGTTGAATTTAGCAGCTGACATATTAACCAGAGCGACCAATAAGCGCCTGGTATTTCTGAGAAATCAGTGCTACTAGACTTCCGCTGTGACACGTTAAGTGCTTTCGATCAAAATCGAAGGGCTGACGGGTGTACACTGAAGCAACACAAACTCTCAATCAAGAGAGCTGCTAAGTCAGAATGGGAGAAGTTTAGTAAGCAAAGGCCAAAATATGTTGCATAAGTTGAGTTTAGACGCAAACAGCATGGCCATATCTTATTGGCAAGTATACGACTTGGTGTTTACAAATAGATTTTCATTTGAAACCCATGACTTAGGGTTACCTAACACTATGGTAAGACCCATGAAATTGTGCATAAAATCTTGGTTTACATGTAGATGTCTAAGAAACACCTCTCTTTGTAGGCTATCTGTTTACTGCGTCCGGTTGACTGCGTGGACTTCCATCCAGTGTCGACTGTTGTGAACAGTGTACGCAACAACACAAGTGAATGCGTGGAGCCCATTGTCCTAGGGTATGCACCACTACTAAACAAAACTAGTGTTATTTGACCTCAGACACCTGGGGCAGTGGTGATCTAGTGATTAGAACACCTGACTGTCGAATGAGGGGATGGCGGTTTAATTCCACCAGCTGCCGTTTTGAAACTTGGGCAGTTTCCTTCACCAAGTTTTGCCTGTTTCTTTTGAAAGAGAAATAAAGGCATAGGTCCCTTCTACCTAGAGCAGGCAGTGCATATGGCTGTATTGATGTAGCTGACTCCCTACAGGGGTCTTGAGCAGTATAAGGATGGATGGAGATCCCCCTACATAATTTGAATTACATTAACCTGTAAAAATGTCCTCGTTCTTCATTCTCTAGCCCTCACATACTGTTCATATTCAGCCGTCACAAAGCAAAACTGTTGAAAGAGCTTTATGTAGAAACATCAACAAATTTACTGTACATAAAATGTACAATATTTCAGTAGGTGAAATAAAAACTACTAAAATATGTCCCTGTTAAAAAAGCAGAATGTGATGACATATGACAGAAAAATCAAGTAAAAATAGTTATAATGAAGTTTTAAAAGAAAGAAAGTAAAATAAAAACTGGAAATGTTCATTAAGCTATTGAGATTACTTACTCAATGTTTCGGCTGCCATCAGCAGCCTTAATTTATCCAGGGATAACTAAAATAATAAAAATTCTGGGATAACTAAAATAAAATGCTTCAAAGTTTGTAATCCTTATTGGTCACACAGTCCATGTACAGTATTCCTGTTGAAACAATGGCCACAATATGAAGTAGTTATTTGAATTTCACTTTTCAGTAAACCAAAAGAAACTGGAAGCAGCAAGTTCATGAATGCCTGGCTGAGTCAGAACAAGCAGGCACCGCAGTCGGACAGTTGTCAGAAGCGCACGTCCAGCACAGGTGAAGAGACTACACGAAAGAAACAGAAGACGATACAGACCAGATCAGTTGAATGATGATATGTTGACACACTGAGTTGTCTCTGTGGAGGTTAGGTGCGTTTGGACAGCACCTGCGGCACAGTAGTTAGGACACGACTAAGAAATCTCAGATTCATATTCTGCATGATGGGTCTGACAGATGTCAGGAGAGTGAGCTGAAGGTGAAGAATCATATACCAAAACTTGAACTGTGACACTCTTTGAAGGAAATAATTGCCCTAAAAACCTATATTTTGACACTAAGCTTACAACTCTAGGTGATGTAGTATTTAAGATATGGGGAAATTGGTTTTGATGACATCTTTAAAAATGGCAGATATGAATGTTGGAGAAGGTCAAAAGTAAAATATTTGAAATCATTGCCCAAAAAACATATTTTGGTACAAAAATTAGTTTTCACGGCCATCTTAAAAATTGCCGCCTGTGCTATATAGGACAAAATTTGTGATGGTTCTATAGCCAAATATCTTCGTTAATGTATTAAGTGTGCTAAGTTTCATGCTGTTATAATTATTTTACACGTCTGTTGTACTATGTGTCTGGTCAACCAGTAGGTGGCGCTGTATGCTACCAGGGTCGCTGTTCTATTGGCACTATTTCAGAAAAAAATTGTCAGGGTCTCAAGTAGTATGCGTATACAAAGTATCACAATGGTATACAAAAGTACACACTCTTTGTGCCCATATGCCTAACTATAAGTGGGGAACGGTGTTGTACGTTGTTTGAAGGCAGCATTTGATGGGAGCGGATTCAAGTAGATATCTACATGATAGGTAGTCCATAGATCAACACCTGGCATGTATCATGTGAACAGCGATAATAAAAGTATTTGATTTTGAATCTGTCACTGACGTTCTAATGCTTATTCAGAAGTTCGGTTCATAGGATATTCTAATCAGACTTCGGGTTTAATCACATTGGAATTGAAACGCTTGTCTCAATGCCATTTGGTTTCTACTTGACATGGTACATCTCATGGAAGTTCACCACCAAGATTCTACTGATGCCACTCTCTGTCAAAACTGTAAAGATCTTGCAACAGTCTACCACAGCGAACTCTATCCAGATATATGCGACTGCAGAATGCTCCTCAGAACCCGCCACGACAGTGAACCGACCACTCCTCTGGAGCTGCTTTCGTTCATCGTGACCTATGGTGAAGATGTATTCCCAAATATCCGCGTCACCCTACACATGTTAATCACGATTTAACAAGATTTGCCATCCAAGCCAAAGGCCCAGGTGGCAAGTGGACAAGGAAGCCATTGGCTTATCGAGAGTCCAACGGTAGAGCAAATCAACTTTGATCAGGTGATTGATAAATTTGCTGCAGTCAAAGCAAGAAACGCCGTCTTGGTTTGAACGTTGAAGTGGAACCTTGTTTGTGTTTCTAAATGGGTCCAGTGTTTTTATGTGTGATTAATTACTTTCCCATGAACAATTCACAGTTCATATCGAATAAAAATGTGAACTTTATTCGTGTGGTGTTCATAACATGTTAAGTTTCAGAAATGCCAATCCAGGAGATTTAGACGTGAATCGGAGGGTCTCGGAAAAACGGGGATTTATACGTAAATCGGGTAAAATATTACAAAAAGAATACTTTGCATGACAGTAACAACCATTTTTTATTATCACCAATCACCAACAGTTCATATATGATTCAAAAGCATATTATATATATATATATATATATATATATATATTCACAAATGACTCATGAGCTCTAGACATCTGGCACAGAAGAATAACGCCTATGTCGATCTCACATAGAGCATGCAGGGTGATTTTACCAAGCACGACAGGCACACGCCTATAATTTATGAAAACCCTCCCACATATTTAACAAGATTTGCCATCCAAGCCAAAGGCCCAGATGGCAAGTGGACAAGGAAGCCATTGGCTTATCGAGAGTCCAACAATGTTCACCTACTTATAACCCGCCCTCCTGATATATGTGTCAACCTTGTTTTTAAACATATTCACGCTGCTAGCAGTTACACAATCTAGACAATTTGTTCCATTCATTTATTGTCCTCTGTGAGAACGAGTGCTTCCTGATGTTCAATCTACATTGATCCTTTACTAATTTTACCTCATGTCCTCTAGTTCTGCTATCCTTCTTGAGTGAGAAAAACATATTTCTATCAATATTTTCATACCCATTCAATATCTTAAAAACTTCAATCTGATCTCCTCTTAACCTCCTTGTCTCTAGAGTTGTTAAACCACATTCTTTCAGGCGTTCTTCATAACTAAGGTCTCTAAGTTCTGGAATCATTTTAGTTGCTCTACTTTGTATGCGTTCAAGCGTATCTATATCCTTCTTACGATATGGTCTCCATGCTTGTATACAGTATTCTAAATGAGGTCTAACTATTGCTTTATAAAGAGGTATAATTAACTTTTTTCCCTTGTATGTTATGTTTCTTCTAATCAATCCAAGAATTTGATTACCCTTTGAAGCTGCAATACCACACTGCTCTGAAACTTTCATATCAGCGCTTATTGTAACTCCTAAGTCCTTTTCTTTTACAGTAGTACCCAGAACAGTATCTCCCATTTTATAGTTTACATTCAAGTTCCCATGTCCTGTATGTAGGCATTTACATTTCCCAAAATTGAACAGCATCTGGCATTTCTCAGACCATTTCACTAATCTGTCTAGATCGTTTTGTAAATGTTGTTTATCACCATCAGTATTAACCTTTCTAAACAGTTTTGTGTCATCCGCAAATTTCAGTACGTTACTTGTTATACTGTCGTCCAAGTCATTGATATAAATTAAGAATAATATAGGTCCTAATACTGATCCTTGAGGTACCCCACTCAAAACCGATTTCCAATTTGAAACTTCTCCATCTACTACAACTCGTTGTCTTCTGTCAGTCAGTCATTGTTCTATCCAGTCAGTTATGCTATCCCCGATACCATGGGCTTTTAATTTAAGTAGCAATCTTTGATGTGGCACTTTGTCAAAAGCTTTCTGAAAATCTAAGTAGATAATATCTACTGGCGATCCCACGTCTATCCACTTAGTGATTTCTTCCAAAAAACATAACATATTTGTTAAGCATGACCTCGCTTTAAGGAATCCATGTTGAGATGAATTTAATAATTTATGCTTAACGAGGAAGTCCACCATATGGTCTTTAATTAACCTTTCTAATAATTTACAAATCACTGACGTTAAACTCACTGGTCTGTAATTCTCTGACTTATTTCTCGAACCTTTTTTAAATAATGGTATGATGTTTGCTTCTTTCCATTCAAACGGAACAACTCCCTCTTTTAATGACAAGTTGAATACTCTTGCAAGTGGTATACTGATTTGATCTACTGTTTCCATTAGTAATTTTGGAGGAATCCCATCCACTCCCGGTGATTTGTTATCCTTCATTGCCTTTATTTTCTTAGCTACCAATTCTGGAGTTACAACTAACGGTCCTAAATATTCAGATTTAGCCCCCTGAAATTTAGCATCAGCAACTGGTAATGAACTAATATCTTCTTTGGTAAACACTGAACTGAAGTAACCATTTAGGTCTTCCACCATTAAAAACCCCTGTGATATTATATTTCCAGCACTGCCTTCTAGAGGTCCAACCTTGTCTTGTACGTTTTGTTTACTCCTGACATATGCATAAAAACTCTTGCTGTCATTTTTTATGTTACATGCCAGTTTTTGCTCATAGCTTCTTTTAGATTGTCTGATTTCAGTTGTAGCTGCATTAAGTGCCTCTTTGTATTTTGCATAGTCTTCTTCCTTTCTGGTACGCCTATAAACCCTCCACATAGTTTGTTTTAGCATTATTTTTCTAATAGCCTCTTTTGACAAGTGTTTCTTTCTACACCGTTTTCCTTGTTTTCGGAAGGGAACAAATTTATCGATGATACTCTCAATTTCATATTTTAAATATTCCAACATTCAATTGCGGTCTTATTCATCAGCATGTTATTCCAATCTAGCTGCTAAGTATTTTCTCATATCTTTGTAGTTACCTTTGTGGAAGTTTCTCTTATACGTTTTCTTATTTTTACTTTCTGATTTTACATTGATGTCAAAATGTATTTGATTATGGTCACTATTACCCAATGGTTCAAATATTTTTACATTGTCCACTAATTCTTTTTGTGATGACAAAACTATATCTAATACATTTTCTCCCCTGGTTGGTTCTAGTACGTGCTGAGTAAGAAAGCTATCCTGGATTAAACATAGAAATTGTTGATCCTCAATCCCTGTGCTCTCTAGAGAATTCCATTGTATGTGTCCATTGTTAAAATCTCCCATTATGATACATTCCCCTTTACTAACTTCCTTTATAGCGTTTTTTATTTTTGTGTTGTCCTCTTCGTTTATGTTTGGACTTCGGTAAACTAATCCAACAGTTAATTTTGAATTTCCTGAAACAATTTTGCACCAAACAGCTTCATCGCAATCTGCTTCCCTTTCTAGTTTTATTTCATAAGCCTGAATAGATTCTTTAACATATAAAATAACTCCTCCGCCCCTTCTTCCTATTCGATCTTTCCTAAACATTACGTATCCTGTCAGTCCTAATTCAGCATCTGTTATATCTATGTTGGTCCATGATTCAGTTATACCAATTATGTGAGGGTCAATATCTTCTACCATAATGTTTAATTCGTTTTTCTTATTTACTATGCTCCTTGCATTTAAACATACGCATCTATAACCTTTTTCAGAGATGTTTTTCGGATGATTTGATATTGGTTTATCTGTGCTAGTGGCCTCTTGTTCTGCTTGAGACACCTCTAGGTAACCCCCCTGCACTTCTAGTTTAAAGAATGTTTACTTCCAAAAATATTTTTCATTGTACCCAAGTCGCTATCTACTGCTGCTGAAAGTTTGTCCGCGAATACTGCCGCCCCCTTTCCACTTAAATGAAGCCCATCCTTCATGTAAATATCTGCCATCCCAACAAAACTTCCCCATAAATCCACAAATCCAACTTCCTCTTCCCTACACAGCCTCTGGACTAACATGTTAATTGCCATCCCCCGACAATTTCGATATTTGTGACCCCTCCTGCCCATTACAGGTAAAATCCCTGACAGTATTACCTGCTCAACCCGCGTCTGTTTTAGTGTTCTGACCAACTGCCTATATTTCCTAACTATGGCAGTTGTACCCTCCCTCTCTACGTTATTTGTCCCTACGTGTACTAAAACAGATCCACCCTTACCCGAGCCTACGATGTTTTTTACCCTCTCAGTTATCGCCTCTATTTTGGCTCCAGGCAAGCAGACCACCACATCATCTCCCTTGTTTAAGACTCTGTCGGTCTTCCTAACTATCGAATCCCCCACAAACATCCTCGCTCTCTTCCTCACCCCCTCTATCACTGCTGCAGAATAACTCTTCCTTTCGATCCCCTCCATCACATTCTGTCCTGACCCCTTCCCTCCTGTCTCCCCCACTTCCCACTCCTTTGCTCTTGTCTCTCCCACTCCCCTCTCCTTCACTCCGGTTGTTTTCCCTTCCGTCTCCCCCACTCCCTTCTCCTTCCCTCCTGTCTCCCCTACTCCCCTCTCCTTCACTCCGGTTGTTTTCCCTCCCGTCTCCCCCACTCCCTTCTCCTTCCCTCCTGTCTCCGCTACTCCCCTCTCCTTCACTCCGGTTGTCTTCCCTCCCGTCTCCCCCACTCCCTTCTCCTTCCCTCCTGTCTCCCCTACTCCCCTCTCCTTCACTCTGGTTGTCTTCCCTCCCGTTCCTTTCCTTCCCGTCTCCTTACGTCCTGTCTCCCTATGACCTGTCACCTTCCCTCCTCTCAGCTTCCTCCCAGGCTGAGGTGAGCTCTCCCTAGCATCTCTTGTGTCTTTCCCCACTTTTTCGTCTACAGTTCCCCCACCGGAACTACTGGCACAACTCCCCTGTTCCCTTCCCACCATTGCCACAACGAGCAGCCTCAGCTCTTCCAACTCCACCTCTAGTTCCTTCATCCTTGCGCATCCCCTACACTCAAAACTAAAACTATCTGCCTGGACCTCAGCCCAGGACTTCTCGCACCCAGACTTGACGAAATCCACCCAGTTACTGCAACTGCCTTGTGGCCTTTAACTGCCGTTTGCACGGCGCCATCATACAATTTAGTTTTAATTAGTTTGCTACGTTAGCCTTGAATAAGGCTGTTTTTGTGATCAAAAGAACACTTTAGGCTAAAAATCCTGCCACCTAGCGAATACGGAGAACACTGTGTAACAAAACAACGAAGTCAGTGTGTACTAATTTACGCTAAAATCCTGCTGTTAATTCCTTTTTACCGAAAACGTTGACTAATTTAAGTAAATAAATCACTTTATCTTATATATATATATATATATATATATATATATATATATATATATATATATATATATATATATATATATATATATATATATATATATATATATATATATTTAGCCAATGTAAACGATAGCTCGATGCACGGGTTGAATGACCTGTAAACAAACTCCCTATCACAACTATGCTCCATATATCACAAATCTACCTGAAAAGAATAACGTCCATGTCAATCTCACAGAGCATGCACAACAGACACAAGACTACACATTAATTTTACTGGTGAACCTTCACATAATCCCATGTGGCAACCTTGGCCGACTTGAGAAGATCCTTCTCTGGCATAAAGGAATAGCAAGGGTCGTCTGTGTTGATTTTGCATGACAGCAGCGCGCGCAGAGTGTCGTTGTCGAGCTGTGACCGAGAGTCATTGTTGACTCAGAAAAAACATACTCGAGTCAGCTAGAAATAAAACCCAATTAGGCCATGCCGAGTTCGGAAAATAACATAGAAAAAAATTTGTTTTGGTTTCACTGAAAATCCAGGAGATTGGTTCTCCTTTCCATGAGATTTGGTGGATTTCCAGGAGTCTCCTAGCGAATGCAGGAGACTCAACATGTAGGGGTCTTTATAATGATTTGCAATGCTATACTATATCAAATAGAGTTTAATATCATTATATATGCAAGTCATTTTCAAACTGCACGGCAACTAGCTATAAGAGGAAACTTTTAAAATATGTATCGCGAGGGGGTGATTTTTTATACTGTAACATGACAAACGTCCAGGCGTTTTCCTAAGTTGACCACACCTACAGCATAGTTGGCGTAAATAACGATAATGGGTGATTAGTTTGAATGTTCATATAGTTAGGCTTGCTGGGAAACTGCAGTAAATTCAATCGCGATGACATTTGTAGTACGCTAATGTTTGCGCTTATTTGTTGCTATATCATGTTACATACTTAACTGATACTTTTTGTGCGGAAGAAACACATGTGAAATGTTATATGTTTAAGTAATCTGCTTTTTCAGTTATGATGTCACATTGTATAACTCAACATATCGGTTTAAAGTAAACTAGAAACTAGACTGCACATGGTAGAGTCTGTGTGTAAACAAGAGGTAGTATGTAGAGATTGATCATTTGAGTAGCGGTGGCGAGATGTATTTGTAGTTAGATTATTTTAGTGATGTATTCTTATCCAGAAGTAGCTAATGCACACACACTTTTTCCAAGAGGAGACGAACGAATTATAAACAGGGAGAACAGAATACAATGAACAAACGTTGGGAACAAAAACATATGAAAATCAAGGCATGGACGTCAAATGAAAGGCTTTTACAATCATTACTTCATTGACACCAATGACAATAGACCCTACGATGTCGCTCTATTGCGAAACAGTAAGACAACAGGCACAGCAGCAGTCAGGTCCATCGTGGCAGTAAAGTGATAATACAAAAGAATCGGGACGACCTCTTGTTCTAGTTGCATCCACACTTTCTCTGTGATGTATTTTGGACACAGGTTTTTTTCAAACGCCAAATAGAACGTTTTACGTTGTACGTTTTGTTTATGAGTTTTTCACACGCCTTACTGAGCCTGGGTAAACATGTAAGATTTCCACACTTGCCATATACGTCGACTGGAATGTAACGTTGCAGCAGCTTGGCGTAGTCGCTCCTCTTATTCACAGCCGTACAGTCGGATACCATCCAGGCAACCAGTCGACTCTTGCCCGCTGCTCGGTTGTACGACACATATGGCTTCTCTTTCGATAGCCACGGTGTTGTATCGGCTAAAGTGCCGTAGATTTTTTTTATATAATCTGTTATGCTACTTGGGTTTTTCTTTATGGTTTCACGATGTGGCAGACAAACCCCGTAAGGTTTCACAATGTCAGCATTACTCGAGTAGGTTAACGTCACATTGAACGATGAGAGGAATCGAGTCAATTTTCGAAATTGGTTAACTCTTGGCGCTTTTGTGTAGTAAAATAGCCATTTCTGGTGAGGAAGTCGGAAAGGTGGCATGTCTCGTTCACGTCGCAGAAGAAAGGCGTTGATCATGATGATATCGCTCGAGTTGTACGATGACTGAATTGTGTTTTCGCACGGGATAGCTGTTACGTATATTCTAAAACCTTCGTTATCCACCTTTAACCAGTTATGATCAGGCGGCGTCCATTTAACGATACGGATCACTCTTTTACGTTTTGCTTGGATCGCCTCGTTGTTACTTGCAACTTTTAACAGCACGACTATAAGGTACAGTTGTAGTAACGTCAGACAAAAGCAATACACCACGAGGCATTGCAACTTCGGAAAACGGCGATACCTAAAACAAAGATAAAATATGGTATATTATTGACTAAAATTACACTTTCGAGTCAAACGATTAAGTCACATGATCATCAAAGTACCTGGAAGGGGAAACTGGCGTCCACGAGTCGCTGGCTGGAAAGAAAGTTTTGTTTCGATTAAATTTCAATATTTATAAGTGGCACTGGTTAGATATTCAGAGTGCTGAGGGAAGCCCTTATATCAGAGCTATTGTTTGGATCCTACGTTGTTGCTCTATCCAGTGTCAGTGATATTTAGTTGCCCCCCACCAAATATGTGTCTGTGTTGGGGCACGTCCGCCTGTGTACCACGGGGCAAGTTCGCCCCTAGGATATCGGGTGTAAATGCTCAGGATCACTTGCGAACATAAACCCACTAACACGCACTCTTATAAAGACTTCCAATTGTCCATTTTAGTGTTACTTTCTAATGAACAAAGTGATGAAACCACATTTTGATTTCACTATTTTCCAGCCGATGCAGTGCCAAACATTGTTTTTGCTTGCCTGGTTTATTTATATTGATAAAACATAAATTGTGAGGATTTTAAGTTTCTAACAGAATGTCTGTCAAAAACATGACGTTTTCATATAAAAAATAAGACAAAACTGCACTGTTCTTGTGTATTTGCTGTTTAAAGTACGTTTGGGGCGAACTTGCCCCGGCCCCTGGGTGGACTTGTCCCGACATGGGGCAAGTCCGCCCATGTTTGGGTAGGTCTACGAAGAGTCACATTTGGATATTGTAACAATTTTGCCATGTGTTGATAGCACAAATGTGGGCAACAATTTAAGGCCGAAACTGAACCCCTAGCTCTAGTGTCTAAGGAGGCGGACTAGCCCCTATCTCCCCTAATAATTTGAAGGAGAACCCCTTCTAAACATTGTGGCGCTTTACGGCAGATAAATAAAATATATCTCTTCCATAACCTTGTATGAATAAATGACTCGTCTATAACATAGTGTAGTTTGTGACTCTGTCTGTTTGTCCAGTGGGATGATATTTTATAAGCGTGCCCGGGGGCCCATGGCGATGGTACGTACATTACAAAAAAATTAATTCCCCCGATTCCCGCGGGGCGAGCATATTACGAAGGAACGTATGCGGACTCATAGCAATTAGTAGGCCTATGTCCCATTGTTAGCAACTATGCGCGTGTTTCTATTATTGTCACGTGATTTACGTCAAACGTCCACACAAGAACGCTTCGAGAAACCGGCAGTTGGCCATGGTTTGGAAGGCACGAAGTTGGCACTGCCCTGCTAAAATTGGGCATTGCAAGGAGTCATAAGCTATTGGAGGTGGGCAACGTCGGGTAACTTGGCTAGTGACAATAAAGAGATAATTTACGAATGTCGGTTGTTTGATTGGAATTCCCCAAATGGTCGGTATCCAGTATTCTGTATTAAACATTACAATTCATTCAGTTAATGTTCATATTTTTTATATAGCACAGTATTAAGGTTGATGTGGAAAATAAATAACAATGACAATTGGGAAAATTGGAATGTACCAGCAGAAATGATTCGAAGGCTGAAAACATGGCGGGATGGAGTAAAACGGATAGTGAGTTTGTACCTCTACTACAACCCGTGTGAAAGTCCTCGACGTACTCACGAAAGACACAGAATCTACCGAATCAGTGTCCTCTGCGTGCTGCACTATGACTGGGATAGCTCGCACACGGCACTGCACGACACCAACATACTTGCCAGTTTCCTCAACACGCAAGTGTATTGGCTTAAGACCACTTGGAACATCAGACTCCACCAAACAAGAAAACACGAGAACATTGGCGTCATCCTGAAAAGGAGAAGATGAAAATGGGCAAATGGCTCGGACATGTCTTCGGAATTACCAGTGGCCTAGCAGCGAAAACAGCGTTGACTTCGTTCGACCCCAGAACACGCACACGAACCGAACCACCAACTTCGTCCGCTTCCGTACAAATCGGTCTGAGAGTGATTTGTGCTGAAGCGGACGACGTTGCGGCTCGTCTGTGTTAAAACAACGGATGACGAGTTCGGATGACAGAAGCGGACAGGTGTGTTCGCCGCATTAAGCGGTGAATAATGTTATCAAAACCTTGGTGATCACTGGTGCAGTGATTTTCCGAAGAGGGTCATCCATTTTTCTAGAAGCACCTGTTTTCAACAACAGCACAACCGGCCGACAATTCCAGGCATACGTCCTTCATGGGTTCACTGCTGGAGCATGGCATTATGAAATAATACCGAAAAAAGAATAGTTTTTATTTTCTATAATTCAATGCTAATGAACAAACTCATCCCATTAAAACAACGACGCACTCGGTGTTTTTATACAAACCTATCACCTATGATTATAAAATACTAAACATTTCGATTTAGGAAATAGAGATGCCTTCATAATATGTATATATCTCGGTGACGTGTAGATGAGATAGTTTAATCATTCTACATCCAGTGCCGAATTAATAATATGGGGCCTGGTACAAACATTTTGTGGGTGGCCTTACTGAGTGCGTGAGAGTCGAAGATCGAGTGCATTATTATTTAGATGTTCCGTGGTTATTCTAAACCCCGACTGCCAGTATTAGTGAAAATGCCCATCCTCTGGACGGGATGACTTTGTAATTGGAATTGGTTTTTATTTAGTAGAACTAATACGCTTTAGATAGCGTTACTAATACTAGCAAAATGTCCATCCTCTGGACGGGATGACTTTGTAATTGAATTGGTTTTTATTTGGCATAATTAGTAGAGATAATAAAAAGCGCCAGTAATAACTAAACCAGTTGAAGCAACTGGACGCCCTAAATGCCATATAATATAATATATAATATAATTATACATGAGATAACGTGGGCATTGCTTTTTTGATATTTTTGTCAAGCAGCTGGACACCTTGAATTACGAATAAACCTTCTAATTGAAGTATTCCTCACTTTTTTTTAGTGAGGTATGTATGTGCAATGAATTTATTTCGTGTATCATACTAAGTGCTTTGTTTTGTAGTTTAAATAGTCTAGCATTATTGTCTACGTGTACTTTCTTACTTAATCTTCTTCGTGTGGAAGTGCACACAAGGCTGACACCAGAGCACTCCACTACAGTCTGTCTCTTGATGCTTTCTTGAGCTTCCCCAGGTCAGGTTATATTCTTTCATTTCTCGCTCCACCTTTCTTCTCCAGGTTTCTTTCGGTCTTCCTACCCATTTTCCATCTGGTGTCCATCTGAGAGCAGTTCGGACTATTGATGTCTGCGGCATTCTCAAGACGTGGCCAATTAATCCACAGCCATCTGTGTCGTTTTATCTCCAATGTGATGGGCTGGGTTGATGTTCTTCTGTGGAGTTCTACATTTGACATGGTATTAGGCCAGAATATATTGAGTATTTTGCGAAGGCATCTGTTCTGAAAGACTTCAAGCCTGTGGTTGATAGTCTTTGTCATTTTCCAGGATTCTGACCCATAAAGGAGGGTACAAAGAACATTGCTCTTGAAAAGGCGTATTTTCGTTTTCTGAAAAAATTTTCCCAGATTTCCAGATGTTTCTGAGTGTAACAAATGCTTGGCCAGCTTTTTACAGTCTTGCGCTTATTTCTCTTTCAGAACGTCCATCAGCAGTCATCTTGGATCCCAGGAACGTGAATTCCTCCACCTCTTCAATGTTTTCTCCTTGTAGTTTTATTGGTTCGTTTGTCCTGCTATTCATCCTCATGTGCTTGGTCTTTGTTATGCTGGCTTTGAGTCCAATCTTTTGTGCGGTAGTGGAAAGATCTTCTGTCTTTGACTACATGTCTGAGAGGCGATGGGATGTTAGGCAGATGTCATCTGCGAAGTCCAGTTCCTCTAGCTGAGTTGTCAGCGTCCATCTAATCCCTCTCCTGCCTGCACTTTCTACTTTTTGCATGATCCAGTCCATGTTCAGCTTAATATTATCTACAAGTCCATGATAACCATTTTGAAAGAAAAACCATTGGAAAAGACTGACAGTAAAGAGATAGGCCTGTAGTTTGGGAACAAACTTGCATCGCCTGATTTGTAAAGTGATACGACTTTGGCAGTGTTAAGGTATTTTTAGATCGTATCATAAAATTGAACATTTCAGTCATGGGCAAAGCAATACTATCTACACACTGTTTAATAATGTTTTTTATGTTATCATAACCAGCACTAGTTTTTGATGATTTAATTTTTGTGTGATATCAATTAGCTCCATGCAAGTAGTTTCTTCCATGACAATACTATTTGGTAATTGATTACGCAAGTAATCTTTATAGCTATTTGAAGAGTTTATTTTATCTGCTAACTTAGGGCCAATATTTACAGTGTTTGTTAAATGAGTTGGCTATTTATGTTGTATCATCGATATTTTGGTTGTCGATTTGAAATGATGAGGGTAAATTTTGCTTAGCCTAGAGATGAAGCATGTTTTAATGTTAGACCATGTTTGTTTGATGTCGTTTTTAAATTCATCAAATTGTTTGGTCCAATATTTGGATTTTGCATCACGTATTGCTCTATTTGGAGTGTGTCTGTATTGTTCATATTGGTTGTCAATATTATGAAAATTTTTAGACCTTTTTGAGTGAATGCGTTTTTTATTTGGATGATCACGAGTATGTATTGACTTTAGTATAGATTGTGTTATCCAAGGATATTTTTCATGTTTATATTTATTTAGTCTTACTGTCTGTTCAGAAAAGTGTTTATCAAGTAAACTGTTAAATTTGTCAACACACATAGTGTATGCCACATTTCGGCTTTCACTGGCAGTTATAACAACGTCTACGGACGGCTTGCCCTTGTATCACGTAATTTTGGACAACTGAGTCCGAGATCCGAAGCGTCTAGGAGTAGCATAGCATACAAACATACAAACATGCATGCAGGCGCGCGCGCACGCCGCACGCACGCACGCACATACATATTCACGGTCGATTATAATAAGACGTTCTCTTCACCATGTTCGCCATACATCACTTTGAGGCGGTGTCACATTCATGACTATATAGTCGGGAATCCACACTGCAAAAAGTCGTTTATTTAGAGATGAAGTGGACACAGTTTAGTGTGGAAAGCAGACCTAATTTTTTTAGAGTGGTGCATCTAGATGAATAATCACGAGGCCTGATCTGCCATATCTCTTGCGAAACCTCCGAAAATTTCATTTTAAGAAGGGTACCCTAAATTGACAAATCTCTGTATATAATATATGTAGACAAATGGACTACCATATAAAAGCTAAACATCCACTGCATTTGTTGACATGTGGTTTGACAATGACCATATTGTTATACAGAGACTCAAAAATGAGTCACACAAATCATAACATAATTTTATATAAGCTGTTAAAAAATAGTTTGGTGGCAGTATTAAAATTGCTACCTATTTTGATGTGAAACATATGTTTATTAGGTACAGTTTCATACAAAATGTATGTCCATATATTATATACAAATGTATTTATAGTGTTGGCAAAATGACGACCCAAACCAACCGGATAAGTACGGTTGGTCATTTGCATGATTAAACATACATGTGAAAACACTCTAAAATACAATTTCATCCTACATGTTTGACCCAAATAAGCAAGTATTTATATATATATATATATATATATATATATATATATATATATATATATATATATATATATATATATATATATATATATATATATATATATATATATATATATATATATATATATATTGTGTACAGAAGAGTATAATATGGATAACTCGAATTAAGTCAGCCATTTTGAATTTCCAGATGGCCGACAAAGAAATTCCCATTTTACTAAATTATTACTAATTGTTATAAAATTATATGTAGAAACGAACTTTTAACAGATTTCGAATTGCCATTTCATTAGAGTGGGAGTATTTTGGTACAATTACATATGCTTCAATAAAAAGATCCATTTGCACCCGAACAGCACAGGATTGGTATTAAATTAAAGGCATTGATCTCCTCCTCTATTTGCAATTGATCAGTGCTACACAACTCTACTCATTATCGTAATTTTCAGAATCAAGGACACGAGCGCATTTGTCTGGTTTAGCTGAACACTTGCAGGCAACCAGAAATTGCAGACATTTTCGGAGGTTTAGCAAGAGATTTGGCAGAGAAGGCCTCGTGATTATTCATCTAGATGAATCTAATAAAAATGAGGTCTGCTTTCCACACTAAACCATGTCTACTCCATTCCCCAAACCTGTTTCTGGATCCCCGTCTAATAGCGCTGCGTTGAACAGAGGTCAGAGACCGATTCAAAGAAAGCGAAACGGCTAATCAAGTGGATTATGATTGATTTTGTGGTGTGCCTTTTTGTGGAGGGGGGCTTTTATGGGGGGGGGGGCTTTTTGTGAGGAGCCTAATACAAGTATGCCGCTTGTACCATCGTTAATCCGGCAATGTCTATACATCCCGATCTATCCAAATACTGAACATCGATCCAACAGCAATGCCCGTTCTACCAATAAGCTATACATGTAAGCTTGCATTCGCCAGCCCCATGCAACTACTTCACTCAACTTTCGAAACAATAGAAACAAGCATATAAGAGACATGGTTGGAACATAACCAGCCCTTGATCACATAAACTAAACTTACTTGGGATGTGAGGTAGGCATGCTCTCTACTGTTGCAGGCCTCGTCTAGACACGTCTTTCTCGATTGAGTTGTTTTGAACAACGACGCCGATGCGTATGGTTTACCAAGGACAACAAGAAGTGTCGTAGTTTTTAGGTTCCATGATAGATATCGTTTGGTAAACGAAGTACCTTTGGTGGTACACAAATGTGAAATGTCCTTATGGCAGTCTAACATGATGTATTTGGTTAAAACAGTTGATAGGGTGTGGCAGGAAGTGAGAGGTGAGAGGTAGGTCCTAAAATAGTGGGGGCTGGATTGGAGGGAGGTGGACTCTGCCTATTTTTACAGTCACCTATTGTGGATGTCGACCATCGTGCATGCAGCCACAGCGTATAACCAAAGACGGGGATGCGATCGCGCAAATTTTGACACTTTAGGAGACCTCACAAAACTTCTCATTGCGCAAATGTGTATTGCATTAAGTATTTAAATAAGCACTTGTTAACTGCAGGAGCAGGAGATAACTGCAGTTGCTGTTTTTTGCTACAACTAGCCCCGGTCTCCCCGACTAACTACTGAATATGTGCCGAATTTTGTTTGACTGGTTATTTCGACTGGGAACGTGTGCGTGAACTGATTCTATATTGTTTCGCAGGCTCCGATTGGAAGGAATTAAACATAACACATCGTATATTTTATATAAACAGTTCTGTGATAGTAAATTTACAGTATGTGTCCAAGCAATCATTTCATGATGCAGAGTCTTTAACATATAACTTGGACGTTCGGCAAATATTCATCTCCATTCCATAGTGTGTCGACGCAGTGGTTTGGCCAGCATTAGCATGTGCCATCTTTCACGTGTAGTGAGCGATGATCCGGTTAATCGGAATAACATTAATTAGATAGACACATGGCCCGTCGTAATCGTTGAACGATAGCAGTTTTCATCATAAACCAAAGTTACACAAAAGTGTCCTATGAAGTTCGTCGGTTTGCTGGGCGATAAGATATTGTTCACAGATTTATTTTATTATGTGAGATAACGTAATTCACCGTGTTCTTCGCCCAGGAATGATTCTATAATGCATTGTTCTATCGCAGGCACAGCTTCTCTGTGATCCTGCATAATGTCAAGTAAAATGTGTATACTTTATCAATGTCCGTCCCGCTCCAGACGTGTTGACGGTTAAATCTGAACGTCTCGTCAAACCCGTGGTCATCAAGTACATTGAGAGTAATCAACTCACTAAATAGGCATAATTAGTCTCTGTTTACTGCATGTAGGCTTATAGAAGGATACAAGTTGCCTCGTTGATTTTAACCAGGCGCCATGGCATCTTAAAGCGGTAAGACAACAGAGACTAAATATACTAACTCAGTTACTTAATTAGTACTCTGATTGTAAGGAGGACAGTCGTAAAATCCACCGAAGGTCTTGATTACACCAACAATGCTGGTTCTGCCTATATGAGAGAAACTGTAACGATTCGGATTTAGGCATACTCGAACAACAGCGTCCTGCCTTATCTCGCGGTCTGCCTTATCGCGCGGTCTGGCTTGTTGCGCGAAACTGGGAGAACGACCGCTGTGTAGTAACCGCGCGTGTCAACACGGGGTTTTCCGTGTTTAACGACTGATGGACTTCACGGGCGCAACGTTGCCGACATCGTATTGATATTCGGAGAACATTTCGGGTACGCAAGGAAAGTCGCGATTCGATATGCCATCCCACACATGATTCCAGCATTCCATAGTGCCACTTGCCAGCTGTCAACTGCGGATTGAAGGATTGTAATCCCGTCCCTGAAAGGAAATATTTTGTTGTGCTAAGACAAACTTGTGATGCTAAGAAATGTCAAGTAATTTACGTCTATTTTCAAATAAACCTCTCCCTATGATTGTGTGCGTGCCTGTATTTGTTCCTGTGTCCTGGCTGTATAGTGATAATAATAATTCGGTAGCCTGTGCTGTCACTGCCAGAACCGCTAGATGACATACTGCTTTGCCTCACTGAGACTCCGAGTGGACCATTGGAAAACTGACCCGGTTTGATTCCTCTGAAGCAATACTTTTCAGATCAGAATCAAGATAGGTTACCCGGAATAACCCAGCCACGGGTTATTCCGGGCAGTCTATCTTGATTCTGATCCGAAAATTATTGCCTCTGGTTTATAATATAACGCTAACGTAACGGTGAAATCGCGTGAGATTGCCGACGGGAGTACAACACGTAATTCGCGCTTTTTGCCGTGCGCTGAAACAATCGTGTAGCTGTGCCAACGCATGGTCAATGGCGTTCGACGTTATTCAAATGCCGGATAATAGCCGATTTTTGCGTTTCGTTTCTAGCGTTGTGATTTCTGTATAATATAATTAAGTGTTATTGTTGGTACTATGTATTCTTTGCTGAAACAATTTTTTTCCAACTTTCTAATTTTAAGTTCCCGCGATGCATTGCGTCTATACACGTCCGCCGTCTAGCTATCAAAAAGATAACATCCCGGGAAACGACTATTCTAACAGTAAATAGACAGTAGTATCACAAGTAAGATGGAGAGCAATATTATTTTACATAGTTTATGAGGTGTCAAACTGGGGATGATATGGACACAATATCACAGGGAAAGAATGTTTTGTGTTCATCGGGCTTATCAATGCCAGACACGTGCATCAGTCGGTGTAACTGTTTGATAGGAACATCTAAATACTATTTGATTAAGTAAACTTTAAATACACTGCATTGGTTCATATGAGTAGGGCACTCTCTGTATGCAAGATGTTTTACTAGCTTTCGTATTTTCAGTAAGCCAGAAACGTAGCTACACAGATATTTCAAAAACCGTACTGTTGTTTTAAAACAGTGGCCTGACACGATCGACCATCATCGACCATCGCTTAATGCTCAGTTATTTTAAAACTTCGAACAACATGTGCTACGTGTTGAACCATTGCTTACTTACCTGAGCTATTTTCTCGTCCAGTTTTCGAAAGAATTCAACTTGGCTCTTGGTCGCTTCCCTGTGAAAGAAGACATCGGTGTTTTCAAAGATGTGTATATTTAAGAGTGAATAACAGAGTGAGGAAGATGCACACATACAGATGCGGGACTAGATGCGGGACTAGATGCGGGACTAGACGGCTGTTGTAGCTCAGGAAAGACGACGGTGGCATGCGATAGTTTCCGCCCTGCGCGACGCCGTAGTGCTAACTGAAAGCAGCGCTTGACACGTATATGCCTATTAAGTCTCTAGACAGCAGTCTGTTCGGCGTTTGCAGAAGCTGACACAACGGGGGCGCAAGAGCAACGAAAGGAATACTCACGTGCATTGCGTCGTCTCCGCAAAGCCACCCGATGCCTCCGTACCTTTCGCCTTCGTCGTCTAAAACAACAAGACAAAGTGTGGTTATGGAATATGCACTGCTTGAATACGCGCGTGTTCAGTCGGGCCTGCTGATGAATGGACGCGCATGCTTCTGTAAGCAATGCAAACAACGTTGAACACACCACAACAATATTTTAATCATATTTAATGTATTGCTAATACAGATAAATAAAATTAAGCAATATGTATATATGTTCGTCCGGAAAGAAATGGCTAGTTTTATAGCGTCGATTATCCAGACTGAAAGGTTAAATCAGGCAAAAAAGTTTAGTGTGGAATCTTGATTGGCTGCTGGTGCTTTGTAGGAACGCCTACACAATATGGAGTGGTAATAGCGGGTGTAAACCAACACGTAACTGGGATTGTAAAGGACCACGTATGTTCGTTCCACCGATACTCCTCTCTGGCCGCCGTATGTCACCTCACCTGTATGTGCTTAAGCTTAATACTGACATTGAGCGCGTCCGGGGTTCGCGCTCTCTCCCCCACTGCCGTCCACTTCTTGCCGGTGCCTAGAGCGCTCGTGCGGCGGGCGGCCGGCTTCGTGAAAACGTTGCGCGCCAGATTCAGTCTCCCCAGCAACGACGGGCCTGTGCCACGACCTTCTCCTTCGTCCTCTCTGCTCGCCTTTCTCTGCTCTTGCGCCTCCGTTTTATCAGCTGCAACGCCGAACAGACTACTATTTAGTGACGCAAAGAGCATACGTGTCAAGCGGTGTTTTCACTTCTCTAACATGTTGCCGAGTCTTGTGCCAGGGCGTCGCATATGACTGAAACTATCACACACCATCATCCTCTGTCCTGGGCCACAGCCGCCATCTTGTCTCGTGTCTTGGCTTACAACAATCCCCTCTCCCAAGAAGGTGCTTTTCGTGGTTTTCTTAGGCCTGTGAGATGGGTTCCATTAAAGTGCTTAATTGGTGTACTACATATCATCCCCTATTTGCTTGTATGTATGTATGCATGCACGTTCAGTTTTAAACATGGCATAGCGTATCTACAGGCGACCAAGTCCCCAAACTCGCCTACAGTTATGGCACTGACGGGACAACGATCATTAACGCAACTATCGCTTAGAGCGCGAAGTTGGCTTCTTCTGAAACGAATCCACAATTAATGCTATCAACTAAATTACGTCACGTGTTAAATTACATATCACGTTTTTTTTTCTCACAGGAACACCCCAAACTTAATACCCCTCAATTTCGTCGCAGCTCAGTGGCTGGTTTTGAAATATTGGTGCGGTCGGACTAATAGCCACTGTGTTGATACGCTTGTTGTCAGCAACATTTCATTTCTGATTACTTGTAAGCTCTGACGCTGTGGAACAAAAACTTTACCACAACTACTTCGTTTACAAAAGTAAACTTCATATTAAATCCACAATCCCCATTCACACAGTTAACAGCGCGGATGCTTCAAATAGGTAGTAGGCCCCTATGTGAGGGGGGTGTGGCAGAGGTCATAACCTCCCATCTTCCACCTGTTTTTGGTCCAACCTCCCAATTCCCCTCTGTCCAACCTCTCATCTACAACCATATTTGAGAGTCCACCTCCCATTTCCCGCCAATCCCACCATTTTTTTAGACCCACCTCCCACCAATTTTGAGGCTAACTTCCCACTGCTCACCATTTTTAAGGCCAATCGCCCACGTCCTGCCACACACGTCTCATCTGTGGACTCACACGGACTTACTTGGCTTGAGTGTGCCAGAGTGTTGTTGCTGGCGCGGGACGTTGTTGCTACCGTCACCTCGCGCCGAGTTTCCGTTTCCATCTTCGCCGCCGGCTTCGCGCGTCGAATTCGTCCAGTCGGCCGGGTGTGTACGCTTCCTCGCGGTGCCCAAGCGAGACAAGCCACAGCCCATGTTACGCCACAGTCTCATCTATGTGTGCTGCCCACAGGCGGCAGCACTGTCCTATGACGTCATCGGATGCCGGGAGACTGCGTGGCGGAACTGCAAATGAATTTGCGGACTGCCGTCCATTTTGTTACAAAAGAATGTGAATGCGCAGAAGCAAGGTTGTTCTTATCAATAAAATGTATGTATGTTGCCATCAAACATTTATAAAATAAACAATTTGTCATGCAAGTATCAGCAGATAGGCTTACCCTTGGAAGTTGATAGGTTACTATGTAAAAATGCGGTCATGCCCGCGTCAAGTCTTGGCCCGTTACAGCAAACAGCGTATTGACGGGTCGAAACATGCATTTCGACTCCGCTAGGGGAAACTTTAATGCCCGCCCGCCCGCCCGCCCGCCCGCCCGCCCGCCCGCCCGCCCGCCCGCCCGCCCGCCCGCCCGCCCGCCCGCCCGCCCGCCCGCCCGCCCGCCCGCCCGCCCGCCCGCCCGCCCGCCCGCCCGCCCGCCCGCCCGCCCGCCCGCCCGCCCGCCCGCCCGCCCGCCCGCCCGCCCGCCCGCCCGCCCGCCCGCCCGCCCGCCCGCCCGCCCGCCCGCCCGCCCCGCCCGCCCGCCCGCCCGCCCGCCCGCCCGCCCGCCCGCCCGCCCGCCCGCCCGCCCGCCCGCCCGCCCGCCCGCCCGCCCGCCCGCCCGCCCGCCCGCCCGCCCGCCCGCCCGCCCGCCCGCCCGCCCGCCCGCCCGCCCGCCCGCCCGCCCGCCCGCCCGCCCGCCCGCCCGCCCGCCCGCCCGCCCGCCCGCCCGCCCGCCCGCCCGCCCGCCCGCCCGCCCGCCCGCCCGCCCGCCCGCCCGCCCGCCCGCCCGCCCGCCCGCCCGCCCGTGGGAAACAACGCCAGGGTTTCATTACATTAATATTGATATTGCCAAAATTCCTTATTCTGTGTGTACATCTCAGTTTCCTCTGGAACATAAACCATGACTGTTTTTTTATTTTCTTGGTTTGATGCTCATTATTTATCCCCCTCTTGACTCTGTGCAGTGAAGTGCAGTGTCGGATGCTGATGAGGACCTGACGGTGGACGAATGCAAGAAGAAAATGACGTACATCCAGTCGGAGTGTCGTGCGAAGGTAATTTTCCATTGTTATTCCCTACAATAAGGATTGTTTCGTTTTCAGAAAGATATGGTTAGAATAAATAATTGTTAGGCTAATTATATAATTATGAAGGATCGTCATAAAATCCCACCTGAATGAATGTATCTTCGTAAAATATGCAGAACATAAGATTACAACATATACTTAGCTTCTGTTTGCTTCAGTATGCAAAATTCACGAAACAATACGGTCACACTGGCGCGCCGGCCCCGCCCGAGTATGCAAAACTGAACCATTTGGAACAGATGACGCTGGATTGTGTTGGAAAGGAGGTGGTGGCAGGTATTAATGTTCTTGTGTGATCGCTATTACAATATATCACTGTGTCGCTCAAACTTAAATGTCCAATTTGGAATTCGAGTAAAGACTTTGTTGCATCACGGGACCTAACGTTTGCGTTGTAACACTCCCTGATATTTAAGAATGTTTTATGTTCGTCATCTACTTAATGATTTGCTGTATGACTTCATTACCGCTTTTCATTGAAAGCTTGCCTGTGTCACCTTGCTTTTATATGCCTGATCTCTTGCTTTACTTGGTTTTATAATCTGTTGTGTCATCGGCCCTAGCAAAGCTGTGGTGATGGGGACATGACATACTTTGACTTTGTTTCGGACCGTTTTGCTTGACCTACTTGAACCCTCAGTTGGACTTTTTTAATTGGGGAAATTTTGGGGGACGTGTCCACCTCGTCCCACCGGTTGCTACGCCCATGCGTGTCATCTCTCTTAACTGCACTTTTTCCGTATCCCTGCATGGGTTATCAGCTAGTGGAACCAAGAAGCAGGAGGGTTTGGCGTACAAGAGGAAAACACCATCAGCTGCGACCTGCGCACGTCCTGCTAGGAAGAACAAACCTCGTCCGCCCCACCATCACCTGAAGACTCGTCCAACGAGTCTGAAGAGGAGGAGGAGGAGGCAGAGGATGAACAAGAGGAACAGCATGGGGAAGACCAGCAGGACTGGGGAAGACCAGCAGGACTACGAAAGCTCCATCGATCAGTACTCCACCAACGTGCACATAGCAGATGGTAAGCTTTTGTCCTGAATAAAAGAGTGAAAGGAAATGCATAATAAGGGTATTTTTTTCATATAATGATTATTCTAATATAATGATAAATCTCTGGTGTGAATTTTAATATACACATTTTTGATAGCATTCCCCTACAATTGCGTTATTTTAAATGCCTCTGCCTATGGTCAGTCCTCCTCCTTTTGAAGCAATGCGCTGGTTTTCTTATAATGATACCTCTATATTTCTTATAATGATACCTCTATATTTCTTATAATGATACCTCTATATTGCAATAGGCCCGATGGCGCTTCTGGAAAATCGTGCACACTCCAGCTGGCAGAAAACAGAAAGGCAGCTACAATATATAAGCGAGACTGGCATGGTTGGGGGAGGGGGCAAACCTGCCAAGATTATACGAGTTCTGCATGATCTGGATGATGAAGAGAACGAGGAATCGCAGCCAGCGGTCGTGCAACCGATACAGTTTATCTCCATCACACCAAAGAAGAAAGGCTTAGGTCCAAGGCTGTTGCTTCCCCAGAAAGAGAAGGCAAAATCAGGTAAGTGCTATCTAGGGTATCTGTCAAGACGATTTCTTACAACATTTCTGTCCAGAAATTCTCATTAATGTGGTATCGTTAAAATTGATCTCTCAGAAAGATGAAATCAAACCCTCCTGTTAGCACTGCCTGAAGTAGTCCTTGTTCCTTTCTATAAGGGTATTCTTACATGAGCGATTTATCCGATCTCTAAGAAGGATAGATTGAAATCCTGCTGCGGGAATGGTGTAAAGTAGTCTCTGCTCATACTTTATCTTACTATAAATGTTCTTTTTGACGTGTAACACTGATTTCAAGTATTGCCAATTAGCAACTAAAAAGATTGTATATTTTCAGTGGTGCGATGCTTTGCAATGAAGACAAAGTCGCCAAAGAAATCCACCGTCACCGGTTCCAATAACCAACAGCTCCCGTCGTCCAGGTACAGTCTATCCTTGTTGATTGAATAACGATTTTTATGTAACAACAATTATCGTTGTTGTGAGTCTACAACAATATCGTTGTTTATGTAACAGCCCCAGCGAGAATGGTTACAGTACGGTTGAAGCAGAACCAAAACACGCGGTAAACTGTTCGTATTAAAATTTGAGCTTCACAATTATACAAAACGTCCCTACCAAGGTGGGACTATGTACAGTAGCTACGAGAAACTGAGAAAAAGGATGTGAATGTATAGAATATGCAAATATGATTGTGGTGGTGGTATAAATGTATTGATCGCGGACGATATATGAAACAAATATTCAAATAAAAAATAATAATATTATTGCGTTTTGCCCCATGCCCTTCGATTGGACCTCCGCTAAAATGGCTACAACTTTTTTTCAGAGACTAGGTACTTTACAAATTTCAAAACAAGGAATGTGCCTAACATGAACTAGATCATTCATAACACAGACGATATAACAAAAGGATCCTTTTCTCAGTATCCGATGTCCTGAATCCTGGGCGTTTTGCCCCGCTTTATTCTATATCCTGTTCAGGAAGTCGCTGTCCATATTTGTTTTTGTGAAATCGACGTTTATCTCCAGCTCTTCGACCAGCCGCTGTCGCCGTTCCAAAGTCATCTGTGATGTCCGCCTCCCGTTTGTCCTGAATCCTGGGCTTTTTGCCACGCTTTATTCTATATCCTATTCAGGAAGTCGCTGTCCATATTTGTTTTTATGAAATCGACGTTTTTCTCCAGCTCTTCGACCAGCCGCTGTCGCCGTTCCAAAGTCATCTGTGATGTCCTTCTCCCGTCATCGTACTGATAGTTTAAGCCTGTGATGTTAATCTCATTTACTTTATACGACGGCGACATTACCAATGCTTCATCCTGGGACGGGCCGACTAAGATATTAATTAACTGTACGTTATTCAAATGCAGTTCTTAGAACAGTGAACAAGAGGACAAACTCTATCGAGACACACCAAATCGCTACTGCGGGCTAATGTTCTCACCGTTGTGCTTTTCATTATCTGCGTGTGATCTGCCAGCAGGAACCGTTTATAAAAAATTGTAAAATGACATCACAGTGTTACGAAATGTTTCATTCGTCTAAGATTAATTCAGCAAAGCTCCGGAGAAATAATAAAATGACCTACGTCACCGTGTCGGAAGCCTAACTGACGTAGTTTCCGAGCACGTGATTATTGCGTCATTTCCGGTCCGGTATTAGCATCAGGCATGATTGTTGGTACTAGCTGATTTCATGATTCCTTGCTGGGGAAAAGAAAGGGTAATTATAAATCTTAAATATATTGGCCACATGGGACACATGTTACAAACACACATCCATAAGGACATATAGTATTAAATAGAATGACGTGCAATATAAGAACGCCAACAATTTCAGCAAGTTTTAACCCACTAAGTTCCAAGCAAACACGGCAGCAAGACAAAACAAGACAAAACAGGGCAAGATAAGAGTTGAATAGAACTGCGTGCAATATAAGGATACCCAGTATTAAATAGAATGGCGTGCAATATAAAGACGACGCTAACTGTTAAATAAAATGCGTGCAAAAATATAATAAACTAATAAAATATAATAACTCGCTCCATACACTTTGAACAACGTAAGGCTGCAGCGATTGTTTCTTTTTAAATAAATAACTGGAAATAACGTTCAGTGTTTTAGTCGCAACTGTTGTTGGTAATTGCAAAATAAAAACCAGACCGTGCAGCGTGTGAGTGCATCACGATTTACTTCGATAATAATCATTGATGTGGATGTCGTTTTTTTAATGCGTCGCGACACGACCGCCTGATTGACTCCAGCTAATTCGATTGCCTCTAGGCCTACTGACCCCCGAGTCTAGTGGACTAAATTAATGAAGCTCGGAGTCATCGCCTACCTTGTACACCACAGACAGCGCATCATCAACGAATACATCCATCCTCTTCATCGGCAGACCAACGTTGGCATTGGGTCACAGCCGCGGTCTTCCCGGCAGAGGAGTGCTTCTGCTGTGTTGACGAGGAGTGTGAGAAGTCGACGGTGCAATCATTGGTCACCGATGTAATCACAGTCCAGCGGTGTCGACTTCAGAAACGCCGCTGTGATCGGCGCGAACGAATCGACTGCGGCGATCGATGCTGACGATGCGACACCTGGACGTGGATTGACGTCATCGCGGTGCCTCGAAAGAGATAGCGGCCGCTGGGCTAACGAAGTGTTCGTAATTATATTTTGGTAGCATTAGGGCGTATATATATCCATTCAGAGCCGAGAGACCGTTGTCATGACAAAACGCCTGACAGAATGTGGTTAGATTTGAGAGTGCTTGCGTGTCCAATGCTAGTCTTCATAATTATGTCGGCTACACATATCCGTCTTGCTTTGTCAGCGCTCATTAGCATTTGTTCAACTCTCCAGCAATGTTTACAAAAGGCGGTGATCTACTTTTCATGTTTATCCACTGATCTATCTAACTGAAGTAAACGAGTGCACTTATTGGAAACTCTGAAAGAAAATGTGAAGACAATGCAGAATGGAGAAAGGGTTAACGGAGCTGAAGTCCTGCCACTCGGCAGAATACTCAGAATTAAGAAAAACTTAGAAGACCCAGATATCTTACTGATTGATTTCAAAATTGACATCATTCGAGCAATTCAGTCAAAGCCTATATCTGGGAACTGTAATTGTCTTCATTGGTGGCTATATTAAATTGTATTATTCCGTTTTTTAAATAGTACATATTATATTATATTACTATTTGAAAATTGTTCCTTTGGGTGTGAAAGTAGTTAGTTTTAGAGAGTAATATTTCAATGCATTGTATTTGAGTGCATACACACTTAGTGTTTTGAGTGCTGTGAAATCGATGGGTAAGAGAGATAGAGGGGAGCCATATTCACTCATCTACATGAAACACATTCATGCGTACGTAAATGAGCATGTGACGTGTACGCATGTGTGTTGAGAGGGGTGAGAGTCATATTCACTAATCTACATTAAAAACATACGGTACCACAAAATGAAACACAACTGTACATATAGCCGATACATATGCTATGGTTTATTAATTATACTCGCCGAACGTAATTACTGCTGCGCAACAAGTGAACTTCGTGTATTATTAACTACAGTAGACTAAACAAATTGAAGAGTAATATCGATGCCTCACCCCGAACTTCAGGACCAAAGAGAACAACTAGCCTTCAGCACACGTATCAGCATCACAACATGACGTACTCAACCTGGGTTACTCCGACGATACCATAACCATGCATTTTGTTTATCCCAACAACCTTACTAAGTTATATATTCAATATTCTGTTAGGACCACATTTGTAGTAACAACGTGGTCACATCCAAACTACAGCTTCTTCGTGACTGTTCGTGTTTTCTGTACAACTAAAACATCTTAGGTTTTCCATGTCGCGCTTCATTTCCCCGAAACATCACGCGGACAAACCATCTGTATATGCATGGGTGTTACAAGTGTTCACGCCAGGGCATTTCTGCAATTAGCGCTCAAGGAAGAATAGGGAATTTGTAATATTTCATGTATGTAATTATAAAGGAAAATGCTCGAGTCCGCAGCCACAGTGAACATACGTTGACAGCATACACTTGAAACACGCACAACTTTACCTGTCATAGAACAACTTCGGGTATCACCTGGTAAAGGTTACCACGATGGGAATCGAATCGAAACTTTAGTCTAGCGTTACACCATAATAGCGACGAGGGCACGACTATACGTAATTCTACAGTTATCACCATACGGAAATCCTCAACACGCAGACACGTACCATACAGTACAACAATTATAGCTGGGATATTACGCTGCAAAGCGTATCACCAGAGAGAGCCGCATTCACTGATCTACACTACAAACAGATATCACAAAATGAAACACAATCTACATTAAAAACGGACAGTATCACAAAACGAAACGTATGTGTGCGTATGATTATGTGATGTGTATGTCTAGATAGAAAGCCATATTCACTAAACTACATTAAAAAAATAGACAGTATCACAAAATGAAACACAAATGTATGTGTACATATGATCATGTGATATGTATGCATGTGTGTGCTTAGAGAGAGGGTAATACACAAGTCTACACTAAAAACAGACGGTATCACAAAATGAAACCCAAATGTAAGTGTACCCATGCAAAGTGTATGTGCATGTTTAGATGTGGAGCCATATTCACTAATCTACATTAAAAATATACAGTATCACAAACTGAAACAAGAATGTAGGTGTCCCTATGATTGTGTGACGTGTATACATGCCGGTGCTTGCTTTGATATAGCTATATTGAGTAATCTTCATATAAAACAGAAGGTATCACAAAATCATTTAAACACTATGTGTACCTACGATTATGTGACATGTATGCAAGCGTGCGCGCGACATCAATTTTAGTAATAAGCAGGTATTAAAAACAACTACCGACAAACAGTTTCCGCTAGTGTACACTTTCACCAGCCATCAACAAGACATATCAAACACAACTATACATAATAATTCGGTCAAGCTCTTTCGTTATTTCGTGGTCCGGCTGCGTAAGCTACGCGACAAAACGGTAACAATGTCTACCGTCACGCTCACAGCAGCATGTCTCATTTCATTGCAATCTGAGCGCTACTGAGGAGGAATTCAATGGCCGTGACGGGGTCATCCAGGTCAGAGACTCCGCCCTTCTTCAGCACCCAGGCGGGTCGTAGACGAGTATGTTTGGACGACGTCGGCTTGGATAAGCCGCCGCCGCAGCGCGAAGCAGCCACGCGTGTCCGAACGTCCGCCAGTCGCTCTTTAATGCGATGTTTGCGTAGTGTTAGCTGGTGGATGGAGCGCAGCTTGTCGACCACCTTCGACATTTCACGGACAATCTGCAAGCAAGGACGGTGATGCAGTGGAATAACGCGCACACACGTCATGGCGGAAACACAACAGTGACACGATCGTGGTCAAAATAAACGTTGCCCTAAGGCGACGAACACACCTGTTCGCGTTTGCTTCCGTCATTCGCACTAGGCACACGTAGTACGTCGTCCGCTGCTTCAACGCAGACGAGCCGCAACGTCGCCCGCTTCCGCACAAATCGGTCTGGAAGCGATTTGTGTGGAAGCGGGCGACGTCGCGGCTCTCCTGTGTAAAAAAAATGTCAACGGATCACTAGTGCCGATGACGGATGGCGATGACAGGTGTGTTCGCCGCTTAAGGCAACACCTAATCACTCAGTTAATGAGCAGGTGCTTCTCTGAAAGCGCAGTAATTAAATCAGGATAGCCTTGATGCTTTCTGCAGGCAGTCGGGAGCAAGACTCCAAGATATAGTCTAACGTAACAATCGTCTTCTGCACCAGTTTAATTTCGGCCAATACGCTCGCCTGGGGAACCATCCTGCGTCAGTGTGTAGTTTGTCAGTCATTCAACAAGTGGGTTGATACATCTGCTGTGTCATTAGTGGGAAGATTTTTGCTGGGCAGTGCGTGCGTGGTGCGTGAACGTGAAACGACAATGGTCAGTCGTGCAACAGACTTACTAGAGACATATTTCTTTTAAATATAAAGCATACGCTTGCTTAAAAACATTAACTGTTGGAGTACTGCCAGGTGAATTTACAGAGTTGTATGTTTGACCTTAAAGGTATCCCTACTGTCGTGTGGCCTGTTGCAACATGTGACAGCATTTCTAGTTGGGTGTGATTACTGTGACATAGCCAAAACGAAACAATGGCTTAACTAGTGCAGTAATTGTTTAGAATATATTACTGATAAAAATAAATCAGTGCCAAACGCAAAGTTAACTGAACATTAACATATTTTGGTTGTTTGCACTGCTAACCCCACAACTGCTACAGCAATGAAACCGGTGGCTAAATTCAATATTCTGATATAGCGTAAACTAGTTACAGTGAAGCGCCACTTTCGTGGACTCCATGTTAGCACGGGGATATTGCTCTCACCTGTCTGCGACTTGCATCGTAGCAGAGCACGCCAAGTAGAGTGCACGTCTTCGGGAAGATTGGGCCTTTCTCGCGATAAACCTGCAGAAGCTCAACTAGTATCTCGACCGAGCCGTCTACGTCAAAAACTGCTGCCACCGTCTTCTCATACTACAAAGAAACAACAGCTGGTTAAGACAGGACAGGTAACTCTGAGAACATCATGCTGCTTAAGGTGGCTGGAGCGGTGAAAGCGGAACACATAATTTGGTTACTGTATTGCTAGTACACATCAGTATTGCATCTACCTAACTAAATCATGTACTTAAACCAGCAAATATCAGCATTCAGTGAGCGTTAACGTAGTTTATGGTGCCTTTAACACTAACGGAAATGTCGAAGCATATGTGACCTGGTGACCCCGCGGGATAACGGGCCAATCGAAATGACCCTACGCACACCCTTTCACGTGTCTGTTACATGGCTGGCGTAACCTAATACCATAGACGACAACACGTTACAAGTACAGATTCAAGCGCTATTGTGACTGCAAATTAAGGGGACATCCGGACATGTCAATATTACAAATGGACATAAAACGCCAGTGAAAAAACCGTAAATTTCAACACAAAGACAAGCATTTGTTGAGATTGTGTTTTCATTAATAACCAGGAAATGATGTTTAAATATTGTTTGAAAAAAATTACAACTCTCACGACTTTGCAATGTTGCATATGAACGCGTCTTACGTGCATGCAACGTAATACAGCAGTAAATTACGATTGGTGAAGGGTTTGTGTCTAAAATACACTGCCACCTTAGGCTGTCATTCAACTTTTGCTAATTCATTTATGGTGGTGTAGCAGACATAACTGGTTTATGTTAACCAAAATCTGCCGAAAAGTTATCAGTTACACTGTCATACTTATATGTATGTCATTTATTTCTTTGGGGATTTTCTCAAAACGTTTAAACTTCGTTTTTAGTGGCTAAATCATAACCAAATAAATAAAAAACTATAAAAAAAATGTATCTGGTATATTATATAATATTTAAACTACAATTTGTGAAGAAATGGTTAATTTATCTTAAAAACTTCTACTGAAACTAATCAATTCAAGACAAGCATATAATAGCCACCCCACCTATCTTAATGTATAGGCATGTGGTTCTGTTATCCAAATCTTTACATTCCATTATAATCCACCAGGGAGTGTGGTGGTATACTTGTTAGTCCTGTGTGTACGTGCGTACGTGCGGGCATGTGCACATATGCGATTTTAGTAGGAAATACAATAGCCACAAAAAAGATAGAACAGGAATAAATCAAAAGATGATGCATTTTGGGAGGACACACACGCCAAACCTGTGGAAAGAGGACATGCCATTTATGCCACGACTCACCTTGGCTAGGTTCAGTAGGATGTTAATGGAATGTTTGATAATCTCCATGTGAGGCAGACTGCGGTTGCAACTACGGATGAGTTGGTAGATGACCGGCACTGCGTTCTCCTCCGCCATGCGTTCACAGCATCGTGGAGACAGGCGCGTCGACACATCTACAGCGACAGAACAGGTTACACTGTGTCAGACTTGTGGGCAAGTCAAGTCAAGTCTCGAGTCATTTCTCTGAATTACAGGTCAAGTAAAAATAGGTGACTCGAGTCATCTCAATGACACCAGGGTTCACTAATCGCCATAATAGTAGTTTTTTTGTGTCGTAAGTTTTAGAGGAACATTTGGATGAATGCTGCCAAACATAAGCCATTCCTAACAAGTATTTAATAATTATTGTCTTCGGTGTGGCCTGCCACAACAACGTGGTCTTTTGTGTAAGCTACAGAATTCGCAAGAGCGAACACATAACACCTGTGTTACGTGAGCTACATGGGCTTCCGGTGAAATACTGGCTCCGCTTTAAGGTTAACACCTTCACATATAAAGTGCTCAACGAACTGGCACGAGCATACATGAGTGACATTGTACAGAAGCAACAACCAACGCGTAGTTTAAGATCACTAGGACAGTAACGCTGTTCTGCTGAAAACATGAACGTGCTGTTACCATTCCTCATATAAATGCCCCCTTCTGTTATGTATTCGTATTGTATACTAGCTTGATACAATATCGGGTATGTTATACCCGATGACAACCCCTATATGTTTTGCCTTTTTGTAAGATCAACTTCCTGAGGATCAGCACGTTCGCATAATAAACGTTCTATGTTACATTACACTCGTTGTGATATAGTATACGAAATATACAAACATAAGAACATAACACCTTCCATAGCCACACTTCTGACATATATGCCTGTTTTGTTTTTAATTTTTAACATTATTGCTACAAAATTAATATCTAATGTCAGAAACAGATCGCGATCATAACAAATGCCAGCGCAACGGCCTAACGCCACTCAGCTTCGGCGCGACAGCAAAAGCTATGCGTATTTGTATTACTAAGCACGTTTTGTTATACATACTCTGAAAATGTACTAGGACATATTAGTTAAAAACATCATCCTGAATATTATATACATCCAGATGGGTGTTATAGTAATTCAATGCATTTGTAGTTTTCAAGGGGGGACAAGTATAGTGTTGGTGGGACAAGTAAACATGACCCGCTACTTGTCCTATGGGACAAATGCCAAATCAAATATAATGATGCCTACAAAAAAAGCAGCTATGCGTATACAACATTTCTGATATTCTTGCAAGCAAACTGTGAGTGTTTAAGTGGCCAATAATGGCATAGAGCACACGGCATAAACAAGGAATGACGTCTCACCAAGGGTAATGACGGCCTCAAGGATGTATGACAGTTGTCTGTAGCGTAGTAGGAAGTCGAGAGCCGACGCTGTACGGTTTCCCAGTTTGTTCGACTCGGCTGCATTCTGTGTCGCAACACGCGCGCGTGCACACACATCGTGCATGCGCCGACTCTTGATGCCATGGCGCACGCGACTGCCACGCCACGTTGCCTGCATTCACAAATAATTAAGAACATTACAACCAGTAGCAGTTTCAACTAAACGACTACTTGTGATAAAGTAACAGTCTTGTATGATGAAATCTCACAAAGTTCACCACAATACATCAGCCCCAACATGCATCATCACTGCATAGGAACTACCCACCGAAAAGCATAAATTGTTAGCTCAATTATTAGCATACTAATACTAAAAAGTGTACATTGATAATCTAAAACTTATATAATTTATATAACATAAATAATTGCAGAAAGTGTGAAAGAGATGTCCACTCACCTGAATGAGTAGCGCCGCACTCTGTTGCCTTGTTACGGTCCGACGCACGAACCAGCCACGCACGACTGCCTGCAGGACAGTGACAGCCACCACGCGGCGATGTAGGTACATGCGCGCCGCCCGCTGGAACCGCACAACAGCCTGGCGCTGGCACAGGTATCGCTGCCGCTGCAATCTGCCACGCACCCAGCTCTGTAAACAAGGCAAATTATGTCAGGATGAACCCCTGTAAACCTCATAGTGCAGCACTCACTGCAGTGTGGACTACCAGATTATATTAAGTACTACCCACCAATTAATATATACAATGCATGCTGGTCACTGGTACTGCTATCAAGAAATGAAATATCAAAATTAATAATAATGGCTATTACAGTAAAATAAAAACCTACGTAAAAATATAATTACTACAAAGGACACTGCCTAGAATACCATTGTTTATTAAATTATTTATTTATTGAATTTGATTATGTACACATGTACAAGAAAGTATCATACATTACCGAATACTATAGAATCATTCTTTTTCAGAATCTTTCCATATCACACAAACCCAATAAAGAGGTATCATGCTTATTAAAATTTGTTTTCATTGTTTCATAATTATTAACATGGTGCAATCTTAGATGGCCAACATAGACTCACGTCATTGACATAACTTGTGGCCAGAACTGTCGAACATAGCCATAACATTTTGCATGTTTTTGACTTGCACATAGTACATCTTTACATACAAAGACCGACCGTCTGGCCCCACCTGTTTGTAATTAAATTTGTGTATTGGTGGTGGAATGTCTGTATTCTTTGCATTACATGTTCATGACGACTTCTTGATGTATATATGTTATCGTCATGCCTGTAGGAATGTGGGCTCTGAGAAACTTGCCGGACGGGGCTGTACATGTGTTCAGTTCTGTCTGGTTTGCTTTGAGGAGCTCACATTCCTGTTAATGTGCTTCCCAAAGTGGCTGCGTGATAAGCAGTCCACTTTGCAATAAAACGTCATTTATATGGCCCTTTTCAATCTCTACTACATCGGACTTGTGTTGGTTATTGCATAAATGGATTTATGCAACTTACAGCTGAAATAACCAAGGCAAGTCTTGCCCTGGGTGTCCGAGACTACACCGGAACTATGTGGCCAAATAATTTGTATTACTCCGCGCTAGTCAGCCAATCACGGCTTAACAGAAACCAGTTCAAACCAGAGCCAGCAGCTGGAATCTTTCACTCCTGTTCCAGTCTCTGCATTGCGAAGTTGTGTCGAGAAAATTTGTCTCTCGAAATCTGCCCTCCTCCCCACCTTCCTTCCTTATTTTCAATACTTAGTGTAAAATGTGATTGTACATCGTTGATGAAATAGGAAGTTGGAAGATGTCGAAACTGCTTTCCCCACTTTTTGCTTTATACTAGATGAACACGGAGGTTTGTCCCCTAGTAGTTGGTGTTCATGGGGTTTTCTGCGCAGACAGGCTTCCTGTTTCTTCATCAGTATTCTTGGCTTATGTTTATATAGGTTAGCGAAATGGCCCCACCTGTTTGTAATTAAATTTGTGTATTGGTGGTGGAATGTCTGTATTCTTTGCATTACATGTTCATGACGACTTCTTGATGTATATATGTTATCGTCATGCCTGTAGGAATGTGGGCTCTGAGAAACTTGCCGGACGGGGCTGTACATGTGTTCAGTTCCTGTCTGGTTTGCTTTGAGGAGCTCACATTCCTGTTAATGTGCTTCCCAAAGTGGCTGCGTGATAAGCAGTCCACTTTGCAATAAAACGTCATTTATTTGGCCCTTTTCAATCTCTACTACATCGGACTTGTGTTGGTTATTGCATAAAGTACATCTTTATATACTGACCGTCATTCGGAATAAATCAGCCCTTGAATGTCAATAAGAATTCATAATACCTGCAGCTTAATTAGGATTTCAATTCTCTCTTGCGCCGCCCGCATGTATACAAGCCGCCTGTAACACCGCTGGATTCGAATGGCCGCTAGATGGCGTCGCATCATTGCACCAACTATTGCCAGATGGTGTCGTCGCAGACGTTGTTGCTTCTGCAGTGAAGTAATACAGGTTGGGTTTAGAGGGAACAAATCGCACAAACAATTGTAAGAAAATATGTCAACAAAAATATTTGTGATAATAAAGTTAATTTAAAATAATAAGAAATTTTTTGTTTTTAGCAACTTATTTACACGTTCTACGGTGGAGTAGAGGGGGTCGACTTCAGTTTGAACCAACTTAACAATCGCATTGAATGTTACACAAATCAACTGCTCAGTGACAAAAGTACACTTGTTCATTGAAACACCAACTCCTTCTCTGGGAAGCATTCAGCCATGCCACAGTTACTGACCAAAAGCTATTCTTTCGCATAAAACCTACCAGTGTCTATAGCCAGGAACCCCTGTACTCATTTATACATCTGAATGAACAGCACAATTAATTAACTGAATCATTAATGAAGATCAGTTTTAATGAACCCTACATAAGTTTCATGGCCACCTTCAACGACTACTGCAAACACTGTGCACGTACCTCCAAATGTCTTTCGAGGCGCAGCTTCCGGAAGCGTCTCTGGATGAACAAAGCAGCCCACAACCTTGCCCTGTTCTCCTCGAAGTGTCGCCGTGCCAACCAACCTCGCACGCAGCTTTGCAAGATGATAGCCATCGCCTTGGTTTCCTCGAACCTCCTACGTTGCATGTGACCACGGAAGCATGCCTGAATCGTGATGGCCGCACGCAACCGACTTACCCTCCTCCTTGCCAGATGCCCTCTCACAGCTGCTTGGAGTGTGACAACACTTTGCCTAATATGCAGATACTGTCGTCGTGCATAGCACTGCAGGAGGAACCCTTTAATGTGTTTCTGGAGTATGCACACTGCCACACGATGTCGGCAGTAGGCAATCCTCTGTTGCCGTTCTCGGTACCACGACTGGATTGTTACTGCAGCTTGCCTCAGGGACAGATACCTCGATCTGACTGCATGACGACGGTACGCTGACTGAATGACAATTGCAGCATAATGTCGGTTCTGGCAATACTTCCTTGTGGCATAGTGACGGAAGGCAGCTTGAATAGTAGCCACGGCTGCAATCGTCACCTGAAAGTGTCGCTGACACCGGCGCATTGCCAGAATGGCACGCCACTTGCATTGTAGGAGCACGGCAGCGTTGCGCATTAACTGGTAATACCGTCTCATGATGAGACCTCGGTAAAAACACTGTATTCTCACTACAGACTGTTTCATCAAATTGAATTGCTTCTGTGCTCGATATCCTCGGAACCATGCCTGGATTATGACAGCAGATTGTCTGTGATGCTGGGCCTCAACCCTGAACTTGTGGCAGCGGTAGGCCGTCTGTATTACAGATGCAGCGTGCTTCAGGCGAAGGAACTGTTGTCTCTGTCTGTGACAGCAGTAGGCCATCTGTATTATACATGCAGCACTCTTTAGACGAAGGAATAGGTCTCTCTGTCTTTGGCAGCGGTAGGCCGTCTGTATTACAGACGCAGCATTCTTCAGACGAAGGAACTGGTCTCTCTGTCTGTGGCAGCGGTAGGCCGTCTGTATTACAGACGCAGCATTCTTCAGACGAAGGAACTGTTGTCTCTGTCTGTGGCAGCGGTAGGCCGTCTGTATTACAGACGCAGCATTCTTCAGACGAAGGACCTGTTGTCTCTGTCTGTGGCAGCGGTAGGTCGTCTGTATTACAGACGCAGCATTCTTCAGACGAAGGAACTGTTGTCTCTGTCTGTGGCAGCGGTAGGCCGCCTGTATTACAGACGCAGCATTCTTCAGACGAAGGAACTGTTGTCTCTGTCTGTGGCAGCGGTAGGCTATCTGTATTACAAACGCAGCATTCTTCAGACGAAGGAACTGTTGTCTCTGTCTGTGGCAGCGGTAGGCCAACTGTATTACAGATGCAGCATTCTTCAGACGAAGGAACTGTTGTCTCTGTCTGTGGCAGCGGTAGGCCGTCTGTATTACAGACGCAGCATTCTTCAGACGAAGGACCTGTTGTCTCTGTCTGTGGCAGCGGTAGGCCGTCTGTATTACAGACGCAGCATTCTTCAGACGAAGGAACTGTTGTCTCTGTCTGTGGCAGCGGTAGGCCGTCTGTATTACAGGCGCAGCATTCTTCAGGCGAAGGAACTGTTGTCTCTGTCTGTGGCAGCGGTAGGCCGTCTGTATTACAGACGCAGCATTCTTCAGACGAAGGAACTGTTGTCTCTGTCTGTGGCAGCGGTAGGCCGTCTGTATTACAGACGCAGCATTCTTCAGACGAAGGAACTGTTGTCTCTGTCTGTGGCAGCGGTAGGCCGTCTGTATTACAGACGCAGCATTCTTCAGACGAAGGAACTGTTGTCTCTGTCTGTGGCAGCGGTAGGCCGTCTGTATTACAGACGCAGCATTCTTCAGACGAAGGAACTGTTGTCTCTGTCTGTGGCAGCGGTAGGCCGTCTGTATTACAGACGCAGCATTCTTCAGACGACGGAACTGTTGTCTCTGTTTGTGGCAGCGATAGATCGTCTGTATTACAGACGCAGCATTCTTCAGATGAAGGAACTGTTGTCTCTGTCTGTGGCAGCGGTAGGACGTCTGTATTACAGACGCAGCATTCTTCAGACGAAGGAACTGGTCTCTCTGTCTGTAGCAGCGGTAGGCCGTCTGTATTACAGACGCAGCATTCTTCAGACGACGGAACTGTTGTCTCTGTTTGTGGCAGCGATAGATCGTCTGTATTACAGACGCAGCATTCTTCAGATGAAGGAACTGTTGTCTCTGTCTGTGGCAGCGGTAGGTCGTCTGTATTATAGACGCAGCATTCTTCAGATGAAGGAACTGTTGTCTCTGTCTGTGGCAGTGGTAGGCTGTCTGTATTAAAGTTGCAGCATTCTTCAGACGAAGGAACTGTTGTCTCTGTTTGTGGCAGCGGTAGGCTGTCTGTATTACAGACACAGCATGCTTCAACCGAAGGAACTCCTGTCTCTGTTTACGAAGTAGGCAGCAGTGGCGGTACCAAGTCTGAACAGCGATGGCAGCACCCCGTTTGACGTGGAACACTATCTTGTCATGCTTGACTTTGCACCAGCCTCGATACCACCTCTGAATGAGCACAGCGGCTCTCTCCTCCCATTCATGCGTCGCAACCTTGTCTGCCAATTTACCTCCCATCCTCTGCTGGCAGAACAATGTTTCTCCAAGCAGGTTCTGGTACCGCCTGCGTGCCAATGCCATGCGCCAGTAAGACTGTATTGTTGATGCAGCCTTGTGTAAATGCACAGACTCTACGTCTGTCAGGCGAGTGGACACAGAGAATGCTGTTTGGTGTTCAAGATTCAGTACGCCAGAATCTGTTGACTCGTGGTCCAAATAATCCAACGCGTTTTGTACCGCCTGAACACTGCCCTCTACTGGCAACTGAACTGCCTGAAATTTACCTGTGTCTCGATCTTTCTCCAAATCAGAGACAGGATTATTCACCAGAGTAGTAGGTGCATTTGGCAAAGACTTGTTAGCATTGTCTGCCTCCGTATCAGTTCCATCTAGAACAGGTTGCATGATGGAATCCTGCAAGTTTATGTAAACCGCACCGGCATCTCCCTCTTGTACCAAACTGCCAGACCTATTTATCACGACACATGGGGCGCCATCTTCAGTCAGACCAGCAGCGCCATCTGGCACTGAACCTGTGGCTTTCAGCATGTCGTCAACGATTACAACGTTGTCTCCCTCCAGTAACAAACTGTCGGCCCTATTCATTAGCAAATGTTCAGTATTGGTGACTGTCTCACCAAGTGAGTTGACCACGACTACATTCACCGTGCTGTCTTGCTTAGAGTAATCCCCACCACAGTGCAACAATTCAACACCAGCTTCTGTTGGTGGATCAGAGGCAAACTGGTCCTTCACCTTGGGAGAGTTTCTGCCCTCATCCGTCAGGCCGACATCTCTGCTGCTAACATCTTCATGCGCGTTGGACTCATCAGCTTTCTTGGTAGCGGG
Source organism: Lamellibrachia satsuma (assembly GCA_033239005.1). NCBI lineage: Eukaryota > Metazoa > Annelida > Polychaeta > Sabellida > Siboglinidae > Lamellibrachia > Lamellibrachia satsuma. Next base: position 8,807,575 of record BSQZ01000001.1, on the reverse strand, counting down.
CTCGTACTCTATCACCCCCATGACATCATCAAGTGATGGCTGCACCACGTCGCATGGCGTCACCTCTGTGGTGGCATCTGCTGTCGTTGGCTGGCCGTTGTTTCCAGTCGACAGTGTTGCCATGCTTACCTGCCATACAATAACACAAGTTATCATTGGTATGAATTCCTACTCTAGATGTATCCTGGGTCAACCTTTCTTTTAAACAAAAGTTAAAACAAATGATATTGACCCACAAAGGTTAAGTAACATTGATATCCATATTTAAAAAATTATTTTTCCACCATGTAACTCTTCCTACTTTCTGACCAAATATCTCACACCTGTCTCCAGTTTTCTTAAATGCCACAAAATTGTTTAATCACTTAATCGCAACAATTAACCTTTATGATATGTCCCAGCACACATCACATTTTATGGTGCTTATTGTGGTAATCCTCATCTTAAGCACAGTGCTATTTCCCTTTCAAAATGTAGCTAGAATGATAACATTTCCTTCTTTTCACACGAAAGTGTTGGCAGCAAACAAATAGGGTTGTTTTTTACAATGGCCTCCCACCTTCCCTACAGCCATCCAATACACGTTTTCATCTCGAATTCAAATTATGGTTTAAAAATATATTTCTACACCTAAGCATGCCCTACACATTTGACAAAACATAAAAATTCCCTGATTTTATTCAGGAAGGCAAAATTCCCTGCCCTTCCACTGAAACAATTCAAAATATCTGACTTTTCTGTGCCCAGTGTGAGCCATGACTAACAATCGATTCAGTAAAACTGTACCAGTGTTCGCCTAGCAAGCTGTCGGCAGAGAACGTGACGTCTCCATGCCCTCTGAATGATGCGAGCCGCACGGGTCTCATGTCGGATGTCGAGCAGACGTGCACAGAGCAGTGACACGTATGTGATAACAACCTTCTCGTCGGGAATCGTGTTCGACATGTCGGCTGCACGCAACATCACTGGAATGCCCCCCAACTCTGAGACCTGAATACATCAGTGGCACATCTCAAAACAAATGCATCATTTTTAATCGAAACAAAGACATTCCAATCACAATTCACAAAACACAACTGGTAGGCACCTTGAATTATAATTTTGATGTTTTCCTGCATGTTGCCGTTGACAAAAATTTTGTAATTTGAAAAGCAAACATAAAAATTGGATAACTGTTTTAGTGTGGGGATGGCTACATTTGTTGGATTGACTATGGCAATGGCAGTGGAACATTTTTGTATAACACTGTGACTCACAATCTGTGGTATCCCAGTAGAGCGGCAGTGCAGTGCGCACAGATGCTGATATTGTTGATTTCCCGTTTATTTGCCCTACGTGTATTCGTATTTCTATGTAAACTACATGAATAATTTTTTTGTTTTAATCATCTCGAGTCTTTGTACTTTCATTCAGTATGTGTGTTAATCCAACTGAGTATGTACTCAAGTTAAACAAAACTTAGTTTGATATGTTATGGTCACTCAGTGAAGTTATAATATTCGTACACACCCAGGTGACACACTCCATCTTGAGTACTACTCAAAATGTACAGAGCTTCGATTTAGCAGCAGTAACGGATATCGACTTAACCAATGACTTTACAACAGCTTTGCGGATCGTAACAGGTATGTATTTGATCATTAGTTAAACTAGATTACTTCATAACAGTTTGAAATTGGTAGGAATTATGTTTAAATATTTGCCTTTGAAGTCGGAGACCTGTTGTGCAACTACTTCGCAACTGGAAATTGAGTAATCACCACGGTAGTGTAGCAATCGACAGTGTACTAAAATCTAGCTTTGCTTGTTACACTTACAAAAAAAAAATGTTTGCAATAATTAATTTGTCGTAAATAACATATATCGTTTGTTAACAAATATCGTTAATATTATGAACATAGTATCTGCCCAGTACAGTTAAATGAATATAGTATCTGCACAGTAGTTAAATGTCAAGAATATTTGTTACTTCTTTGTGTGTGAAACATTTCAAGAAACAAAACAAATTGTTGTGAGGATTACATATTTTCTATTACCTTCTCATAGAGCAGTCTGAAGTTGGCTCGTTCGTTTGCCAGCAACTCCTCAAAGACATCCGGCTGAGCAGATGCTGGAATGTGGAAAATTACTTCGTGTTATTTCCTGTTACCTTAGATATCAGTGCATGACTTGTTGAAGCTCTCAAAATGACCCAGAATGCATTAGAATTTGAACGACGATACTACCAACACCTGGAAAAGAGAAAAATACATGCAACTTTTGAAAAAAAATTCAGCAAAGTAATCCAGAAAAAAACTGGATATTATGGAAAATTACATTTTACAGGGATTGAGGCAAGAATGTATCACATGAAAGAGCGACAGCAAATGTTTGACCATATGATTACCATTGAATATAAAAAAATATGACAGGTACATTTTCATCAACTGGTTATTTTAATGTTAATAGTTTGCCTGACAAGGGCAATATCTAGTTTTTTATCTACCCTCCACAGTTCCCTCCTCAGACAACCGTACGTCATAAACTGTGTCAATCTGTGTCCGTACCGAGGCCAGAGAGCTGCGTCCCACTGCTGTTGCAGCTGTCATCAGAAGACGACGCAACAGACAAGTCAGCGTCACCAGTGTATGTCAGTGTCGTCGAGGTGTTGATGGCGTCGAGGGCGATCAGCTCGGGGTGATAGTGGTGCAGCAGATAGCAGAGGGCACGACCGTCAGAGAACGACACGGTGAAGTTGTCAAGCTACAATTAACATGTTGGCATTTGACGTCAATGCAGTTGCAAACATTCCTTCTTCCCTAAGAAAGGCCTTCTACTTTGTATTAGATGGTATACAGATGTTTTCAAAAACAGTTTGGTTGGTCAGAAAAAAGTAGTCCCGTATTGGCCAAATGTCATGAATGAATCCTGATATCGTGTCCGGCAATTAAATTTTTTTTTAATCATTCCACGTACAAAAAAACGAATATTCTTTTAAAATATTGCGATTTGTGGTCCAGATAGAGCATCCAGGGTGAGCGATAATATGACTTTATTCAGGAAGGCAAAATTCCCAGACCTTCCATGGAAATAATTCAAATCCCTTACTTTTCGACAATATTTTTCTCCCAGACCCGACCTGTGTGAACCGTGAGCATTCCCGAAGAGTGAAAGTGTAACTACCTTCGTGTCGTAAAAGGCACAAACAGCCCTACACCAGGTGAGAAGGAGGCCGAGGTGTCGGTTCTCTAAGTAGATGTCTGCTCCAGTGGACAGTTCACCTGTGCAGCGATAGGTATAGCACTGTTTACCTGTACATGGATATATGTAAACAAGACACTTTTATTGGACAAATGTTAGACTTCTTTTTGTGTTTTTCCTTTATAAAGGGGAGGCTAGTTCATGTACTGCTACACTGCCCTGTCTGTTAGCCCTTCCTACTTCTCCCCATCGGCAGCCTTCTCCCTCTACTTGTCACCTGCCTTTCTTACATCCCTCTTTACGCAGTTACATCCCTCTTTACGCCGTCCTCCCATCTCAGTTGCCCTTCTACGAAGTAATATTACAGTAGTTCATTTGAGTAAGCTTCATTTAGCAACGAGAGTCTTATCTCTATTATGAGTACATGAAAAAATAAGTGAAACATTTGACGCGACAAGCATGGAACCAAACACTACCAGATGTATCGTGCGACTGCAGTAACCCAAGGCTGGTTTGGACAGCGTAATTCTCCTGCAGAAACGCCACCTCATCTCGCAGCTGCTGCTCGCTCACTGCCAGCTCCACCTAGCGGAAAACGTGGGACACTTTGATGTTAAACAATCATAAAACCCCTCAATTAATTTAGCCCATCGTGAATCAGGTTCGTCGATGTTCAAATCTGAGGAATGTGAATGGTTCAAGTAATATGCGTAGTCGGCTAAACAAGAATACATACTTATATTATGGAGAAAAACATAAATAGCCTTCTTAGATGAATAACTATAACACATTATTACTATAAACCATGTCATACAACATGAGAAAACAGGTCGTTGTTTTAAAATCACATCATGGTAATGAAAAACGCAAATTTATCACTTCAAATATTTGAATGTATTATTAGTGTCTTAGGAACACTGTACAGTTTATCACTACATGCGACTAAGGCAACACAATTAGTTGTAGGTAGAGTCATTACTTATACGTAACAGAGACTCCACCATGTTTTAAGCATGAATCAAGATGACAGTATTTTTGAAGACTCAATGAAATGCCAGTGGTCATCTGCACGTTGCCTTACCTGCAGGTGACAAATGATGGTCCAGAGAAGGTGCAACGTTCTCTCTCTGTGTCCGTCCACAATGCTCCGCGGCTCTGTCTTCCGTGCTGAACGAAAAACAATACAATACAAGACAATGCGACAGGTTATACTCTTGACATGGTAACATTGTATACAGACACTTTGTTCAAATTTGGATAAATGTACCAACTCAGATCTTCAAATGTCTAAATACTGTCTAAACACCCAGGCGCTCACAGAAGCTCATACCTTTGAGTAAGTCCATATCAGCACCGCTTCTCGTCAATGCTGCGAACGTTACCCCGACGTTGTGTACCTTCTGCATGCGACTGATCGCAGGCACGCGCAGTTGCTGTGACAACATCAAGTCACCAGAGAGCAGTTCCAGGACGCGTCTGTCGACAATCCCAAAGGGCCAATCATCAAACCGTCAACTTCATTTACTTGTCCACTTGTGTGGAGCACATCTTCACGTATTGAACACTTGATGTAAGGACAATTAAGTTCGGTCCAATTAGGTAATTGTATTTGATTACAGACAAAATTTTGTATTTATAATCGATTCTGGTTTTGAAATTATGTCGTAACTGATTTACTTTGTGTAACTGCAACAGTAACATTAATTATGCTTAATAGTAGTATAATATTACATTATATTAATAGTAGTATAATATATATTTTTAATTTTACCTGAAAAAAATAATCAACAGTGCTGCGCATACATTTTATCAATCGTACACAAAATATCCAAATACAGCAACACGAATGCCATACAATTAACAAATATTTAATGAACTTTTGGAACAAATAGTTGGTCCTGCATAAGCTCATAATTCATCTGCAATTGAAATGTGTAATAAAAAAAAAATTAGAAGTGTAATAATAATTGAAGAATGAAAATTGTAATCAATTTTGAGTAATTGGACTCAGTTCTGCTGGCAACACCTCTCAAGTCAAATGTGAGGACACCACTGAGAAACAACATGTGTGTGTGACAACCACTACAGCAGTTGTTTAATCGAGCTTTGTTACACTTCAACCTGATTAACATTCCACACAGTATTCCTTATAAAATGCTTGTTTCAATGTGGACATACGTGAGTCGTACGCCATCACGCAGATCCGTTGCCAGATTCGTGACTGCGTAGTTGTACTCGTCTGCCTGTGTTTGTGTCACCGTGACGACATAACCGAAGAAGTTGAGGTGCCTGGTGACGTCACCCTCCCCACTCAGATAGTCCCGGGAGAATCGCAGCAACATGTCGCGACTCGACTGGAAAATACCACAAAATGTGAGAAAATATTGAATTTTAAATATCACTTCCTGCAACTCCAGACTCAGTACAAAACGATATTCCACTTTGTTGCAACTTTAAATGCATAAATGATGTTGCAATATACAATAGACACATGATTTACAGAACGATATCATACAGAGGCTAATTATCCACAAAAATACTGTTTGCTCTAAAATTACCCCTATCACTACTATAGCCCTGCTCCTTCCATGGAGAGAGTTGTGGACTGTCCTATCTGTGGAACACCTAAAGGGAAAGACCTGCCCAAGCATGGGATGGGAATATATGAAGGATGTATCTGCAGAAAGCATTATATCCATTTTGAGATAAATCAAGTTTTTTGTTGCACATTGCTAAGCCATTATTTCATCAACTAATGTCATGGTGTATAACATGTTTTGTTGCACATTGCTAAGCCATTATTTCATCAACTAATGTCATGGTGTATAACATGTTTTGTTGCACATTGCTAAGCCATTATTTCATCAACTAATGTCATGGTGTATAACATGTTTTGTTGCACATTGCTAAGCCATTATTTCATCAACTAATGTCATGGTGTATAACATGTTTTGTTGCACATTGCTAAGCCATTATTTCATCAACTAATGTCATGGTGTATAACATGTTTTGTTGCACATTGCTAAGCCATTATTTCATCAACTAATGTCATGGTGTATAACATGTTTTGTTGCACATTGCTAAGCCATTATTTCATCAACTAATGTCATGGTGTATAACATGTTTTGTTGCACATTGCTAAGCAACTAATGTCATGGTGTATAACATGTTTTGCCATGAAACACTTTTACCTCCACCGCTACGATGTGATAGCAGCACAAATTCACACTTAACTCAATTAATGTGGTCTTGGCGTATGACGCATTTTGTGGATAAACGCTTCATGTAATCACTCCCAAATGTTACCTTGATGGGCGCATCCTTGCGAAAGAGGCAGGGGTCATGACGGACAAGTCGGCCGACCTTTGCACGGTCAAGGAACAGCACAAGAAGAAGAAACTTCTTGAGCATGAAGCGCGCCATTGCCTTGTCATAGCCTGCAACCACCGCAACCACAGGTTTTCACCATCAGCATTCATAGGTATCAACATTATCGCTTTCATGTGGGAAATATTGCTTTTTTCCTGGTCCCACGTTTTGGACGAAATGTCCCGCAGGTTTTGTAGAAATAAAAATTCACGGTAAAATGAATCTGTTTGTTGCATGTGTGGCCATTCTAGGCACATTACATTTTTTGGGTCTCAACCGATTTCACACTTTCTCGCGCATGCATTCACCGCAGACAAGAACGGTGGTAATTGCAAACTCACCACGGTAGACCTTAGCGTCACCAAACGTCATTAAGACTAGGACAAAAACAGCCAGCCAGCTTACACGTGACTGCAAATCATGTCATCAAAGCAGCCCACTGCAACGCTCATTTGTTTGCCCAACATCACCAGAAAGTGACACCACAGCCAACTTTCTCTCAGTGGTCTGAGCTGCGTGCTGACACACAAGGCGTGTTACTTGCCCTCTGCCTTGGCACCTACCTTGGTGGAAGAGATGCGGGACGGTGGGATGGGCGAAGCGTGCTTCAATGTCCGGGCAGGCCAGTAGACGTGTGAGAACGAAGTGTGACAGACCGGCCGTGTCCGAATTCGACTGCACGCTCAAGATCTCGCCGTAGATAGTCTGTCAACACATGCAAATGTCAATTCTAATGTAGCTCTTATGTCTGGAACTTAGTGAAGACATGCAGTTTGGAGGTGGTGGTTAGATTGCTAGTTGTCTGTCTGTGGTAGCATGGCTCACGACTGTGCAATTTATATAAGGAATGTAAAGATAACTTGTTTATTATTACATTAAGCCAGTAAGTCCAGCATCAATGCACAAAATGAATCAATTCAACATTACAAAACTAGAACAATCAATAGAACATGTGTTCTTGCACAGACATAGAATTTGACAAAACATTTTCATAACAAATATATGCGAGGTCATCACATTCAAGTTAAACAGTAATGTTTTAACTTAACGTGTAAACCAAGAGACTTACTTCGAGACCAATCCTTAGCCACAATGGGCTGTAACAGAGGATCATTTCCACGATCTTCTGTTTGATCCCTGCAGCAGACACATGTTGTCACATAACATTTCGCACATTTGTGGCCAAATTAAACCGAGGAACTGGCTACAATTAAGCATACTTAGTTCAGACTGTGGAAAATACTAGAAACTAACAAGAATGTTGTGAACAATTGTATTAATGTATAAATTATTAAGAACTTTACAGTGAAAGGATTTACATTGATAAATGCTTTGTAAAACTGGACTTAGGTGTTCGCATGTCATGCAGAAAACCGTCTCTCTAGTTGGCTGGTAGTGATTGTTCCCACGCAGAAGAAAACGCTACTTACCCACATCAGCATGCACTTTCTTGTCAGCACGCACGGCAATGCGGCTGTGTTCCACCTCGCGCTCCAGTCGCATTACAACGCGTGTGATAGTGTCAGATTCATACAACTGACACGCAGCCCGACGCAGCCTGTTGAGGCGTCGGTGGGCCATGTAGGCACGGTATGACAGTACCTCTTTTGACGGTGCTACGTGGGTGCACGTACCAGGGTCACCAAGGTTCACAGTATGCGCAACGGCTAAAAAAGATACAACACACATTCAAACTAGTGCCACTATTTAGAACAGTATCCAGTCCTTAGGACTGCTGAAAGCACTTAACATTTCATGTTCATTCCAACGCCATATCTGATGATTAGCCAAGTCAATGTGACAAAAACGAAACAGCCAAACTCTGAAACAGCAGCAAGAGGATTCGAACCGCGGTCCTCTCGATTGAGGGTCTGACCAGTGTCCCCACCACTGCGCTACTGAACCCCACTCGGTTGATTCAGATTTTAAGTGTGCTCCAGCCTTTCTCCATAACTGCCCGAAGCCCACCTTGGCTCCACACTGCATTCGACTTTCACCACAAAATTGTTGATCTGGGGAAGTATTTTGTTCAATCAAATTAGGAATAAATTGGTCAGTTTTGCATGTAATAAAATATTTTATTACATTGGTAATTGCTACTGATAATGTGCTGTCCTGCACAGTGTGATGTCCGGTTGCTTAAGAAAATTGTATTGGGCTCGCAAGCTCGCTCAATCCAACATTCTGAAGCAACTCGTGCTTAAAAACCCAGTATCGTTCAATAAGCATATAATATTTTTATAATATTTTCCTGACAATAGCACATGCCAAACTTTCTGATCTACTTTAGTCATCCACATGTTCTCAACAGTAGTCATCATTTTAGTTACATCGCAGAACCCTCCTATTATATACAAGTTGCACAGTTCCCAGTCTCTGAAACTACCAGTGTAGGACAAGTACATAATCCTAGACACTTGTCCCACCGGACAAGTTCATGCTGTTGCAATATAAAACGTACTGTTCATGTTAATAAAAAGACTGTGAGGTTTTGACTTGATGACACCCAAAATAAATGTCGCAAGTATCACCGATTTCTTTCCGTCAGACGACTACTGCCAATATAATCACCAGGTGGCACATGTAGTATTTTAGAAACTAGCTTACTCCCTAGGATAGCAATGCTGTTCCGTTGAAAACATGAACACACTGTCACTGTTCCTCATTTAAATGCCCCCTTACATAGCAAATTTCTGACATATATATGACCATTTTATATTTTGAATTTTCAATGTTACAAGGGAACGCATAAAATTATAATCTAATGTCAGAAACAGATCATGATCGTAACAAATGCCAGAGGCAGCGTAACGGCTTATCGCCACTCAGCTTCAGCGCGGTGGCAAAAGTTACATGTGTTTATATTACTAAGCCTGTTTTGTTGTATATATTAACGCAACGTAGTACAATCATATCACATGTTAACGCAAGTATGCTGATAGCTACAGCAGCAACTCTAAGCCATACACTCGCAAGCACGAGTTCGTTTTGGTAATTTGTCTGTCTAGTTGCATTCACAGTATACGTAGGTCATAATGAAAAGCATATTAATTAACGGTTAATTTATTCTGCTTTATTAATGCAATAATTTTTTAGTCGTTTATTTTGTTGCATATTGTTACCATTTGATTACTGGATTATCATAATTAATATATTATGTGATAAGAAATTTAAGTGCTAGCAATATTTGTTCCATGCAGAATATTACAGTTCATGCTAAATGTGCACTGTTGTTATTTGTAAACATGAAAATATTGCATCTAAGTTTGCATTGTAATCGAGTTATTTCCTTTCGGTCAGAATATTAAAAGTTTGCAGAATAACTTTTTTTAAAGTTGGTAAACGCTATCTTATTTCTTGGAATTATTGACATCTTTCCTTCTACACTTAGAAAATGCACTAAAACATATCTGTTAGAAACATCATCCTGGATATTATATAGGTCCAGGTGGGTGTTGTATCATGTCATAGCAATTCACTGCATTTGTAGTTTTCAGGTGGGACAAGTATAGTTCTGGTGGGACAAGTAAACTTGACTCGCTGCTTGTCCTACAAGACAAGTGCCTTTTACAAGTTAGTGTAGAGCTCTGAGCAGCAATGTCACACGTGTACCATAACCACATGCTAATAACACAACCATACCAGCCAGGGTGACCACACTGTGAGGCGACTTACCAGGCTGAGGCTTGCGCACGACGGCGGACTCATCCGGCGGCGTGAGGACAAAGTTAAGCCAGCGCACAAAGCCCCGTTCTTGCTTCTCCATCCACCGCTCATCGTAGTAGACATTGTGTGCCGCAAACGGCATTGGATGCTTTGGTGTCGCTGAAATTGAGAATATCTCTCAACTGAGCATAAGAACAAGTATTGTCTATATAGAACTAAAATATGATAGAGAACTAAAATATGATAATTAATATTTTTGCTGTTCATGGCAGCAGGGGTTTAAACAGAAAAAATTAACGACTTATTTAAATAATTCACTAATATTATAGCAATAAATACATATTATTTGATAAATAATTGCAAATTTATCACACACATCAATGTTTAATTATGTATAGGTGTCTGATAAAATAATGACAATGTTTTGTAAAAAGATGCAAGTTGTGAATGCAAGGCTACGTGAATAGCTGGAGAAAGTTTAACATTGAGTTGTGAATGTAAGGCTACATGAATAGCTGGACAAAGTTTAACATTGAGTTGTGAATGTAAGGCTACGTGAATAGCAAGAGGAAGTCAAAGATTGAGTTGTGAATGCAAGGCTACGTGAATAGCTGGAGAAAGTTTAACATTGAGTTGTGAATGTAAGGCTACGTGAATATCTGGAGGAAGTCAAACATTGAGGAAAGGAAGAAGTTTGGATCAATCTGGAAAGAAATATAAAATCAGCCCACAACAGATTGCATAGAAGAAGTGTTGCTTCGACACTGTGTCTGCGAGATGACAATTCTGAAGAACACATACCTTTGTGTGATGAGGATTTTTTGACAAGTATGAGACGAGACTGGGAGAGTCCTTTGATCCCATCCTTCCTCCCTGTCCGATGAGCAGGCATCTTTACATGACCATGCCCACCTGCCGTCTTGTTGAACTTGTCATCTGAAACAGTGCAGGTTACAACTGGCTGCAAATGTGCAACAAACTGAGAAATAGACGAGAGTTTGTAAGATACAGATGGATTCCCTGGTGTCACTGCCAGCTCAGAAGATTGCATAATCTAACTAAAATACATAAATAACTAATAATTCTTGTGAAAAACCAAACACAGTGAAGAATTCGGAAATCCCGAACATGATGTTAAAAATGATGGTCAAAATGCTGAACCAATGGATCTAGTAGTAGGTTAGACAATTCTATTCACAAGAAACACACTGACAAATTGAACAGCATTCACCAGACTATTTGTCCTCCCCCATGCACACATGAATGTACACTAAATATAAAAGTTGTACCATTCGAATGTGTAAGTACCTGGCTTCTTGACTGACCGGGTCGAGCAGCTGGACCGAGTAGCGGTGAGTGAGACCGACCGAGCAACAGAACCAACAGTGCGTGACGCCTTAACTTTCTTCACCACAGTGACATTACGTGCAACAGGAGCGACGCTGTCCAACATCCTCTTCTGCCCATGCGTCCATGTCCTGGTTGTCGGATGACGGAATTCAGAGGTCTCGCTTCTCGCCTTTGACCCACTCTGTGCGAAACTGCGCTTGCCGAGAACAGTGTTTTGACGAAGCGTCATCTCCTGCACGCCGCTGATGTCACATCCCACCACCAGGTGGCTCACCACCTTCGTCTCGGAGAGACACTGTCGATTGGACACACGGTGCGACTTTTGCGACGGAAAAAGTTCCTTCGATGGATTCACAGCATGAGCCGCAGCAGGCATCTGGAAGATGTGCTCTGATTTGGATTTCGTCACAGTTACAGTGTTGACAACCTGGATGTCGCTAGCAGCTGCCAGATTGTCAAAGGTGGCACCTTCACCTGTTGGATCACTATCAGGCTGTGCACGTGCCCAGGTCGGTCCAAGTGTGTACAGCGACGGTCGTGGGACTTTCGTCACCGTAGCCTGATCGACTCGCTGGCCAATGATTGGACTTGGCATCTCGGTCAGTGCTGTCATCTCACTGACAAAACCCTTGCTGGACGGTGGGCGAGGGCATGTCAGGGGCGTCGAGGAAAGCCGGTGCTGCATTTCAATCGCTACGTTGTCGGGCAGGTGAAGCGCCATCTGTTGGCAGGTGGACTGCGCTAGAAGCTGTGCGGGACTGTGCCACTCACTCTCATCAGAGTGACGTTGGTCTATGTCGCACGAGCTAGTGGTAACAACGTCACTGCTCGCCAATGATGAAGGTGCGCCATGTTTGTCATTGAGGCTGTCCAGACTATGATCACTTGTGCTAACAACGCAGCTCGCATCTGATGCCTCATCATGGCCTTCTATGCTGTCACTACACGGACTCTCATCAGAAGATGCCTGCCTGGTGTCAATACGTGTACTGCACACACCTGACGTCGACAGGAGCTCTTGCGAACTTTGCGATTCTTCCTTCTCTGATGTTCCCGTTTCCTCCACAATGGGAGGCACTGTGGCTGTAGACAAGTTATCTACACTGATCTGTCCAACTTTTACACTGGCCTCGATGACAGGCAACGATGCCACAGAATCTTCAAAGATTTCATCTTCTGACAGGTCGTTCTCATCACCACTGAGGGCGCTCTCGTAGTGCGTGCTGGGTGGGCTCGCAAAGCTGCAGTCATTTTCCTCACTGTTGCCGGAGTCGCTATCACCTTCATCGGCGAGCTGCCGGAGACGCGCAAACCGAGCTGCCAGAACATCGCTGACACTCTGCTGGGGGTCAATGTTCTCTGCGTCCTCCTCTAGCGAATCAGGGTGATCGTCCAAGTCGCTATCCTGGCCCTCCACGATCCCCGTAAGACCGTGCACAGTGGGAGAATGTGGACTGTTTAGGCCCAACTGCCGAACATGTCCGACATTTACAAGCTTCATCCCTCCAAAAACAGACTGTGCCCGTAGTGGTATCAGGGACTCGGGGCTGCCGACTACAGGTGTGTTCGGCATGGCTGACTTCGGCTTCAGGAAGGTCGTTCTTCGTATCGGTGTCACTGGAAGAGAGGGATCGTCTTTGACAAATGTCATCCGCTTGGAGGGTGTCTCCGGGAAACTGGGATCATTCTTTACGAATGTCATTCGCTTAGACGGCGTCTCCGGTAGAGCTGGGTCATCTTTTACAAACGTCATCCGCTTTGATGGTGTCTCCGGCAAAGCAGGGTCATCTTTTACAAATGTCATTCGCTTCGAAGGCGTCTCCGGCAGTGCTGGATCATCTTTTATGAAGGTCATTCGCTTGGACGGCGTGTCCTGCATCTGCAGATCATCACTGACAAAAACAGTTGGCTTAGCAGGGGAGATTAAAACATTCGCTTCCTGTTTCCACCCAGTCAATGTAGACTGGGCTACATCTGGCGCATCTCCTGCACAATTGTTCAGTGGCACTGATGGTAGTGGATCTAGAGGACACTCAAAACATGTGTTCTCAGTTTGCGCAAACCTGGACGAAACTACCAGTGGGCTGCGGCATTTCCCATGTGCTTCCACCATTTGTTGTTGGGCTGTCAGTGTCTTCTCAACAGATGCCATAGGGAAGCTGTGATGTTTAGCACGCTTCGATACTGCTGCTAACTTATTGCCATTATTCATATGTGCTATTGAAGTGCTGCCTTTTAGCTTCCCACTTGGAACCACCTTGTTCGTCCGATCGCAGGGTGCCCCATCGCAGTGTATCTGTAGGATGCCAAAGGGCCTCTTTACCTGCCTTGCAGGTTGGTTCCGCTGAAACGCCAAAGCATAAATTAATGCAACATTATACTAAAATGTCAAAAAACATGTTTCAATTCTTAAATTGAAGGTGATTTTTGTTGTAAGGGAATTGCAACTGATTTTGTAATAACTGTTTTTATTTCATTTCTTTTTAAAATATGATCATTAAAATTAAATATGCTTAAATAACAGTAATGTTAAATAGATTAGTTATACGTTCATGGCCAAAAGTTTGACAAATTTGTAATCTTCAGAGAAATTATAACTGGATCATTCCATATCAGATCAACCTAGAAAAAAATCCAAAATATTCTCGACCCCTGTCAGACTTTAATGAAATCTGGCACACATGTTGTGCATGTTATGGAATGTACTCATATTTAACAATAGCACAGAAAAGAATGTACATGAGAGATTGTGACTGTGCGTCAAATGTTAGTAAGTGTCATAATAAGATGGTCATCTGACTAAGCCAGCTTCTGATATTTACCGAATTTCGTTTCTTGGTCTTATTGTTTGCCAATGCACAGCCGAACATGACGGCTTGCAGTCGGTACACGTTGTCAACGTGGAAGAGAACCAATTCTCTGCAGTTACCGCCCTCGCGCGGAGACCAAATCAAAGTCACGCAGCACTCATCATGAGCGTCAACGCACACCTCTCTTGCATTGATGGCGAAATTCTTACCAGAGGGAAATCGCTCAACAACGACATGCTGCTCGAAGTCACATGGGTTATTTAGACGAAGTATGCGCGTGCTTGTCTGGCCTACACGCACGCTCCCAAAGTCGATCTTGGGTTGCACTGCAAAGTGATTCAGCTGCAGCGTCTCAATGGCTTCTGTTATGGCGTGGGGCACTGGCTTCTTGCAAGGTTGTTCGACAGCTATCTCAAAGGTGACAGAGGTGGAGTCGCTGAACCATGAACGGCGTTGACGAGGCTTGGCCTTCGGTAAACCAGGGCCATCGCCACCACCCTTATCCAACAAGTCAGCCATTATGGGTCTTCAAACAACCTGTTGAAAAAGGGATTGGTGGTTTGTTAAATTTCTTTTAATAATAATTATGAATTAGTTTTGTTATAACTGAAAATAATGTTAATCAGAATAATCAATCACAATACTTCTGAGTTTGTTTACGACTGTATTGTAATGTAACTAACAGAGTCGATCACAGCTGGTGTAGCCAAACTTTTGTCCTACACTTCTAACACTGCTGAACTGAATTTTTGTGGACCTTTCCCACAATTTGTAGCAAAAAGCAATAGACAAAGATAACGACGTCAGTTCCATTCCCATAGCCCAGGCGGGTTCCGCGTAGGCACGGGGGTGATGAGGGGTCATCGCCATCAGCATCTGCGGTGTTTGGACAGTTCCCTCAAAAACAAGTTTAAAAAAAAACAAAAAAAACGATTCTTATTTATTTTTCGGTAACAACTTATGTGTATATCAGCTATCAGCGTTGTTTTATAAAGGCTGGATTTAGTAGGCCTATGTTCGAAGCTGAGCACTAAATTAGGCCTGACGCCCTGAAACTTGAAAGTTAAACCGAGTTTTGAGTCTTCACAAACACAAGTAACAACGACTCCGAACGAGTCCGAGCCAATGTGTCCCGCATCATATTCTAGTTTAAATTCTGCCTAATAAGTGCATAACATAGTTTAAGCCACGAACAAACGTAGTGAGTCCATGATGGGATAAATGATTGAGAAGCAAATATACCAGGCTTACCTTAAACTGTTGATGAGTACACATCATTTTTAAAGCACCTCACATTTCGAAAACCAAATTTTGTGTACCTTAAAATCCAACCACTTACAGCCATGATGTTATATATGTATTGACCAATCATACAATCTATAACATATCTTTCCCTAAGTTTAAAAACAAGCATCACGTGGCTGACACGTGACTGACCATCGGGCGCATCAAATAATATTTGGCTAATCTCTCACATTGGTGAATCGCTCTGCTGCAATACATTTATACATGCAAAACACACACTAAAGAGATTTGGTTTGATTATGGTATGGTGTGGGTCGGCGAATTTCGTGACGTAATGTTGAAAGTTGGCAATTGATATCGTGCATTAACTCGAGTCAGTACAAAACGCCACTTAGAATAAAGCTTGCGTATATTGAGAGATGGTGCAAAGACGGTCGGCTCGCTTTTGTCAAAACGACTACACATCCAGATAAACTTGGTGTGTGTCAGAAATGATTACAAAATTACACCTAGACCTACTAACAACCAGGAGAACAAACAGACGGCTCACCATATTTCACTAAGCTATCCACAGTCATCTATCATTGCCTGTCGCAAACCTCCTCCAACCCATCAAACGCCACTCACGGCATCTAAATAGCAAAGCCTTCAACACCATACACGCGAGCAAGAACTGTTACAAATTTTCTTATTTTCCCCGAACAATAAAAGAATGGAATAAATTACCAGACGCAATAGCCAACATCACAGAACTACAGCAATTTAAGCAAGCTCTCACACACTCAGTCCCAAACAAACATGACTAAATAGCATGCGCACCCAACCCTTACCGTTTGACTCCATAGGAGTGTTGGCCAGTATTACTACAAGACAAGAAAAGGCACCGATTGCTCAATTAGCCCGAACACACTGCATGTTCATCTGCTAATTTACGTTTAGCACTCAAATTAGTATTACTGTATTATCCTTATATTTTTACTTCTCATTACTTTGAGACAAAAAGTAGATGGACATACTAACATTTGTATGGGGTATCTAGCGGTAGGGTCTATGCATAGTGATAATAATTAAAGAATAACCACTAGTTCACAACGATTAATTACTTTAAGCAACTAATTTTCTGCACTTACTTCAATAAGATGGCATTAATAAGAAGGCTGTTAATTTACGGCGAAACAAATGTCATGGTTTGGGGGCAATGCATCTAAAAGAGATAACAAAAACTAACCATTTGCAACAATAATAAAAAATATCACGTCAGTAGTTTACTCAGAATTTTTTCTAAAAGTGGGAGATTCTGGTCAAATCTCAGTATTCGTAGCGGCTGATATGCTGGCCAGGACCATCCATAAACAATCGGCAGTTCTAGGAAAACGATGCAGCGACGCAAACGGCATGGCCATGTCCTACTGGCAAGTACGTAGGACTAGGAGTTTACAAATAGATCTTCATTTGGTGAGCAACTACAAGCAATTGTGACGTATCTAACAGTACGGCGCCGTCCATGAAATTAACATGCTGTGTGTTCAACAACATTTTCCCAGTAAACCACTGATACCATTGATTGAGTTTTCACAAAATGAATTTGAAATGAGACTAGCAAAAAAGTCGAATTGAGGAGGAACCTGGAGCGACGAAGTGAAATCAGTAGCCTCGTAATGTTTTACAAAGCATTTTATGGACAGACAGCTCTTCCTTTGCCAGATCATCTTGTTCGGGCAAATAACGATACACGTGACCATAGTGACATATGTAGGGGAACGCAGTGTTAGTTGAGCCACCCATGCTTACCAGGAAACTTCAGCAAACACAGCTACATGGTGCCGCCATGGGCGTCCGCGGGTGAGGGGGGGCAAGGGGGCATTTGCCCCCCCCCCCCGAAGTGCCCCCGTGTATGTGGATTTGTTTGGACGTATATTCGTGAGCTCATAGTATATGTTAACTTTACAGCTATATATATATATATATATATATATATATATATATATATATATATATATATATATATATATATATATATATATATATACATATATATACATACATACATATATATATACATACATACATACATACATACATACATACATACATACATACATACATACATACATACATACATATATATATCTTCTTTGTTGCCCCTCCCTGGAAAAATTCTTGCGGACGCCCGTGGGTACTACCCAGTGATTGAACATGTTATTAGAACATGACTGACATACAATAAGTGCCATTTGTCACAACGGTCAGAAAATGTGAGTTAAAAATATGTGTGTTGATGTTATTCGAAACTTTTGGTGGTTGTGATTAAATTAAATTTACTGGTGTGTAAACCATCAACGCATACGACCATACTTTATTGGCTGCTCACTTACATATGGCTTACCTATGCCAGGGAAGTAGATTTGGACATTGGATTGCTACAAGGCAACATTTTAGCAGTATAGTTACACTGGTTGCGATTGGCCTATAAGCCAATAGTATTTCATTGTGTCGACTTATTAATTAAGCGTGTAGACTTGTCATAGACATGTTGTGCCCATGTGTGGCTGACTTGTTATGAAATTTTAGTACAATGCCTAATTAAATTATACAAATAAAGCATTTACCTAACTTACTCTACACTGTGGCTCAACTTACCCCACACTAAGTGTTTGTTGAACCAGCTTACCAATCCTATTTGAATCAGCTGCATATAATATATCTATGCATAGTAGATAGATTGTCTTGGTATACAATGATCTACTATAATCATAGTTTAACAATTTTGACTCATGAATATGATTATGCCTAGTTATAATATATGCCATAATAATAATAATTAACATCTATGGCGCTTAATTATATATCCTCATGAACTTGAGCTTAGAGACGCAACAAAACATAATTATTAAGCATAATAAAACAAAATTAAAAATGGCTCAACTAATATTGCCTTCCCCTATAATTATTAAGCATAATAAAACAAAATTAAAAATGGCTCAACTAATATTGCCTTCCCCTATCCAAATGTCGGCCATGACACATGTTCATGCCAACAGTGTTTTTCTTCACCAGAACTTAAACTAAGATCTGGATTCCCAAAGAACTATATCGGAAACAGTTGTGTCTGCAGCCACTGTGGACACTTTTGAAAATAGATTAGGCAGGCAGATCTAAATTCCGTGCAGTGCTTTCCCACTCAACCATACATTGGCGTCATAACCTTCCGGTTCTTGCGAATTATCACATACACATACACATACACATACACATACACATACACATACACATACACATACACATACACATACACATACACATACACATCCTTTGACCGTTGTGCTGATAGTATATTGTGCTGGTTGCAGGCGCACCCACAAGCGCAGAGCGATTAACCAATCGCATATATAGGCTAAATGCGCTGAACAGCAATACATCTGATTAGCATGTTCGGATAGAACAAGACGTGCACGTTCGATTCGGAACTGTTTACACCAATCAGACATAACTGTTCTTCCAAGATGATGAAAGAGGTATGCACTTACATTGATTATGTACTAATGCCAATGGGAATAATAATTCCACTTATTCACCTAGACAAAGAGCTAGCAAGGAAAACATGCAACTAGAACTACCGCGTACCGTAGCCGTAGGCCTACGTTGACGTTGTGTCACAAGACCTTAGACTTAGTAGACGATATATATTATGGTCATATGCCATAAATTCCAACTACCCTAACTTCATAAGTCCCCATAATCAATTATTGAGACAGTGTCATAGTGAGAGAAGTGATGAAAAGGAGAGGTGTTCAGGTGGACACTGTTGTCTGTTGACTGTTGTGTTGACAAGTATTTCACTTCTTTGACTTTGTAAGTTTCTTTCATGAACTTGTCATCTGAGCTAAGGTAAGGATGTTTATCGGGTTACTTCAAGGTGACAGTGCTGTGATTGTAGTGTAAAGGCATTCTGATTATTTCTGCTGGATGATTTTACCACTATCCAAGACTATGACTTGATGTATGAGTACTTAATGAATGCCTTGTTACAGTTACTTATGTCATGACGTTTAACTCCAAACAGCCGTCTCGGTCTAACGGTCTGTCATAGACACAGCCTCATAGCCTAGGAGTGGTTTATTTACGAGTTTTCCTTCTCTACAGTTTGTGAATCCACAACAGGTTTTTTCCGTTTCCCTGCATGGTATATTTTACTTCCAGTGTATAGACACCCGGTAGAAGGGATCAATGACAGACGGGCACTATACATGCATACATACATACATACATACATACATACTTAGATACATACATACATCCTCTTCAGCTCTTTTAGGCTAATAGCCTTTTAACTGGTCTTTACTGTAGTTTGTGCACATGGGTGGGAAGTTGTCATTTTGCTCAAAAGTTGTCTAGTTTAGCTTTGAATGTATTTAGTGTGTGTGCTGAAACCACATCCTAATGTGTTCTTATTTATTTTATCTTAGCTTATTTACATATTTATCTTAGCTTATTTATTGTTATCTTACCTTATGTATTTAGTGAATTTATATTTTAGATTTAGTCAACACATCATATTAATGTGAAGCGCTTTGATTGGTATTTAGTTAGCTAAAAAGCGCTATATTAAGAAACGGAATTATTATTATTATTATCCTCTGTGAGTGAGGTCCACCTATTCACTACTCCGTGTCTAAAGTAGCTCCTCCGTTGTCTACTGTCACACGTTCCTTCTTGAGTTTCAGGCTGTACGTGTCCCCTCATCACTGTGTTGTGGTCCATCTGAAGTGGCATTTTGTCGACATTGTAGATGCCATGCAGATATTTGTAGACTTTGATCATATCTCCCCTTGCTCATCTGTAGTATAGGCTTGGTAGCTTCAATGCCTTCAATCTGTCACAATACTCCTGGCACTTCCGTTTTGGAATTAGCTTTGTTGCTCTTCGTTGTTGGGGCCCAGAAAACATTTCCATATTCTAGTATAGGTCTGACCAGACTTGAGTATAGCTTCTTTACTGTTTGTCCATCCAAGAATGTAAATGACCTTCTAATAAGCCCGAGCATCTTGTTAGCCTTATTTGCTATTAACTCCACATGTTGGTCAAACTTTAGGTCCAGGTCCACTTGCACCCCCAAGTCTCTCTCGTTTGTGGTCTCCCCCAGGGTGGTATTAGTTCCACTGCTGGCTATAACAATCAGGGGTGGGTCCAATTACACATAATTATATCAATTACAATTACAATTACATTTCAATTTTTTGTTCAATTACAATTACAATTACACTCATAATTTTTTAATTCAATTACAATTACAATTACACTGTTTCAATTACAATTACATTATGCGGAACCAAATATATTCAGCATTTATTAATTATATAGTTTTGCACTTTTGCTGAATTTCAATATTTTGTACACAATTGATAAACAAATATAACGGTAATGATTGTAAATTGTTGAAGAAATGTGGCTTGAATTTTTAATTGTACTAAATAAAAAGACAGCTGTTTAAACATATTTTTATTATATAAATATATATTTTAAATCTGGTATATAGACATTAATAAATGTTATATATATATATATATATATATATATATATATATATATATATATATATATATATATATATATATATATGTTGATGTATTTATAAACTCTTTCAAATCAATGTAGGTACTTGTCTTAACAGAGGGTACATGATTTTTGCTTATATAAAGACATTAGACAATGTCCACAAGGCTTCACCTCCTGTAGTTGCATAATCTGTCTTGGAAAGGAAAGCATGCTGTGTGTCTGTGGCTGTAGCAGTGCTAATTATTGTTTGCTGAGAGGGTGGATTAGCACCTGTCCATGGCCCTGTGTACTCTAAGGGTCTCTAACCAGACTGCAAACTGGTACAGTATTAAACAATGGTAGCCCAGACTGTCTCACTTGAGTCAACATACTGAATTGAGAACAACTAGCACAAGCTCTAAGTGGACTTTAACTCAGGGCTTCTGACTTGAAAAGATACTTCCTCTGGAAGATAACTTTGTGTAGCTTCACTGCATTCAAAAAGGGAATAGCTCAGACATACACAATGTCATAAAATATTTGACTGTCAGGCTATCTGGTGTCAATACAGCTACACAAGTGTGCACACTTTGTGCTTTTGTATTAAAAGACATACAAAACTCTGTTGATCTCAATGCTTGTAAACAATTATTTGTGCAAAATTCATATAAATTACCGATTACAAAAATCAGAAGTAAAAAAAAATCATAAATCAATGATTTTTTTGAGTGATTTAAATCATGATTTAAATAAAATGATTTAAATCAAACAACCCTGAACCTGTATGAGACTTAAATTATATTTTATTGACAGTTTGTTCAGGTAGTTTGTGATATGAAACATACTGTAATTGATTGTAATTGAAATAAATTTTCAATTATACAAAATATAACAATTACAATTACAATTACAGCACAAATTTGAAACCATAATCAATTACAATTACACAATTTTGCTGTAATCAATTACAATTACAATTACAATTACGTAATTGGACCCAGCCCTGATAACAATTAGACTAGCACTCCCCATTCCCTTGTTGCCAATTTATACAAGTGCACACAGCAGTGCATTCCCAACAGAGTATGCCACATTCTTTCATAGATTATATCATTTCTGAGACTACTCATGTAGTATAATTTTATTTTAAGTAGTTTTTGGCAGAAGTTTGTCACCAGAAAAAAGCATTCATTGTGCAGATTACAGATATTATGGCTTTCTTTTTACAGAGTTTCTATTTCTCCTCTGAGGTGACTGATCTCTTGTTTAAGGGATGGAACTCAACAACACCTGCAGGTACGACTGCCACATATCACGACTAGTTACTCTTGAGTGCCAAATAAACGTCCCTAAACGACTATTTATTTGATGAAAAATGCCACCCTATATACACCTTATTTGGCACTATACTATTATTAAATAGGGATCCCGTGCTCCTGATGATCCTAGAACATATTATTGATCCTGAAGCATTAGACTGTTAGATTTCTATGATTAGATGAATTGGTCAGAATCCTTAGTTCTCGGGAGCTCAACATGGTATATTATTAGTTAAAACACCATTATCACAGCATAAACTGACCGTACATGGCTGCCGTGCGCAGCGCCTCAAACCGGTCGTAACCGGTTAGCAGCAGTTTCCCCTGAAATGGGCTTGCGTATTAAATTCAATAAAACTTTAATGTCCATTTAAAAACGGAAAATTCCCTGGTGACGCGAATACACATAAAGTTTATGCACATTTGACAGAAAAAACCCAAAATACACGGCGATACGCGTAGTTTTCTATGGACGACTTGGGATTGGCTTCATGTCAAGTAAAAAAATTGCTTCAGTGCTATAAAAACAAATATACTAGTGACTTTTTCGCACTACTATTATTTGTTTTGAACAATTTGCCCCCCCCATACTGTTAATCGGCACTATACTATTATTAAATTTTACTGATTTGCTACCCTATACTGTTATTTGGCCTATACGTTTATTTTGGTGTTAAATAACAAGTTGATTGTGGTCTTGCTATGAATAAATGCTTTTGCTGTAGTGGCATTGATTCTAATACAAATTAACAAAAGTTGTCTGATAGAATGAAGATTAGATTAAATATTTAAATTATAACTGACAGTATCAATCCAGTTGTAATATATTACCCTACACAGTTGTAATCATGTTTGTCTTAAATTGATTAGTTTCAGTAGAAGCTTTTAAGATAAATTAACCATTTCTTCACAGATTGTAGTTGAAATACTATATTTTTTATAGTTTTAATTTGGCTATGTTACAAGGTTTTTAAAAAAAATTGTAAATGTAAAAAATATCCACTAAAAATGAAGTTTAATCATTTTGAGAAAATCCCCAAAGAAATAAATGACATATAAGTATGACAGTGTAACTGATAACTTTACGACATATTTTTTTTAACATAAACCAATTATGTATGCTAAACCACCGTGAATGAATTATGCAAAAGTTGAATGACAGCCTAACGTGGCAGTGTATTTTTGACACAAACCCTTCACCAATCGTAATTTACTGCTGTATTGCGTTGTATTTACGTAAGACGCGTTCATACACAAAATTGCAACATCGTGAGTGTTTTTCTCAAACAATATTTTAAACATCATTTCCTGGTTATTAATGAAAACACAATCTCAAGAAATGCTTGTTTTTGTGTTGAAATTTACGTTCTTTTACTGTTGTTTTATGTATTGTTGACAAAACATTTGTAATATTGAAATGTCCCCTTAATTAGCAGTCACAATAGCCCTTGAATCTGTACTTGTAACGTGTTGTCGTCTACAGTATCAGGTTATGCCAGCCATCTAGCAAACACTTGACAGGGTGTGTGTACGGTCATTTGGATTGGCCTGTTATCCCGCAGTGTCACCAGGTTACATTTGCGTCTGCATTTCCGTTAGTGTCAAAAGCACGATAAACTACATTAACGGTGTTTTACCCAGGAGAAAAACGGCACTTGCGATGTTGATGTTTGTTGGTTTTTGTTGCAATCTTGTTAAATGTTGTTAAAATCTTATCTAAAGTTATAGGGAAAATTTTTTTACTGCTTTTTTAACTGCCGTATATATATATATATATATATATATATATATATATACTGTGTTATAACCTTGGAGACCCATGTGTGTGTTACAGCATTGTTGGGGATGTGTTTTGCGACGGGAGGGATGGTGTTGCTTCTGGAGGTCCTTAAACTATCCAAGGCCTACTGCGGAAAGGCCGGCAAGACTTGTCAACCACCCACGGCTGCAGACAATGGTCAAGCTCAACTCAGACCACTGGTCAATGGTGCAGAGGAACGACATCACAAGAAGAACAGGTCAGTAAATCACACGTGTCAGTGTGTAACAAGAAGGTAAGTGTGTGACATTGTTTATCCACTGTGTATTGCCCAGTACAGTGCACTAAATGCAAGCTAGTTGGCAGCAGTCACTTCTCAAAGCAAAGGTAATACCGTCTCACCGTGTATGTGCAGTTTAATATGAATAAAGTCTTAATCACCTACAATAGTCTAACATATCTGTAGGAGTCAAGATCCACCACAAAGCCGCTCTCTCTCCATCTCACTACCCATTTCTCATCCATCTTTCAACTTATTCCCCATGTTTTGAATCCCTTAGTTTATCTTCCTGTTTCTTTCTTAGTCTACACCATGGCTGTCTATGACAACTTGGTTTAGCTTCAGTTTGGCACTTATTAAACATCTCCCAGCTTACTAACCACCTTTCATCAATGTTATTCTATTAACGATTAATCAAGGTTTACTGGTAATTAAAGTCTGCATTTATGCACTCATTCACACACGCACACGCACGCACGCACGCACGCACGCACGCACGCACACACACACACACACACACACTAGAAATGGAAAAGTAACATGCATTTTATATTACTTTAATTGATCTAAGTTTCAAAAGCGTCACATTGTTGTTGCAACTGATATAGAATTTATAACTGACATTTGCTAGCCAATGGGCGCATTGATTATTATTTTCTGCAGACTCGTGCATGTTCCATTGTAGGATTCTGTGCCATGCTGCCCAGGCCTTCCTACACATGATACACGTTGTGGTGGCTTACTGCATCATGCTGGCAGTTATGACCTACAACACATGGATTCTCATCGCAGTCGCCATCGGTACGCAACATGATCATTACATCACAAGACTAACCAAAATTTCACAAAATTACTCAGTCTCTCAATCAAAGTATGCATGTAAATATGCCTTTGAACTTGTCATAATCATTAAGGCAAGATGAGGATTTAGAGAACTGAAACTCTGAAAGATTGTACGGTGTGTCAAAGTAAACGATGTGAATTTTTTTTCTGAATTTTTCAAAGCATTTTTCCATGGCATGGTGGCCATCTTGAATTTCAAATTGCATTAGTCCCATTTGAAAACTACTTGCGTATTTCTTTTACAAGTGAACATTTTATGAATTGATTATTGGGTACTTTTTTCAAAAAGTCTCTAATTTTTGAGAACTTGTGTTTTGATATTTTAGTAATAGAGGCTACTATGGTATATAATATAACAATAATATGATCCTGAATTTGCAAGCGATTGCTGATGGAAATACGACACTTAATTTTGTTCTTTAAATTTGAGAGTTTGAACAATGACGTATCCACAACAACGACAAGAATGCAAATATTTAACAAATTATTGTGTCGGCAAAGAATGCATTGTGCCAACAATAATGCTTACTGATATTAAACAGAAATCATGCTGGCATCAGAACACAAAATCAACTGATCTGATGTTTTGAATAACTTTGAACATGATTGAGCATGCGCTGGCGTAGATACGCCATTGTTTTGGCGCACAGTAAAATAATCGGGAGAATCGTTTTGGTTTCTAATTGTAAATTTTGTTCAAGTTATGATGGCCACTAGTGGATTTACCGGTAGATATACCATGACATGTGATATAATCAAATGTGAAAATTAATCATTTAATAAACAAACAAACATTTTCATAGGACAATGGGCAAATTACGATGTATTGATATTTCCTGTATGTAAAAAAGTAATAAACCCAATAGTGTTTTATGTTCAGCAGTGCAACCAGTATAGCTTTAAAAATCCCTCCTCAGTTCATGGAGCTGATCGCGAATCGGGTTCGTTGATGTTCATATCTGTAGTGTGTGAATAGTTCATGTAACAGTCGGTTTAAAAAAAACAGTGTATACTTTTATTAAAATCATCAAAAGAATTGACTTTGATTTATAGATCGGGTAACTTCCAAAACGTGTGAATAATGTTACAGTATAGAGTCTGACTACTTTGGCCTTTTTTCTGCCGAATTTAACCGGATCTGGTGAAAAATATTTTAATAGTTTGTCCAATGATTTCTCAGAAAAGGTTCAGGTTTTTTGCAAGATTAATCTGAAACGAGATGTGCAGACAAATTGAATGGAGGGGGAGAGACTTTTATTATCACGATAAATGTAGTGTTCCATATACACACATGCCAGGGATTTATTATGTACTAGGGGAAACTGAGGCTAGTCGTAACAAAAACAGCATATTTCAGGATTATGGTTTGAGTTGTAACCCAATCGAAACCATTTTAATGCCAACGAAACCACAGATATCTCCCGCAGATCGGAAGTGCATAAATAAATGCTTAATGCAATGCACATTTGCACAATGGCATGTTTTATGAGGTGTTATTGGGGCAAGTTGAAACATATACTTTACCATTACAGCAAAATGTAACATACCAGTACAATCAGTTAATGTCTTTGAATTGTTTTAATACATATCTTGGATATATGACTAGCCTATAAGAATCAATTGGTCCTACCTAAAAATGCTTATATAAAAAGTAATGGGCAGATCCCCTATTGGAACAATGTGTAAACACTGCTAATGAACAACTTACCTGTGTTACAACTAGCCCTGATCTCCCTTACACCATAATCTACCATCACAGTCTACCTTTCTGTCTTGCAGCCTGTGGTGTTGGTTACTACGTGTTTGATGCCCTGAAACGCACGATGCTACAGAAACCTGTTTCAACCCCTGCACTGCCAGAGCCAACTGCAGCCTCGACCGACAATATAGAACCATCGTTGTCTTGAATAGCTACATAGCTATTGTCTTGATCAGCTATGTAGCTAAACCAGGGTTGTGGTTAATTACAAGTGTAATGTGATTGTTACAATTTCTTATCGTTCTTGGTGGTATGTTGTAATGGGTATCCGCTGGGATAATATAAACAGAAGCTACTGGTAATATAAAGATGTTAAAATATTTATATTAAATACATCTCGGTTCAGTTCACTGAATGTGTCAGTAATCACAACTACCCAGTGTCAATCTTAAACAGAAAATATAATTATAAAATCGTGATCAATGTAATGTGCTTAATGCCTAATATGCTATTATTATTATACAATGACGTGTGACTATCAGAATGAACATGTTTGAAAAAGTGCATATTTCAGACTAAATTATAAAAAAATAGCTACTTTAATTGTGCAAAATCAAAATGTAATTACTTTTGAATCAAGTCATGTAATTAGATATATCATTGTAATTGATCTACGTAATGACCACAAACCTGATTGGATCTGGTCCCCAAACATGTGAGCAAATTATGAGTCGTGATTGTGATTGTATTTATACGTTATTTTCTTTCTTGGCATAATTATACATATTGTTTTTACCGTTATCTTAATTATGAACAATGCTGATTGAGTGCAGTTAGACAACACGAGAGATCAGAAGTGACACAAGTGTCGTTGCATATTGATGCTGTCGACGTAAGTCAGGGTGCCAAAAGCTGCGAAAGCCAGGGATAGGATTTGAAAGGTAGCTGCAGTGTTCACAGTGTTATTTTGTTTGTTTCTAAGAAACTAATTGTACATGATTTCTTTTAATTTATGTATGCATATTTAAATTGTGTAATTGTTTGTATAATTTGACTTGTGCTATTCTTCATTCAGTGGATTGGATTATCTTAGTTAATGTAATTGTTGTGATATACTTAGGAACTAGTTTGTTGTAGCGTAATTACAATAAAGGTTAGTCGATGATTCATCCGTAATCCAACATGACGGTGTTACGAATACATTTATTTCAGGTAAAAACACCCATAAACAATCAATACATACAAATAGGTATAAAAAATACTTAACATTTCGAAATAAGTGAATAAGTTAGAGAAAAAATAAGTTTATAAGTTAAAAAAGTTAATAAATAAGTTAACTACCCCTAAATATTTTGTCTTTTCAACAAATTTGTTATTGTTCATATAAATATCTGGACATTTCAGATGAAAGCCACGTGGTTTGATAACCATGCATATCGACTTTATAGGATTATATTTAATGTCATTTTCAAAACCAAACTTTGCACAAATATTCAGCAAAGCCTGAAGATCACCGAGACTAGGCGCAATAACGCATAAAACATGGTTAGTACAGCAGTTGTGTGTGTGACAACCTATACCTGCACTATTTAATATATTGTTTAAATCATCAACGTATACAGTAAATAAGTAGGGAGATAAAGTCCCACCTTGTCGAACACTGTTTAATACATTAAAGAAGTCGGAGGTCGTGGAACCTAATTTAATATAAAACATTTGGGTTCTGTACTAGTATAACAAGATTGATTCGTAGGAGTGTCCAATGGTTAACTATATCAAGTGCTTTAGATGCATCTAAAAAGCATGTGTACACAGGACTGTTGTAGCTTCTATAATACTGAATAACATTGTTTAACACATATACAATGATCAGCCGAATGGTTCTTCTTGAATCCAAACTAATTGTCAGTTGTATCTAGATAAGATTCCATAAGTTAAAGCAATATATTTTCAAAGATCTTAGAAGCAACTGTGACAAGCGTTATAGGTCTGTAGTTATTCACGTCACTCGTGTCACCAGACTTGTTTTGGACCAAGGGTATAATAATAGTTTTCATGAAGTCATCGGTTAGATGTCCATGCGAGATAACACTAGTGTAAAAAATTTACAGTAGTATTAAGCGGGAATAAGCGCCTATCTGCATGTATAGTGTTCAGCAGATAGCTCATCATTACCACATGCTTTACCAGACTTCAGTGTGTCGATAGAATTCTGCACCATGCAAGATGTTATGCGTGTCATTGTCATTACACAAATTCCCAGTATTGTTTACACACATTTTGCATGTTTACATCAGTGGTGACATTGTTTAACAAATATTCAAAATGTGTTTTCCACATGGCTGATATGGAAGAAGAATTGTTAGCACCATTAACAGAAGAAGCATTACATATAACTTACTTGTACAATTTAGATGTTTTTCCAAAAAGTAACTGTGTCCTTGGTATGCATGGATTTTGTCATGGCGTTTGCTCGAGCCATGTGTTCTTTGTTTGCACCGTTTAAGTAGATATTTAAAATGTAATCTAGTTTTTCGCATTAGTTGACAAATTGGGCCATGCTTAGGTTTTCCCATGTCACGCCACAGAATAACAATTTGTGGCTTCAGTGCCAGATGTTTGAACAATTAGTCTTAATACATGTAAATGACTAGAATGTGTACTTTGTCCAGATGTACCGATATTATAATCTTGTGCTTTCGACCATCTAAAAATAGGAGGCATTTTATCAGCATGCTTCTCGATAGATACATTGTTATGACTCTCTGCAGTTTACAGACAGAGATAACAAGACCTACAGGGAGATGGTCCGAACTAGGGCGTTTATCTAAAATGTGTAAATCAGTGATCATTGAATGTACACTATGTGAACAGATAAAGTGATCTAACCACGAGGTAGAATTATGTGCATATTTTTCATAATCCAGTTGGTGTGTATGCGTGCTTGCCAAAGATATAATCTAGCTCCAGTGTACGAGCAATCATTTCATGGCAGCAGCGGTGCTGTGACAAACCCAGCTGTTTATAAATTAATGGGTTGAGGAACTTATCCATATACAGTACGTGTGTTGCGAACTTCCGATTTTGTGCAATTTGCCTGCGGGTAGAATGCCATACGGCTTACAAGGACAAATGTAAATATTGTGACAACATTGGACACTGGGCCAAGAGCTGCAGAAATAAGAAAGCAAATGAAAGACAGAAGTAAGAAGAGAGTGGGCGTACCAAGAAGTCAAAGCAGACACATGAGTCGAGGCAGACAGGATAGGCAGACATTAAGATATGTCCATGAAATGTTACGTTATCACAGTGATAATGAGGGCGATGATTATGAAACAGATGGAGAAACATACACCAAGTAATTTAGGGAAATCATGGTGTCGACAAAGAACTCTATGCGAGAGGAAGCATACATGAACCTTAAGATTGTAACGGTGATGAGACAGAGGAGAGCAGAGGTGGTGAGAACGAGGAGACCAGAGGTGGCGAGAACAAGGAGAGGGGAGGTAGTGAAAACAAGGAGAGCAGAGGCAATGTGAGAGAGGAAGCTGGTAAGAAGACGAAAGATGGAAAAAGGAAGAGTATGCAACAAGAGGAAGATAACCGGGTGAGTGGAGAGGGACTGTCAGGTGGTAAGATAGTCGAGGTTAACAAGAGCAGAGAAAAGGAGAAAACTGTGGATCAGAAGAAGAAAGATGACAGGAGGCAGAGTGTGCAACAAAAGAAAGGTAAACGGGTGAGTGGAGAGGGATTGCCAGGTGGTAAGACAATAGAGGTTGATGATAGAAGAGAAAGAGGGTATAGTGTGTGACAGGAAGGAGCTTTGCTGATGCAGTATCACAGGGGAAGGGGAGTAAAGCCTGGGTATTTATGGGGGATTTCATCATTAGGAAAGTGGATAAAATTGTAAACAGAGGAGATGACATAACTCTATGCCTAACAAGGGCAAAACTAGAGGATGTAGCAGAGAAGGCAGGACAGGTCATGGGTGGTGGCATGGGAGGTGCTGTTCTCGTGCATGTGGGAACGAACAATGCAGAGAAAGAGGGTACATCGGCCATCGTTGGTAACTACAGGAGGTCGGTCAAGACACTTAAAGAGGTGACTTTTCATGAGAGATGGACTTCATCTGACAGGGAAGGGTGCTGCAGTTCTTGGGTGTGAGTTTGTCAGGGTTGTCGACGAGGGCACAGGTACCATAAATTATTTAAACTTGATGCGCAGGAGGAGCCGACAGAAAAACTCAAAGGAGTACTACTACAAATACACATCCAAAGAAATGTTCACCAATAATTTCAGAAAATGAACTTAAATGTGTATGCTTAAATGCTAGGAGCATAGTAAATACAAAAATTAGTTAGATATTATGGTAGCAGATATTGATCCTCACGTAATAGGTATCACAGAATCATGGGCAAATAAAGATATAGTAGATGCTGAGTTAGCACTGACAGGCTATGTAATGTTTAGGAAGGACAGACGAGAAAGAAGGGGAGGTGGAGTAATTTTAAAGAATCTGTCCAAGCATATGAAATAACACTGAAAAGTGAAGCAGATTGTGAGGAAGCAATTTGGTGTAACATAGTTACCAAGAACTCATCATTAACAATAGGAGTAGTTTATCGTAGTCCTAACATAGGACAAGAGGAAGATGTAAAATTACAAAAGGCGGTAAGGAAAGTGAGCAAGGGGAATGTGTTATAATGGGTGATTTTAACCATGGCCATATACAATGGAAATCATTAGAGAGTGCTGGAGGGGACGACCATCAGTTTCTACTTCCAACACAGGATTGTTTCCTTACTCAACATGTCTTGGAACCAACTAAAAGTGGGAATGTGTTAGATTTAATTTTGTAATCTCAACATGAATTGGTTGACAATGTTAAAGTACATGAACCTCTGGGTTCAAGTGACCATAACCAAATCCATTTTAATATAAAAGTAAAAACAGGGAATACATATAAAAAACAATGGAGGAGGAACTTCAACAAAGGCAAATATAGAGATTAGAACACATCTAACAAATATAGATTGGAATAACTAGCTGAAAAACAAGACGGACACAGAATGCTGGACTTGTTTAAAATATGAGATTGAGGGCATCACTGAAACATTTTTTCCATTAAGAAAACAAGGGAAAACGCCTATGCAAGCCGAGCTTTGACTGATGTAGAGAGTCAATACTCACAGACCGAGAGAGAAGCACTAGCTGTAACATGGGGATGTCTCCACTTTCATCTGTACATCTATGGACGTCCTTTCACCATCGTAACCGATCACAAACCTCTCGTGAGCATCATTGGAAATCCAAACTCCAAACCACCTTTATGAATAGAACGATGGGCTCTGAAACTCCAGCAGTATGAGTACAACATTGTCTACCAACCTGGAGAAACCAAATCAGGTGACTATATGTCACGCCATCCCACTTCAGGATGTGACATAACTAGAAGCTAAGATGGCGGATGAATATGTGAATTTCATCGTTGTCAATGCTCTTCCAAAAGCCATCACTCTGGATGAAGTTGAACAAGCAACACTCAAGGATAACATGCTTCAAGTTGTGAAAACTGTGTCAGATGGACACTGAAGAAGCATCCAGAAGTCTAAAGACACCAAACTCCGATCTTTCTACAACCTGTTCACGAACTGAGTCGCTCCAAATGCGAAAATTGTTAAAAAAAACCGCTACCGACTGGTGAATACTTGCTAGTAATCATCAATGAATACTCGAGATATCCAGTTGTCGAGATTGTCCGATCCACTTCTGCTAACACGGTGATTCCTGTGTTTGACATGGTGATGTCTATGTTCGGTATCCCCGAGGTACTGAAGTCAGATAACAGACCATCTTTCAACAGTGAACAGTTGCTTTCATTTGCAACACACGTGGGTTTCAAACATCTTAAAGTAACCCCATATTGGTCCCGAGCCAATGGTGAAGCACAACGCTTCAAGAGGAATCTTGGCAAAGTAGGCAAGGCTGCATCATCAGGACGTAAGCCTTGGAAACAATAACTCAACAAGTTTCTAAGAAACTATCGTGATTCGCCCCACACCACAATCAACATATCTCCATTTGCTGCTCTCTTCGGTCGCGAGCTGAAGCTACCAGCTTTGTCTCGACCAAACGCCAGTGATCTGATCCGTGATGCAGACGACATAGCAAAAGCGAGAATGAAACTCTGTGCTGACAATCGCTATCATGCCAAGCCGAGTACATTTGCGAAGGGAGATGTTGTACAAGCGAGGCAACGTAAACTGAACAAACTCACACCAGCATACAACCCCGAACCATATCGCATAACACACAAGAAAGGGTCGATGATCACTGCTTAGATCATGCTGTTACCAGGAATTCGTCTCATTTCAAGAGAATACCCAGTCAAACCGCAGACAACGACTATACGGATGAAGCTGAATACGCTGAACAGGAACAATATGAACTACCGCCTGAGCATCGTGCTCCTAGGGTACCGCCAGACCCAGTACCGCCTCGCCGACCCAGTCGCAAGCACGACCTCTATATATGGATGACTATGCTACGTAGTGACATGAACTGTATGTTTGTTCACAGTTTGTTGTTAATTGTAATGTTTCTCTAAACATCGCTTATTATGTAAACATGAGTTAATAATCATGTCGTTAAGTCTACCTATGTGTATAAGTTGTGTTGACGGTCAAGCCTATTCGTCTTAATTCCCTTGAATAATTCTACATAATCTATAACACTTAGTAATAATTAAAATGAATGGTTATGTTTTATTCAAGGTAGGAAGAGATGTAGTATCTAGTGTATTATTATTTGTATCAGTGGGGACACTTGTCGGAAAAAATCAGCAATAAACGTATCGCACAGAACGTGTCTTGATGACTATCTATCATATGGTGTAACTGTATAAGTAGCCAGTGCACACATAAACATTACACCTGCCACGATCAATGAATTGCCACAAGACCTTCGTCCATATTGGTCGTATCATGACAAGATTGGTATCTCAGATGGAGTTCTGTTCAAAGGTAGACAAGTCATTATACCAGAGGCACTGAGGCAGGACATTCTACTACAACTCATGAGGCACACCTTGGTACATGTATCGAGAAAACAAGGCGGCTCATGCGTGATACTGAAGATTAACCTAAGGCATCAAACAGGATTAATATGTAGGTTAGGCTTAACTACTTATTGTCGCAACATTCATAGTTTTCAAGATTCCATTTATACAATATGTAAACAGAGTCATAAACATACCAGTCATAAACATACCATTTTCTAAAGTGCAAATACATACAATTTCAAAACGTTTTATTTGAAAATGTTACCTTCAGTAACGTACAATTAAGCTAAAGCCTCAGACATGCTAGTAAAAACTGAGTCGTCAAACAAAGTTGTAAGTAGTGTAAACAGAGTTGTAATTTTCTAAATACAATGCAAGTAGGTTTGACGTGTCAATTAAACATGCCATACATTTGAAAATGGCACTGATATTGGAATGATTAAATGTAGGCACATATAAGAATAATGTTGACCATCTAGAACTCCAAAATAAAAATTTTTCAGAATTATTCAAATGGTCTTGTGCATGCTAAATGACACACTATGCCAAATCCATCAAGTTTCATGCAAACAATTATCATAATAATTATGGTGAATTACTGCAGCAAGTAACATTACAGTAACACAGTAATGCAAGCAACAAATGTTGCACAGACAGCCCAATTGTGATACACAAGTCCCGTTGCCTAGTGTAACATTTTGTTTGAACAATAAACCCCACTATGACATGTCGCATTACTTCTTTACATCTTTGCTGACCAATACAATATGTTCAGGTCAACAATATCATTTCAATACAGTTCAGTGTGGCCATTTCAAAATTACCAGTTCAATCAATGTGATCATTTCAGGTAACCAGTGCATTATTATCAGTTCAATATGACCAATTAAATATGCATGACCATTAAATGGCAGATGTCATAACATCAGTAATGTTGATAATGTTAATTAATTTACAGCTATGGTAAATCAATCTCTTTGTTGCAAGAGAAATAAATGTTTATACGTATAAAAACAATTACCAAATGCACCCTGTACCAGACAAAAAAGAAAACGTCAGTTATACAACTATTTCTATTACACTAGTATTTCAGAGAATTATACCATTGTTTTATACTCTATCAACATCTTTATCTGAAAGGGCAATTTTGAATCCTACCATTAATAAACTCGACAACATGGGGCGCAATAGCATACCGGTTAGAATGCCGGACTCTCAATCGATAGAATCCAGTTTTAAATCCCACTGCGGTCGCTTCGAACCTTTGGCAAGTTTGATCATGACACGTTGCCACAGTTCACTCAGCTATACCTGGCAATACAGACAGTGGTGGATATATGAACGAATAGTCGTCGTGCAGTAATTGCAGCATGGCTGAATGCTTCCCAGAGAAGTTGAAATGGCCTTGGAATGAACAGGTCTGCTAGGGGGTGAAGCGTAAAGCACTTTGAGCAATCCTAAGGACTGGATACCGCACAGTCCTAAGGACTGGATATCCACCAATTAAATACACACATCAACATACATGTCATAACACGCCATAACATGCATCAATATATCAATTTACGCAGCACAACCCAATGCTCTGCTATGTACAATGTTGGAAGATTGTGTCACTGAAATAGGTCATGGAGAAGTCACACACCATTCAATCATGACTTGACTGTGATGGAAGCATCCACAAGTCATGTGACATGTCATGATGTCACTGACAGACATCATGTGACTACAAGTTGTTCCTTAAGAGACTGTCTTGGATGACACCCGCAAGTATGGGAAGACACCACCAAGAGAAGACTGAAAGAACAATGACACCACGAGAAAATATTAGTAATCGTAAGAAATAGGTTAGTAGCTTGTTTACTTTTTTTAATAATATTAATAATAAAGTTTATTTCAACAACATCAACAGTAAACATACAAACACAAATGAATTTTAAACATCAATAGTACAAGTTGAAAAGGGGCAAGCGATTTTAGATTAGTGCATGCATACTTTTGTTTAAATACACATTTATGCAATAACCAACACAAGTCCGATGTAGTAGAGATTGAAAAGGGCCAAATAAATGACGTTTTATTGCAAAGTGGACTGCTTATCACGCAGCCACTTTGGGAAGCACATTAACAGGAATGTGAGCTCCTCAAAGCAAACCAGACAGGAACTGAACACATGTAAGATGGAACCTTGTGGTACACCACAACACACCCTAAGTACCTCAGAATCACAATTGTTATACGGAACAAACTGTGATCTATTTTTAAAATAACTCACAACCCACTTATGTGCTATACCAGGAACACCAAAGAAATTCAATTTTTGTGCCAATACATCATGATCAACTGTGTCCAATGCTTTCTTAAGATCTATAAATGCACCAATAGAATATTTATTATTGTCTAGACAATTAGTAATTTCTTCAACCAATTCTAAAATTGCATGGGAAGTTGACATATTAGATCTAAACCCATACTGGCTTGGGAAAAGTAAACCATACCTATTTAGAAAATTGTCCAATCTAGCATTATATAGTTTCTCCAGAATTTTAGAAAATTGCGGTAGTAAAGAGATAGGTCTATAATTTGTGAATACACACTTATCCCCAGCCTTAAATACTGGAATAACTTTGACAATTTTCATTTGGTTGGGGAACACACCTGTTTGGAAAGATACATTGCATATGTGATTTAAGGGTTTTACAATTTCACTAATAATTGTTTTGACCATGCTCATATTAATATCAGTAAAATCTGTTGATACTTTGTTTTTAAATTGTAAAATAACTGTTGAATCCATTAGCAATAGCCTTATTTTCTGATACGTGTTTGTTGTTACTCACAAAAGAAGTAGGGTATTCTGGTGCGTTGAATTGTTTGTTGATGATAGTGTTTAGAATTTTCCAGGTGCCCTTTACATTATTTTTTTGCTTCTCTAGCAACTCGCTGTAGTAGGTTTTCTCAGAACACCTTAATACAGATGTCGGTTTGTTTTTACGTTTTGTATTTTAGTTCCACTTCAGAAGATCGAGATATAATAAATGCTTCGTACAGCCTCTTTTTCTTTGCACAAGCACGTTTTAGTCCATTTGTGAACCACGGCTTCTTGTTAGTGCAACTTTTCTTCAGTATTGTTTACACTGGGCAATGTTTATTAAACAAATGTATAAACATGTGCAGGAACGTATCATAACAATGATTTACATCATCAGTGTTTAGCACATCATCCCAGGGTTGAAAATTTAGCTCTTTTCTAAACGAAGCTAATCTATCTTCATTTATTATTCTAACATGATTAACCTCTTTTTTAACATTTCTATTTATTTTATATTCACTTTGGAATGATAATGTGAACAAACATGTGATAGTGTCATGTTGTAGTGTGAGTAAACATGGCAATGTCATGGTGTAGTGTGAGTAAACATGGCAGTGTCATGTTGTATCATGAGAAAACATGGCAGTGTCATATTATAGCATGAGCAAACATGGCAGTGTCATGTTGTACTTGTAGTTGTAGTGTGAGTAAACTGTCCAGTGTCATGTTGTAGTGTGAGTAAACATGGCAGTGTCATGTTGTAGTGTGAGTAAACATGGCAGTGTCATGTTGTAGTGTGAGTAAACATGGCAGTGTCATGTTGTAGTGTGAGTAAACATGGTAGTGTCATGTTGTAGTGTGAGTAAACAGTGCAGTGTCATGTTGTAGTGTGAGTAAACATGGCAGTGTCATGTTGTACTTGTAGTGTGAGTAAACAGTCCAGTGTCATGTTGTAGTGTGAGTAAACATGGCAGTGTCATGTTGTAGTGTGAGTAAACATGGTAGTGTCATGTTGTAGTGTGAGTAAACATGGCAGTGTCATGTTGTAGTGTGAGTAAACATGGCAGTGTCATGTTGTAGTGTGAGTAAACATGGCAGTGTCATGTTGTAGTGCGAGTAAACAGTGCAGTGTCATGTTGTAGTGCGAGTAAACATGGCAGTGTCATGTTGTACTTGTAGTGTGAGTAAACATGGCAGTGTCATGTTGTAATGTGAGTAAACATGGCAGTGTCATGTTGTAGTGTGAGTAAACATGGCAGTGTCATGTAGTAGTGTGAGTAAACATGGCAGTGTCATGTTGTAGTGTGAGTAAACTGTCCAGTGTCATGTTGTAGTGTGAGTAAACATGGCAGTGTCATGTTGTAGTGTGAGTAAACATGGCAGTGTCATGTTGTAGTGTGAGTAAACATGGCAGTGTCATGTTGTACTTGTAGTGTGAGTAAACATGGCAGTGTCATGTTGTACTTGTAGTGTGAGTAAACATGGCAGTGTCATGTTGTAGTGTGAGTAAACATGGCAGTGTCATGTTGTAGTGTGAGTAAACAGTGCAGTGTCATGTTGTAGTGAGCAAACATGGCAGTGTCGTGTTGTAGTGAGTAAACATGGCAGCAACAGACACATAGAGTGTAATGTGTGTAAATCCTTGAATTTGATCTGTCAGCATAAACAAAGTAGACTCAAAGTGTCATTGGTGGATTATATTCTAATAAAAAACAACAATTTGGAAATACAAAACAACTAACGGGGCAAGTGCAATGTTTATGCTACCTTCACAACTCAACCAGTTAGGAAAAAATACAAAATGTAATGAGCATATCATCAATTCAACACATTAAATAATGCAAAGAGCAATGTGTATTTTACCTTCAACTCAACATCACGATGCAGAAACCTGGCTCTTGCATGAATCCTGGAAGCACAGCAGAGCGCAGCAGTAAATACATGTGGCATACGTAACATCTAATAAACTGTTACCATGGGTGGAACAAAAGTCATTAAAGTACAAGAAAACAAGATATAATGTTGAGAATTTAGAACAAATAATTACATTTTCTGCACTTAATCACAGCTCAACTCAGAGTCACTGAACAAGACAGTTGACATTTTCTGCACTCAATCACTGAACAAGACAGTTGATAATTTCTGCACTCAATCACTGCTCAACTCAGTGTCATTGAACAAGACAATTGACATTTTCTGCACTCAATCACTGCTTAACTCAGAGTCACTGAAGAACACAGGTGACATTTTCTGCACTCAATCACTGCTTAACTCAGAGTCACTGAACAAGACAGTTGCAATTTTTTGCACTCAATCACTGCTCAACAAAGTGTCACTGAACAAGACAATTGACATTTTCTGCACTCAATCACTGCTTAACTCAGAGTCACTGAAGAACACAGTTGACATTTTCTGCACTCAATCACTGCTTAACTCAGAGTCACTGAACAAGACAGTTGCCATTTTTTGCACTCAATCACTGCTCAACAAAGTGTCACTGAACAAGACAGTTGACATTTTCTGCACTCAATCACTGCTTAACTCAGAGTCACTGAACAAGACAGTTGATATTTTCTGCACTCAATCACTGCTCAACTCAGTGTCATTGAACAAGACAGTTGACATTTTCTGCACTCAATCACTGCTTAACTCAGTGTCATTGAACAAGACAGTTGACATTTTCTGCACTCAATCGCTGCTCAACTCAGTGTCATTGAACAAGACAGTTGACATTTTCTGCACTCAATCACTTCTTAACTCAGAGTCACTGAACAAGACAGTTGCCATTTTTTGCACTCAATCACTGCTCAACAAAGTGTCACTGAACAAGACAGTTGATATTTTCTGCACTCAACCACTGCTTAACTCAGAGTCACTGAACAAGACAGTTGATATTTTCTGCACTCAATCACTGCTCAACTCAGTGTCATTGAACAAGACAGTTGACATTTTCTGCACTCAATCGCTGCTCAACTCAGTGTCATTGAACAAGACAGTTGACATTTTCTGCACTCAATCACTTCTTAACTCAGAGTCACTGAACAAGACAGTTGCAATTTTTTGCACTCAATCACTGCTCAACAAAGTGTCACTGAACAAGACAGTTGACATTTTCTGCACTCAATCACTGCTTAACTCAGAGTCACTGAACAAGACAGTTGATATTTTCTTCACTCAATCACTGCTCAACTCAGTGTCATTGAACAAGACAGTTGACATTTTCTGCACTCAATCGCTGCTCAACAAAGTGTCACTGAACAAGACAGTTGACATTTTCTGCACTCAATCACTGCTTAACTGAGAGTCACTGAACAAGACAGTTGATATTTTCTGCACTCAATCACTGCTCAACTCAGTGTCATTGAACAAGACAGTTGACATTTTCTGCACTCAATCACTGCTCAACTCAGTGTCATTGAACAAGACAGTTGACATTTTCTGCACTCAATCGCTGCTCAACTCAGTGTCATTGAACAAGACAGTTGACATTTTCTGCACTCAATCACTTCTTAACTCAGAGTCACTGAACAAGACAGTTGCCATTTTTTGCACTCAATCACTGCTCAACAAAGTGTCACTGAACAAGACAGTTGACATTTTCTGCACTCAATCACTGCTTAACCCAGAGTCACTGAACAAGACAGTTGATATTTTCTTCACTCAATCACTGCTCAACTCAGTGTCATTGAACAAGACAGTTGACATTTTCTGCACTCAATCGCTGCTCAACAATGTGTCACTGAACAAGACAGTTGACATTTTCTGCACTCAATCACTGCTTAACTGAGAGTCACTGAACAAGACAGTTGATATTTTCTGCACTCAATCACTGCTCAACTCAGTGTCATTGAACAAGACAGTTGACATTTTCTGCACTCAATCACTGCTCAACTCAGTGTCATTGAACAAGACAGTTGACATTTTCTGCACTCAATCGCTGCTCAACTCAGTGTCATTGAACAAGACAGTTGACATTTTCTGCACTCAATCACTTCTTAACTCAGAGTCACTGAACAAGACAGTTGCCATTTTTTGCACTCAATCACTGCTCAACAAAGTGTCACTGAACAAGACAGTTGACATTTTCTGCACTCAATCACTGCTTAACTCAGAGTCACTGAACAAGACAGTTGATATTTTCTGCACTCAATCACTGCTCAACTCAGTGTCATTGAACAAGACAGTTGACATTTTCTGCACTCAATCGCTGCTCAACTCAGTGTCATTGAACAAGACAGTTGACATTTTCTGCACTCAATCACTTCTTAATTCAGAGTCACTGAACAAGACAGTTGCAATTTTTTGCACTCAATCACTGCTCAACAAAGTGTCACTGAACAAGACAGTTGACATTTTCTGCACTCAATCACTGCTTAACTCAGAGTCACTGAACAAGACAGTTGATATTTTCTGCACTCAATCACTGCTCAACTCAGTGTCATTGAACAAGACAGTTGACATTTTCTGCACTCAATCGCTGCTCAACTCAGTGTCATTGAACAAGACAGTTGACATTTTCTGCACTCAATCACTTCTTAACTCAGAGTCACCGAACAAGACAGTTGACATGTTCTGCACTCAGTCATCGCTCAACTCAGAGTCACTTGAACAAGACAGTCACTGAACAAGACAATTGACATTTTCTGCACTCTGTCACTGTTCAACTCAGTGTCACTTGTATTAAGACCTCTGTATTATGATATGTATCATATTGTGAAATAATGTATCATTCCACCCTACACTCTTCAACTAAGTGTTTTCTGGACATCTAAAGGAACATGCAATATACAGAGAACAAGTAGGGCAAGGCAGTGTTAGTTGAGCCACTGGGTTAGTTGAGCCACCCATGTTTTACAGGAAACTACAGCAGCGACAGTTACATGGTACCACCCAGTCATTGAACATGTTATTAGAACTTGATTCGCATATAATAGGTTACATTTGTCACAATGGTCAGAACATATGAGCTAAAGTATGTTTTTTAAAACTTTGATTAATGTCTGCTGGTGTGTAAACTATCATTGCAAGTGATCAGACTTTATTGTTTGTGCACTTACTAATGGTTTAGCTATGCACAGAGAAGAAATTGTTTATATGCATAACTTCGCGCATTAATGAGAAGTTAATTAAATAAGCTTAATTGTTGAAACGGGGCTAGTTGAGCCACTCAAAGCCCAAGGGAGGTTATAGTTGAGCAGCAGAAAAAGAACAAAGATGAGTGTTCGTTACCCCAAAATACATAAAGGAATTAATTTTTTTTTATTTGTTTTGGGACATCGGATTGCTATAAGGCAACATATTAGCAGTTAGTTACACTGGTTGCTATTTACCTGTAGGTCTACATTAATTGTGTTGACTTATTAATTAAGTGTGTAGATTTGTCAGAGACGTGTTATACCCATTAGGTAGATGTGTTGGCCGAGTTGTTGTGAATTTTTTTGTACAAGGCCTACGTAAATTATACTAATAAAGCATTTACCCAACATATACTACACTGTGGCTCAACTTACCCCACATCAAGTGTTAGTTGAGCCAGCCTACCAACCCTGTTTGAATCAGCTATATATAATTATATATGCATGCTAGATATATTATCTTGGTATAAAATTATATATTAATAATCATAGTTTATGTGAGTAAAAACAGTTTTGACTTCTGATTATGATTGCGCCATAGGCATAAAAAATGGCTCAACTAACACTGCCTTCTCCTAAATGAGGAAAACTTACGTAAACAGTACGAAGAGATATGTTCCTATGCCAGCACACAGATGCCACCAAGCGTGACCTTGAAGAAAGGGCTTCAACAGGGAACTCACACTGCTTCTCAGTTCCCTGTAACATCACTTACAGGAGTCAGACCACAGTTGAAAATTGCATTGGTGGCCATGTTAACGTTTTGTTAGATTATAAGAAAACGTGACCACTAAAAATTCTGAAACGTTTTCACAGCAACTGCCATCATCTCATTGACATGCTGACCAAGTTTTATCAAAATCACATACCTCCAGCTCTTTTAAAATGCCCCGACGTGCGATGCCCATCAATTTTGACAAAAATAGCCTTGTATTCATGCGCCCACGTGGCCCATAGCAGAAAAATTCCCATAAATCCCTCCGCCTTTTAAACTCTCAAAAAAATGCACCATTTCACAGCCAATAGCTTCTACAAACAAACCTGTGAATATGCCTGCTCAATTGCACTTATGTCACATGGTATGAATTCTTTAAATTCACATATCGCAATTTAATACGCCCTACATTCGTGTGAAACAATAAACAGGAAGGTCAACTCTGGTCTTACCCCTACATGTTTACACCATAACCAACAATACATATCAGTTCCCTGTAACATCACTTCCATGTTCACACCATAACCAACAATACATCTCAGTTCCTTGTAACATCATTTCCATGTTCACACCATAACCAACAATACATTCAGTTCCGTGACACCACTTCCCCAGGAGCACAGTACGTGTTGTCATGGCTGATCAAAAAGCTATAATTACAGCACTAACCTGACATTGGAGCAGTAGACATTATCAACATTCCAGAGGACAAAGCCAGTGCCATAGATGACAATACTGGCCAGCAACAGCGGGAGAGAATGTTCATATTTCCTGAAACAGAATGGTCAAGGAACTTTGTGTAAACGAGACAAAAACACACAAAGAATGACATAATGTGTATGACACAAACACAGTGTGAAATAATGAAATAATTGTATGACATAATGTATGTGACACAAACACACATTGCATGACAAATGACTGTGGTCAACACAAACACACAGGTCAACACAAACACACTGTGGTCAACACAAATCCACCCACCCACCCACCCACACAAACACACACACGACGTCTATGACATAATGCACAAAGTATGACATATATGATACAAACACACAATATGACATAGTCTGTAACACAAACACACAAGGTATGATACATCTGTGACACAGATGCACATATGTTATATGACATAATGTCTGTGACAGGTTTTCTGTTTTCTTTTAGTTGTACTCAGATCCTGCCTGCCATGTTTCACTTTACCCATTCACAATGGATAGAAAAGATTTCACACCTACGCAACAATTTTGTTGTGATTTTGATTTTGACGTTTCTATGCCAAGCACGAATTAATAAAAAAAATTACATATAACTTGACATATAACAACTTTTCTAGCATCGTTGTGAGAAATTAGAAAGAGTTAGATGAGTGCATGGATAATAAGGCCTGTAGCCAGGGGGGGTTCAGATGAACCCACATTTTCCAAAAATGTGAACCCCCTCCCTCTTAAAAGCATGAACCTCCAATATTATTTTCATAACAATATATGAAAATAATATTATTTTCATAATATTGGTGGGTTCTTGCGTTTTAGGAGGGGGTTCACGTTTTAGAGAGGTCTGATGCTTTTGAGAAGGGGATTACATTAAAAAAATATTATC
Source organism: Lamellibrachia satsuma (assembly GCA_033239005.1). Taxonomy (NCBI): domain Eukaryota; kingdom Metazoa; phylum Annelida; class Polychaeta; order Sabellida; family Siboglinidae; genus Lamellibrachia; species Lamellibrachia satsuma. Next base: position 8,763,193 of record BSQZ01000001.1, on the reverse strand, counting down.
TTATCTTCATATTATTGGGGTGTTCACACTTTTGAGAAGGGGGTTCACATTTTTGGAAAATGAAAATATTCACTCACGGAAACAATGCAGAGTTAGCAAGCCAATTACTCTCTTTGTTGTGGTGGCGTGCTATATGGCCTCCACGCATTCATAACACACACAAAGCATCAAACATGGTTAATTTCAATTGTTAAGTTAATTTAATTTAATGAATTAACTTTTCCACAAAGGCTAATTTAATTTCATTTAATTAATTGACTTTCCAAAAAGGGGTTAATTTAATTTGATAAATTCCCTATTAACTATCAGTTAAGTGCTCATTTGACAGTTGGTTTTACTGGATAGTTTACATCCATGTTATCCAGGTGTTTTCAGAAGGCCTGCAATCACTATTCCACTCACTAATGAGATTAGATCCAGGCACTAGTGAATGGGAAGGAGATCATCACAGAGCACAAACGCACTACCAACTAGGGTGGGCTGGAGAGAAGGCCTAGAACGTCTTCTTGTAGGATGATAAGTTGATGGCTAACAGTGGCTTCAGCAAATCTATTAAAGCAAACATTTGGGGCTGGCAACTTGCAGCCAAGTGGGCCTATGGGGTCATTAGACCCATGCATCAATATTGCTTTCATGTGTACATTATAACCGTTAATGGGGAGATGTAGAGAAAGGTAATTTAGCTTCAATTTGGGATCTTTTTATAGAGCCAACATAAATCAAAAGCATGCCAATGCTAGAATTTAAATGCTAGTGTATAATGGGTAAACCGAATGATTTAGTATAAAGCACTGCATAAATAACAACCTGGTGCATAAAAATTATGTATAATATTATAGTTGGCATATAAATATTGTATGAGCAAATCTCTTACCAATAAAGTTACAAAACACATTTTTGTTTAAGTCTTGTGCTTTTAGAACAGTTTTAAAAGTGTACATGTTTACACTATAAACATTTCTACCAACACGATTTAATAGTTAACTGAATAAATTAATTGTTAATTTAACTGACCTGAGAAATGTGTGAGGTTAATTTAATTGACCTGAGAAATGTCTGAGGTTAATTTTATTTAATTGGAGAATTTATGAGTTAATTGTAATGTAATTAATTAACTTTTCAAGTTAATTGCAAGGCATAGTGCAGACAAAGGTGTGTGTATACAGCAAGACATGAAACCAGCATTTTGTACTGCTTGCTTTGTTTAACCGATACTGGTCTAAACTTGCACAATGATCTGTTGCTCATTCACAGCTCAGGCAGCATCATGTGCCCCTCAATACTCTCTCCCTTTTGCACAAAGGCTTGCATAATTTCTGGTAATGATCACACTTGATCTCGACATACGATTGTGCTTATCTGACATCAATTTAGACTTAGACATGTGACTGTGCTTTTCATAATTCACAATATTCATGAAATATTTTCTAAATTGAATCATTTTTGTTTAATATATAATTCACCCAGGAAGTGTGTGCATGTGTGCGTGAGTATTTATGTTTATCTTTCTTTCAATCTCAATGCACAATTAAAGGAATTAATCAGTTTTATTTTTGTCTTATTTTATGAAACAATTGAATATGTAGACAATGTTTTGTTCACTTTACTTGTGGCACCCTCTGTTTTGCAAAAATATGACTCCCCGTGTGAACTTGTAATGCCCCTGGAGTTTGTTTCAGAAAATATGACACCCGTGTAAACTTGTGGCGTCCTCCTGGAATTGATTAAGAAAATATGTCCCCGTATGAACTTGTGGCATCCGTTGTCTGTACATGAAAAAAATGAACCCCTCTTGTGAACAGCTGGCTACGGGCCTGGTAATGCCTAAAACAAAATCTCAAACTAATCTATGCCAAATGGTTCATTGCAGAGTCAATGCTCTTTGCTTGCTTACAATATGTCTGCATGATATTGTTAAATTTAGAAGGGACTAAGTATTTAACTCCTAATGCAGGTAAAACAGCCATACAAAGTCTAAGCTGACAAATTTATTTGTGACAGTACTGAATTGCTGAATCTTTTGTGTAGAAATTGGATCGTGTACATGTAGCTCTGGCAGCTATACCTGTACATTTTGCCTGCTGAACGTCTCTAATGTCTTTGATGTAGACCAACATGTTGTGATATGATCACTGACATACAGACAAGTGGCATGTCATTCTGCTTGGAGTGTATACTCACAGAAAGGTGACATCTCTGTGACAGACAAGTGGCATGTCATTCTGCTTGGCATGTATACTCACAGAAAGGTGACATTTCCATGACAGACAAGTGGCATGTCATTCTGCTTGGCATGTATACTCACAAAAAGGTGACATCTCTGTGACAGACAAGTGGCATGTCATTCTGCTTGGCATGTATACTCACAGAATGGTGACATCTCGTGACACACAAGTGGTATGTCATTCTGCTTGGCATGTATACTCACAGAAAGGTGATGTCTCCAAGACAGACAAGTGGCATGTCATTCTGCTTGGCATGTATACTCACAGAAAGGTGACATTTCCGTGACAGACAAGTGGCATGTCATGTATACTCACAGAAAGGTGACATCTCCAAGACAGACAAATGGCATGTCATTCTGCTTGGCATGTATACTCACAGAAAGGTGACATTTCCGTGACAGACAAGTGGCATGTCATGTATACTCACAGAAAGGTGACATCTCCAAGACAGACAAGTGGCATGTCATTCTGCTTGGCATGTATACTCACAGAAAGGTGACGTCTCCAAGACAGACAAGTGGCATGTCATTCTGCTTGGCATGTATACTCACAGAAAGGTGACATCTCCGTGACAGACAAGTGGCACGTCATTCTGCTTGACGTATATACTCACAGAAAGGTGACATCTCCAAGACAGAGAAATGGCACGTCATTCTATGTGGCTTGTATTCTCACTCACCTCACAATGCGGAAGGACAGGGCCAACATTGCAACCACCATCAGTCCGTAGGTGACCTAAACAAATTGGTAATTCAAACCATATAAAATAAGACATACAAGAATTACCAGGGTGGGTGGAATTACACAAAATCAAATCAGTTGCAATTTCTTTTAATTTACCTTTCACTTCCAATATCTTCAAATCAAATATAATAACACAATTTCAAATAAAATTCTTCTTTTTCTTTGATATTGGCGATCATGGGCCTCCACATAATCAGTGATGTCATGGAATTCGCTATAAAGAACTGTTGTGATACACCTGTTAAGTGTACGGAATCACATTTCTTAACATTATGCACTCTCCTAAGAACAGTGTTTGTGATATCATCCTTTAAGAGTATTATTATGAACGGTCCCCTCATTATCCTCGAAGTATTAATATAATGGTGCCCTTTTATGTACATACAAGTGTGAACGAATATAAATGCAAAAGCAAGATGTACAACAATAGAGGATAGAAGACTTGAAATTCTACTTATTTCAGCATATCATATATAAATGACTCACCTCAAAGAAAACAGGGTTGTTGATGATGATATACAACTGAAAGAAACAAAACTATATTTCATTCATTCATCAGATTCTCATGTGTCATTCTGTGTCAAATAAAAAATTTAATTAAAGAAATAATAAATTGATGTCTCTGAATTTACTTAAATGACTAATTGGTGGTACTTGAGCACTTCTGCAAAAAAGTAAGTATGTACCTGCAATTATGTCTGTAATGATGTGAACAAGGGGGTAAGCGCCCAATTTTATGGTCATAAAATTTAAGTAAGGCATTCCCTCATAATTCTTTGAATTCACCAATAGGCACCTTTGAGTCATTACAAGGCATCACTATACTGGTGACTTAACAGTGCCACGAGACACCAGTGTGTCAATAAACTAGGCACCACTGTGTCACTAAACTGGTGACTTACCAGTGTCAGCATGATGCACTACTGTGTCACTAAATTGGTGACTTACCAGTGTCACCACGAAGCTGCAGATGAAGAGAAAACACTGAAGTCGTACGTTCTGACTCCGTGGTTTGCCATCAATCTCCAACCTGCATCATTTACAAAACAGTCATTTGGACGGCAGATGTTTGCACTACCCAGACTGACAGAGATCTACATTGCACCCCTTAGCACTACCCAGACTGACAGAGATCTACATTGCACCCCTTAGCACTACCCAGACTGACAGAGAGATCTATATAGCACCCCTTAGCACTACCCAGACTGACAGAGATCTACATTGCACCCCTTAGCACTACCCAGACTGACAGAGAGATCTAAATTGCACCCCTTAGAACTACCCAGACTGACAGAGAGATCTACATTGCACCCCTTAGCACTACCCAAACTGACAGAGATGTACATCTTAATGAGACCTGGCATCCATGCAATCTAGGTACAGTAGTAGTAACAAAAACAATATATAGTAATTAGTATTTAAGGTCTTTGGTAATACTACAGTTCCCCTGGCAGATCAAACTGTTGAAACGTGGATTTGTCAGTTTATCCTACACCATGTGCAGATGCATGTTGAATCATATGCACTTAGTTCCACTTCCTGTCTTGGTCAACGCATTTCTAGAAACAGTGCTCATCATTACCTGTCCAGCCGGCAACAACGGGTCCAATACTGAATAAAGTTAAGTTCTCGTATATGAGCTCTGTAAATCTGAGCGAGCAATATTACTGGTCAACAAAGCAACCGAAAGTTCCACATTTCAACAGCTCAATCTGCCAGGGGTACTGATGTAGTCAGAAGCCCCTGGTGGCAAGGATGGGAACTGGAGCTAGGAGACAATTACTGAATGAGACTCAGAGCTTGAGACAATGACTTCTTCTTTCATATACTTCCACTATACATCAACTAGCTGGTGGAGCCATGTCACTGCTGCTTTGTTCACTGCCTGGATGTCCTCGTCGCATACAGGCAGGCATGCCAGGCATTCCAGTAGGCGGTCAGCAGTCTAGGGGCATCAGCGCAGGCACACATAGGGTCATCTCTGTATCCAAGTTGGTGTATTTTAGCGTTGAATCTGTCAGCACCAAATCGAATTCTGTTTAACTTACACCAGAGGGGACGCTCCAACTTGTACCCAGGAGGGTGATTAGATGCCGTGTTGATGAAGCGTTTGAGTCAGGTGTCTTGGTCTTCCCAAGTTGTCATGAGACGGTCATGAGCCGAGGCCCATGAGTAATTCACTTGCCTCTCAAGTGAACGGTCTTCTTGACTTCAGCCTCTGGTTAGTGCGCTGCTCCGTGCATTCATGCAGTACGTGTTGTTCATCTCGTTGAGCACACAGGGCAAGGTCAAGTGTTGCTTTCTGCTATCATGAGACATTGACTGAATGAGACTCATAGCTTAGAGACAATGATTCAATGAGATTCAGAGCTTGGAGACAATGACTGAATGAGGTTCAGAGCTTTGAGACAATGACTGAACGAGACGCAGAGCTTGGAATCGATTACTGATCAAGGTTCAGTGCTTGGAGACAATTACTGAATGAGACTCAGAGCTTGGAGACAATTATTGAATGAGACTCAGAGCTTGGAAAAATGACTGAATGAGACTCAGAGCTTGGAGACAATGACTGAATGAGATCTGTAGAGAGTTAGGAGACAATGACTGAATAAGATCTGTAGTTAGGAGACAATGACTGAATGAGATCTGTAGAGTTAGGATACAATGACTGAATGAGATATGTAGAGAGTTAGGAGACAATGACTGAATGAGAAGAGTTTACTCACAACAGGTAGAAGAGAAAAGCAGAGCACCAGAACATTGGCAGCTCATCCAGCAGCTGAAAGACATGGAACACTTTCTGAAAATAAATTCAGTGTATACATTTGTCTACCAAGTGGCAGCATGAGAGAACAGATTCACCCAATATGGTAGAACACCCATCCACCAATATGGTACAACATACCCAGCCACCAAGTGGCAATAAAGTAGAACACGTATCATAATACAGTAATACCTGCCTTCAATGGACCCGCCCGACAAGGGGATACCTGCTCAATGTACGGACTGTATTACCATGTAAATGTCCCACTGACGAGTGGACACCTGATTAACACGGACAGTGGACAGGATATTTTGGTTATGTCTCTGCTAAGGTAGACAGCAATCATTAATTTCATGATTTTGCTTAGAAAATTGTGGACAAACAGCACGGTTGTTACAGTTTCGCAATGCAAGAATTCGCGTAACTTCAATGGCCTCCCTGCAACAATCTCGCCTCACTGTACTCCTTGTGCTTCTCCAAACAACTATTTCACTTAGAATTGCTTTGATGATGCTCAATAAACTTTAAGTACAATGAATGTGGAAGTTGTGATGTTTATTTAGCGCTTGCATGAATGAACGATGTTTCTCCGGGGCTGGTCGCTTCCCTTCAGCTTCGGCAATTCAGTTGGGTCCAGTGCCAGTGGCTTGCCAAATGCAATTGAGATGCAATAGTTTTAAATGCAGTTGAGTAGGCAACACCAATACAAAACTGCGGTGAAATGACAAGGAAGAACAATATTTCCGTAGATCGGCAGGAATCATAAATCTCTTTCGCTATGCTAAATGGCAGAGCACACCCATGCGTGAAAATGTGAAATGGTCACCCGCATATGAAATGGTGAGTCCCAATATCAAGTGGCACGGGATATGTGCATTCCTGAATCGATGCTTCAACACTGGTTGAGCAACAAATTAAACAAACAATTATCAATTGTACCATTGTCGTTTTTAATGTTTAATCAACTTTCACACTGCATATGTCAACTGATATACATGTCCGGCAGCTCAACTCCAGGTTATTATTTTTGATTTGTATTAGCTGGTGACATCATCATAATTTAGTAAATATCTTACAAATTAGTGATAAAATATTTAGCTGAGAAAAATCTAAGTTCTTCAAGACTCGATTTATGAAATGTAGCAGCTTAGATGTTTTCCCGCCATGCTTGTGTTAATTCTGACAATATGCAGCAATTTCTTTGAGAATACAGGCCCAGCTGCGTAGGCCAATGCTACGTCTGTGTGCGGTTAGATCTTTAGAATTCATTCAGAAAGGACAGACATTACAAGAGACAAAACACCTCTTGAATGCACAGAAACTACATTTGTTTTCGGCTTGTTAAATTAGACATTGTTTACCTCATAAGAACCTTGACCGACATCTTGGAATATTTCGACCGTGTTTCACATCAATCGCAGCATCATGTGACACAGGCTGCAGAAGTACATATGCAGAAGGACTAGGCACAAGAATGAAAGAACACTTACCTTGCTGCCAGCCCCTAACAACCACAAATGAACACAAAACTGAATACAGGCTATCAGTGTTTGATGAAAGATGTTCTGATTTTAGAACATGAGGAGAACTGGTATAGAAGAAAAATCAATAAACATCAATCGAACAAAACCTGCCGTAAACCGAGACATCGGCCAGGAGCTTCAACCAGTTTGTGCCATAACGCTGGTCATGTGACATGCCCGCAGCAAAGCCAGTCAGCTGATGAAGGCCTTGAGACATGGCCAAAATATTCGGAGAAGAGAACCACGTTTTTTGTGAGGTAAACAATATCTAATCAAATGACAAAATAGATGTATGCAATCTAAGCAATGCAAAACAAAATGCATACCTAGTGTGTGTTCAGTTTAACAGCTGCTACAATTAAAACTGCTATCCGATTCCAACTTACCTGCATTGAATACAGTAAAGTGCCATGGAAACACAAGGTTCCGACTGCAACCACTGGACAAAGAGACAAAATGAAAGAAATTACATTTGATGACAACTGCCAAAGAACATGTGAATGCTCGGGAACTGCCACATACACCATGATGATTACAAACTGTCTATACTGCCATCGATTTTCATCCATGGGATACTGGTGGAGTTCACTGGACCCCCACTCTGCTCATATTTGGGAGGCCACAAATGATACGAGGCTGAGAAAATGAAACAGTTGTGTGATATGTCTTTAAAATTGTTGGACTCCCGATAAGCCAATGGCTTCCTTGTCCACTTGCCATCTGGAACTTATAAAATCTTGTTAAATCAATGTCTTTATGACAATTATATATTAGTCTAGCAGACATGATGTGTAGGCATTACCTAGTTTGTGCTAAATTTGTGTAGCCAGCCAGACAACTAACACTGTGCCAAGTACATTTGATGAAAAAGAAGGTTACCAAGCATGCCGATGTAGGTGATGATGTATCGCAGATCTAGGTCGTCTTTCTTGGCGAGGTGTGCGCCACTGATAAGGGGCAAGAGAAGAACAATGTTACTGATGGTGTTCCCTGAAACAGTGAGAGAGATGACATCATGACAATGTTACTGATGGCGTTCCCTGAAACAGTGAGAGATGACATCATGACAATGTTACTGATGGTGTTCCCTGAAACAGTGAGAGATGACATCATGACAATGTTACTGATGGTGTTCCGTGAAACAGTGAGAGGAGACATCATGACAATGTTACTGATGGCGTTCCCTGAAACAGTGAGAGATGACATCATGACAATGTTACTGATGGTGTTCCCTGAAACAGTGAGAGGAGACATCATGACAATGTTACTGATGGCGTTCCCTGAAACAGTGAGAGATGACATCATGACAATGTTACTGATGGTGTTCCCTGAAACAGTGAGAGATGACATCATGACAATGTTACTGATGGTGTTCCCTGAAACAGTGAGAGATGACATCATGACAATGTTACTGATGGTGTTCCCTGAAACAGTGAGAGATGACATCATGACAATGTTACTGATGGTGTTCCCTGAAACAGTGAGAGATGAGATCATGACAATGTTACTGACGGTGTTCCCTGAAACAGTGAGAGATGACATCATGACAACGTTACTGATGGTGTTCCCTGAAACAGTGCGAGATGACATCATGACAATGTTACTGACGGTATTCCCTGAAACAATGAGAGGAGACAAGATCATAACAACATTACATATGGTATTCCCAGAAACATTGCGAGGAGACAAGAGCATAACAACATTACATATGGTATTCCCAGAAACATTGAGAGGAGACGAGATCATGCTAACATTACTGATGTTGTTCCTGAAACAATGAGAGATGAGATGAGATCATGACAACATTGCTGATGGTGTTCCCTGAAACAGTAAGAGATGAGATCATGACAATGTTACTGATGCTGTGATGGTATTCCCTGAAACTATCAGAGGAAACAAAATCATGACAACATTGCTGATGATGTTCCTTGAAACAATGAGAGGAGACGAGATCATGACAACGTTGCTGATGATGTTCCTTGAAACAATGAGAGGAGACAAGATCATGACAACATTACTGATGCTGAAGCAATAAGAGGGGATGAGACAACGTTACTGATAGTAACTGAAAAATGAAATTTTTTTCAGGGGCATTAGGGTTGAACATGAAAAAATAGAACAATGCTAGTGTTTCAGTACAGTTGCAAAATACAATATTGAACAACATCAAAAGTCCCATAACATTCCCTGAGCCAATTCCTTCCCCAAGCCTAGTAAATGAGAGTGTTACTTTTCCTCCACCATCGCAGACTGATTTGTTCGGAAGCAGACAGATCTGTGTGCTTGCCACTTCACTGCCTTTAGTGTAGAATATCAATCTCCTGCGCCGCAAATCAAATAGGTTATTGTCAAAACACTATATTACATTATACTTGTCGCTGTGGTGTTTGCCTTACATGATATGCTGTTCTCATAAAAATCTTAGAAACCTTTTGAGCATGGGATCAATATTCAAAACAACTACGAGTTATTTCATCTCTTGAATGCAGATGAGTTATTAGAAAAGTTGTTTTGAGTGAATTACCAATATTGAACTACAGAAACATGTTTTTCTCAAAGTAAGGCTAGCGCTGGAAATTGCCTTAAAAGAGCATCATTCCAGATGCTAAATCTGACAATTTAGGGCAGTTATTTGGAACTCCAGAAATGGTAGCTAAGAAAATAAAGGCATTGAAGGATAACAAATCATTGGGAGTGGATGGAATTCCTCCAAAACTATTAATGGAAACAATAGAACAAATCAGTATACCACTTGCAAGAGTGTTCAACTTGTCATTAAAAGAGGGAGTTGTTCCTTCTGAATGGAAAGAAGCAAACATCATACCATTATTTAAAAAGGGTTCGAGAAATAAGTCAGAGAATTACAGACCTGTGAGTTTAACATCAGTGATTTGTAAATTATTAGAAAGGTTAATTAAAGACTTCCTTATTAGGCATAAATTCATCTCAACATGGATTCCCAAGAGCGAGTTCATGCTTCTTTTTGTCAATTAGACACAAGGGGGAATTTTCTGAGGGATTTGCGTATGCAAAGTTAAATAAATTCCTCAATTTTGTATCCCACTTGTGAATTTTTGTATGATGCTACGCTGCCATAGAATTCAGCGATGCACAAAGTTGGGACAAGTAACCTGGATTCACCAAAAAATGGGGGTGTACGCTTATTAGGACAAATGTTTCTGAATATAAAAAAAAATTCCAGGCTGAACGTTTTTCACATAAATGGAAGTCACCCATTTTAAAACCTTCTGTAAGGAGTAGACAGCAACTAAAGGTGGACACTGGCTTAGCAGCAAAAGCACTACTGGAGTTGACATCCGGCATGACAGCCCGATGTGCATTATTTGTATGTTGTTTCGTGGGTAACAAGCATTTTTCATATGGGACGTGTAACAGTGATTCAAGACATGCACATGCAGGGTGTGTATTTCATCCCGTTCCTAATGTTTGCACAACCTGACAAGTGTAAGAAGTGGATACAGGCACGTTCAAGGGACGGCTTCACTGTGGAGAGTATTTCCAACAACACGTACGTTTGCAATCTCCACTTTGTAGATGGAAAGTAATAGAATTTATGAAAATGTAAATGGCATTTTCAATTGCTATTCTTGCAGCTTTGTAACTCAAATAATTTGGTTACAAATAATCACTAAACAATAATGTTGCATAATCACATTTATTTGCCATGTACCATAATATGCAGAAATTAAAAAAGCTGTTCTAAAATATGTTATTTTTGGCATTGAGTATGTCTCGTTGCTCTGTTTACATATTCTTATTTTGCTATGGAAGTTAGATTGTAATTGGTATATTGGTGTGTAATGGGAATTTATATAATGCAACTGACCCCAAATATAGTCTGGGCCTAACAAAACTAATATTGATTATCTTATATGTTAGTGTTTTTCTTATGAATAAACAACATAAATGTGTAGCATCAATCTCTTTTCGGGAGTGTTGGTTGGCTCTGACAAGAATTGTTGTTTTTCTGCCTTCATCAACTGCAGTCCACCGACCGTACTCCTCATTGATGCCATCTGAATTGTATGGAATCAAAATAAAATTTAGAGTAGGATCAAACACAAGTGTTGACAACTCATCGATCAGAAGCTGTGATACTCTTTTTTCTTGCTTGATTTCTTTCTCTGTGGATTATTTCGTTCTTTAAAATTTAAGATGACTGATGGTACTTCTTCCGCACTGCTTTCAGCTTTGCATGAAGTGCACCTTTCCTTTACGACATTTCCAAAACACTGGAAGTTGAAGATGAATTTGGCAATGGTGGCAGATATCATCCAGTCACATCTGGAAGTACACAAAAAAGAATATACAGCTAAAGTTAAATATTTCCAATGGCGCAACGAAGTATATGCCAAAAAGTATTATATTCGTTAATTTGTCAATAGGTCTCTCTCGCAAGTGTCTTGAAATTTCCATGAACACAGCATATTCTATTAAGTACAGCAGAAACTGCCAGAACCAGTAATAGCTGAAGATATATGTTCCAGAATTGTGCATTTTCATGTTACAAGTATGAAATTTGGCAGGATTGTTGGTTTTGGTAGAGCAATTCTTGACATAGGGACATTTTGAGTTTTACCTCAAAGCAAAATTTTATTACGTAATCCAAAATGGTTGCCAAAACAAGTCTTTTTTCAAAATAAACATGTGCAGAAGCTAAGATACAGAAAACTTCAATTGTTCCAGGCAAATATAGTTATATGTTTACCAATTACAACAGGTGCAGCCAAATAAAAAGTGGGCGTTGACTGACCAGTTCATTGATAAATGTAATTTGTAGGTCTGCTTAATTAACACTAATCTGAATCCATGTCCAAAATGAGTGTCATAAGGCAGAGATATCTTATCTCAGTCAGCAACAGTTTCAGCACTACCGTTCCTGTTTCCCATACAGTCACCACTGCAGGCACACAAAGCTGTACGCTTGAGTACTTCTTGTACACATTTGCACCCCTTGTTGCACACTTTATCAGTTCCTAGCAGGCTTCAGATGTTTGGGGGAGATGAGTCTAAAAGAACTCTGTGTCCACTGGAGTGTTCCCACCCCCAGTCACAAGGGATATGGAGCTGAGGTGAAGACCCTGCCTGTTGAACAGCTCGTCTCACGTGCTGCAGAAGTGCTGCACTTGTTTGAATGTTTTCAATCTGGCAGGATTTCTTGATGAACAGACATACTCTGGCACTGTTCACATCGAGCTCATTGCTTGTATGATCATACAACAACACTACAGACATCTCAATGATTGCTACTGATTGTTACATGTCTGCACAATTCACCATTTTCTTGGAACATCCATCTTCAGCTATAAAAAAGTATACGACTTGCCATAAATGTGCATACCTATTTTGTGCGGTGGCGTCTTTTCGCATCAATAATCATTGATAGACATAGGTATCTAACTAAAAACAACTTTTCTAACAATTTGTTTGCACTCAATCGATGAAATAACTATTAGTTATATATATATATATATATATATATATATATATATATATATATATATATATATATCGATTCCTTTCTTCAGATTAGTTGTGAAAACGGCAGTGACAATTCACCTTTATTAGGCTTTAATAAATGGCTTTATATAACGTAGACTGGACACTCACCTTTCTTTGATCGAATTCCGCTTGATGAAAGTCCGCTACATTGGAGCCACCTTTTCAGTTGTGTGTATGAGTGACATTCTACGACCGAATTTTTCCAGTGACATAATTTTATGAGAGCATAAATCCTATGATAAAGCCCTTTATTGCCCGGACATTCTGGATTGCGGCACGTTTGCTAAATATTATAGTTATAGAATGCTGATCGCTGCAATTCGTAAGCCAAGCAAAAACCACACTGACCAGTATATAGCACATTTGGACCCAACCAGCATACTTACAGAATTCGGCAATGTAGTATGATACTTCATAGTTTTTCTCGCACCAATCGATGGTTGATGTCGGTTTTCCCCAATATCCACCAAAGTTGACTTCAGTGCGATGCGAAACACGCATGTCTGACGACGCCATGTCTGGTTCGCGTGCTATGTTAATGAGGTGACGTCACACATTAAAATGGGGGGGTCAACGTTCCATTCTTTCTTCGGCGTTTCGTACGGATCTTCACCGTCAATCAGCTCTAATTTGGCCTTATACTGGTTCCTTGTGACATTATCTAACGATTCGGCAGATTTGACTTACTTCTTCGCTGTAGACACAGACGAATTCATGATTTTTTTTAAAGCGCGGGAGTAAATGTTCGTTGAAACAATGGCGGTTGCTAATGACCCGCTTGACTCATATCATGGCTGTCATCAATAGGCAGGGCTATTTTGGTCGCGTGACTGAGAACCATGTATTTACCAAATTCGGTGCAGACGGAACATGGCCGAGCAATCGCGGTCGCCGAAGCGAGGAATGTCTGAATATGTGGTCGAATCTAACGAAAAAAATCCTTTTCATTGACATAGCAAATCCATTCCTACATACTCAGCAGTGACGGAATAACACAGGGGCAACTGGGGCATGTGAAAGATCGCGTAGTTACACGTTGGCTTCAACCGAGCATCTGCGTGATATCAATTATTGTCGCATTAGCAGACCAAGCCGTGAAGAGAGCGTACATGGATGGTTTTTAAACTCTTCTCTCATAAGACAGGAAACGATGGTCGAGTGAAGCCAGGCAATGCTCCTGGTGGTACGATAATTACCTCGACAGAGCAACTATTAGACGCATAAATCCCCGGTGGCCATACCGTAAAGAGCGGCTCCCCGGTGACCGTATGCCTACCAGAGAGCGGTTCCCCGGTGGTCATACCGTCGAGATCGGCTCCACGGTGGCCATACCGTAGAGAGCAGCTCCCCGGTGGTCATACCGTAAAGAGCGGCTCCCCAGTGGCCATGCCGTCGAGACCGGCTTCCTGGTGGCCATTCCGTCAAGTGCGGCTCCGCGGTGGTCATACCGTCGATACCGGCTCCCCGGTGGCCATACAGTCGAGATCAGCTTCCCGGTGGCCATACCGTCGAGACAGGCTCCCCGGAGGTACACGACGGCTCAACGGTAGCCATCCCGTAGAGACTCCACGGTGGTCCTACCGTAGAAAGCGGGTTGGACAATGGAGTCAGACCTCCGATGGTTGGACCGAATGTTACTTCAGTGGCGGCTGCACACGAGTTTGAACGAAAACTGACGTAAGAACTGGCACGACAACGTCCTGCCGGCACTCCCAGTTTGTCGCAGCATAACCATGCACAAGCTTTGTCTCGGCAACTAGACACTACGACCAATCCACAACATATCGCATCGTTACACGTCGGCTTCAACCGAGCACCAGCGTTATACCAACCGTAGCATTGGCAGAGCCGGGAAGATTAGAGAGCGTACATCGGTGGTTTTTAAACTCTTATCTCATAAGAAAGAAAACGGTGGTCGAGTGAGCCCGGGTAGGGTTCCTGACGGTACAATAATTACCTCGACAGAACAACTTTTAGACGCATAATGCCCGGCGTACACTGGCGACTGGTTTGTCATTTTTGCTCAAAGCAACTGTCACAAACAGTCGAGTAGACAGTGTGCGCGGAAACCGCGGCTAGGACTCCCGGCTGCCAACACGTTAAGACTCAAATCTAGCCTGCGACCAGGAGTTCTATTCGATTCTCAAATTGAATCGGGAACCCAATTAGTCGACAGTATGCATAGCCACGGTTGGCGAATCAAAGCCGAGTCGCAAGTATGAGCAAGAAGGCCATTCGATTGTCGGGAACCAGTTAGCCAATATTAACGCGGTATTTGGCGCTTAAAACATAATCAAGGCTCCCTGCTTGAAACCCTCTTCTGGAAAGTCCCTTGCTCTTCCTCCTGATTTATGCCTTTTTATTGGCGACCCCCACGAAGCGAGGCATGGCAACATACCTCTGAAGGTGGTGTACGAAAGGCGATTGCATTCGCCCAAGCCACACTCGGTACAGTTTTCTTTCGAGGTGAGTCACTCGAGACAATACTCAATTTCGAGTAGGGTAGCCTGGAGCAGCGCGGCCCCCCTAAGGAAAAAGTTTTACATCATGAAACTATGTCAACATATCTTTAATATGTTAATATTATAGACAAATATATGTGTTACCCATTGGAAAACAATTTTCAACAAACAGACAAGCTAGATGAGTTACATATGAAAAACAATACGAGTACCCCAAAACCGTCTTGCCCCATACCTTGAGGCAAGACGGCCCCCGCCTGGGGCAAGTAGGTCCGCAGGCTGTCTTTACCCATAGCCATTGTTTCAGGCAAACATATGCGATTGTTATTAGTACTGCGCCCACAAAATAGTGTATGTACTTGTGTGGGTTATATTCAACACAATACTAATCAACATAGTCCTGCTTTTCTCCCTAAAAAGTGGTTATACCAATGCAAATAAGGTCTAGTTCACGAACCAATACAACATCTTTATTAGGGCTTATGAAAGCTCTACCAATTAACGTAGGAATATAATTAAAATAAATCGATGTAGCGGGTAACATGTTTGCTTATTTCTCAGTCAGTTTACCCTTTTCTTCCTATGACGTTTCGATTGCTATCAGCAATCTTCTTCAGACGACTATCGCTAGATTCCATAACATGTAAGAACTGTAATGCCACATACATCGGAGAAACGAAACGTACCCTAGGAACCCGCATCAAAGAACACAAAGAAGACGCTGAGAAAGCATCTTGCATTCGTTGCGGGCCCACTTGTGACATTCCTGGCATTGGACCACACCTCCCGCGACCTACTGTTGCTAAAGGCTCCCCGCAAATCAGGCACCGCCACTCCTCTTCTTCACTGCTCTCGGTCCTTGACTTCTTGCTTGCCGTCTTGTTCGCTTGCCTCGTCCTCTTCTGGTTAAGTTTCCTTCTCATGGAGTTGCCTCTTCAAATGTGACGCAGTAAGCACAGTGGCCGACACTGCCTTCCTCGTACGAGGTCGTGGACGGTTCAGTGAAGGCGGTGGCGAACAAGCACGGATAGCGTCGGCTGTGGCCGCGTCATCAGCAGTCGACGATCCTGGGGCTTGTTGTGGCGGCAACGGTTCGGCGATTAAAGTGGCTACAGATGGTCTGCTGACTTGAGTGGCAGCAGATTGTCTGGCGACTTGAGTGGCAGCCGGTGGTCCGGCAGCTTGAGTAGCAGCAGATGGTCTGGCGAGTTCAGTAGCAGCAGGTGGTCCGGCGACTACAGTGGCAGCAGGTCCGGCGACTTGAGTGGCAGAAGATGGTCCGGCAACTTGAATGGCTTAAGATGGTCCGGCGACAGGCATAGGTTCCTCTGTGACAGCAGACGCCATGAAGTCGGAATCGCTGAAGATAGCGGAGTCGTATGGCCACAGCCCACACATGCCACAGCCCACACATGCCATAGCCCACACATGCCACAGCCACACATGCTACAGCCCACACATGACACAGCCCACACATGCCGAAACCAGAAACTTATCCTGCGTCGAACACCTGACGAACGCTTTGCCAAATATGCCAGCCATATCAAAAAAGGTGATTGTCATCCCCGGGTTGGCGACCATCCAACTGCCGGCGGCGGCCTCGTAATTAGCTTTCAATGATTTGAAAAACGTACGATCAAGGGGCTGCATTTTGTGAGTGCAGTGTGGTGGCAGTGGAAATAGCTGGATTCCATGTTCAATCGCTTATGTGACGGCGGCCAGAGACTTGTGGTGGCTGTGGTGGCCGTCCAGGATGATGATATGTGGCGTTGCCTTGCTTGTCCCCCAAGGCACAAACATCGCGCGAGCTGTTGGTTTCAACAGAGTCAAAGTGAAAGAGTTCTTCATGGCGTACAAAGAATTGCTGGAGAACCATACTAACACTGCTAGTAAAGTGTGGAATATTGACGAAACGGGGATAGCAAAGGTCCACCCTCCTAGTGACATCATTGCTACCAAAGGGATACGCCAGGTGGGAAGATGACAAGTGGGGAGCGGGGCGCTACTGTCACAGTCATTTGTGCAATGAATGTCAGCGGTGGGGTCATGCGGTCAATGGTGATATTCCCCCGAAAACGCACGCAGGGTCATCTCATGCTCGGAGCGCCGTCACAGTCGGTCGGCTACTGCAGCGCCAATGGTTGGACTGACAGCGATATGTTCGTGAAATCGCTGGAATATTTCTTTGCAAATGTGAGAACATGTACTGTCCATGTGAATTCATTTATTCAGGTAGTCGTCCCATGATGGTGTGACAGCTACTTTGTTATGTAACATAGTATTCTATATTCTTAGGGGGTTTGGTTCAGAATACTAACATGCAAAACTACTATCCCACTGAAAAAAACTGAGATAACAATGCGCGCATATCAGGAAGCATGTAACTTGTTATATTCATTACCTTATTGCACTAACCAATATTGTTTAGGCTGTCAAAGAGGTACCTCTTGAAATGCCAGAGACATCAAAGGAGGCTCAGTTGTAGACCATCCCGAAGAAATGACGATGTTCCCGCTGAACACAGTCGGTCACAACAGCAAACATGGTTCGGACCACAACTGTCAATAATGCAACCGAGCCAAATATGTGTTTCCGTCGTAACAAGCAGGCTCCACATCACCATCATTTTAGACGTCAAGCTGTGTGAATAATGTGGCAGTCGAATATTTAGTTGGTATCAACCACATTTCCCTTTAGACATGTTAAGGTTACAAAATCGTGCACCTACCGTACGATATGACTTCGCCGACACCAAGTCCCTAAGTATAAAACAAACAAACAAAAACAAACACAATATCCACGGTTTACAAGATAGTGTCAGTGCGCGCTGTTCTTAGTTCACACGACAGCAACATTTGCTGTCGTAATCCAGGAACCTCGAGAAGGTGACAGGCGCCTTTCCCACCGCAAGTATTGTGTGCATGCAGTGTAAGTGTGAGTTGTGCCTGAAACAGAATCATCTCCATCATTTGCTAGGCTAGCGCTACCGGTGGTCATTTGGGTCATTTGTTTGTGTGCATGCGAAGGAAGTGTCATGTCTCCTCTAGGTTCTACTAGACTCTTGGTCTTCTATGCCATAGACATAGTACAGGTTTGGCAGCTTCAGCGGCAGTGTCCTGAGGCCTGACTCCCAAGCCCGTCACCATGCTCGAGGTTCTTCCCTTCAGTTCTGGGACTATTAGTGAGTTGTCCGACATCGCTTGTCTCGATGACAGTGGTGCAGGTTGGTCAGGATAGGGACATCTTCGTATTAGATAAACAGAAACTGACAGTCGTGTAAACATTTGCAGAAACGGTTAACATATGAGTACAACAATATAACGCGTCCGTTCTGACCTGTAGGCTGTACGTCACTTCAGAGAGCGGGCGCCAATATGACGTAGAGACTATTATGACGTAACATATACGCGACTATATGCGTCATTTCTGGGGCAAATTCACCTCCGGTATAAAAATGGCGGCGATAATATGCCGATATCGATTCAGAATAATAAGCGCATACTGCGTTTCCCCTCATTCACTGGTCACTCGTTTGTTCCGTGGCAAATTCACATTCGTTTTCTAACCGTCCATATGTCGAAAAAAAACGAAATAAATAACCTACGAATTTCGCAGTAACAATAACAATTAACTTAATTAACAATTAACCCGCGTCTCCGCCTAACCTCGCGCGCGCACCTATCGGATATATTGCGGTTCTTCTTAACTGTCCGCCAGGAGGGCCATCTTTACCGCCAGTGCCGTGTTAGAAGCCGGCCTCAGTTAAACGATTAAGTAACTATTTGACACTTAATTTGGCGCCGAATTAATTAAACATATGGCACATTCTCAAATTATCGATGCCAGCATTTTGTATACTATTACATTATAGTAACAGAATAACTGTAGATTGCCTTTCAATTTCCCTGGGGTGGCCACGTTAACGTTTTGCATGATTAGTAGAAAACGTGACCTTAAAAAAATCCTACAACTTCATGACATCCACTGTTACTACGCTGCCAATGTACTGAACAAATACGTTTCGTCAAAATCACATACATCCAGCAAATGCGCTTACCCTCCAAATTGGGAGTTTTCATAAAAATATTAATACGCTGCTTACTGTGGCACTGGTGTTTCGAGAATGTCACCACTAAAATAATAATAATAAAATACGAAATTTATATAGCGCCATAATCACATAATGCTCTATGGCGCTTTACAATACAACAGTTATGCGGCTAAACATATATACGTCGTTAAATAATTAAAATAAAAAAATAATTAAGAACAATACAACTAGAAATCATACATCAAATTAAACAGTTAAAAATACAAGTACAACTTAAATTTAAGGGCTTTACAACTAAAACGTATACATGGAATTAACTAATTTAAATGATGAATTACATTAAGAGCAATACAATTAAAATAGTAATATAATAAATTAAATAAATTAAGGTATATAAGGTATTAAATAAGACAAAATAATAATAATACATATTGAATAAGATTAAAGCCAGTAAACATATCATCATATCTTGTGGATTCCTGGTGGAAAAGGAAGGTATTTAACTGCCGTTGAAAACTGACGCAGCTGTCATGGTTTCTAAAATACATACGATGACGATAAAACTTATCCGATTGACCAACTAATGCGAATCGGGAATAATAACCTGAATATGAACATGGAATGATCGACATTCTTTTATAAAAAAAATAAGCGATCAATGACGTGAGTGACGCGTAGCCATTATCTACCAATGAGGTTATGTTTCAAGTTACCGGCTCGGGTAGTCCGTGGAGCACCTCCAAACAGGCGATGGAAGCCCATTCCACTTTCACCGAGTCTCTTATGGCTGCTTATTGTGCACCACAGGGGAGAGGTAAGTCGGCCCCCAGACCACGTGCAGTCTTCCACCCAGCCTACTTACATTCCCCAATGTGTTGGAGCACACAACCTCTTATGACTGCACGTCAACCCACTTTTATAGTAAGGAAACCCTTGCAGGTGAATTTGTGGTGTGAACTCTTCAGTCATGTTCACTTTACATTTATCTGACATAACAACATCTAACTAAACAATTTATTCATTTGAATATTTCTTATGTGGCGTAGTTCAAGTTGTAATGCAACAAAATTTATAGTATGCATAAATAATATTACTAGTCTCTGTTACTGATATTGATTTATGCAGATTCACTGGTGGTAGTTATGCGCATGCGCCGGAAGTGGTCACTCTAAGATGGCGCCTACGTAAAACGTCGGCCCTTTAACTGTCATCAATAACCCTATATTGGGAATGCAACACACTAGTGGAAGTGGAAAAGGTTTATTATATTGCTAACAGTATCATCGAACAGTTGTATTAGCTGGTATGTCTGTGTATTATCTATGAATCTAGCCATTCCCATCGCCGTTACTTTGTGGAGCAAATGCGCACAACGGTTACGTTAGCTAACAGTCAGTCAAAACGCTTAGAAAGTGTATCTTCTCCATCTCATTGAAGGACAAATAATATATTCATTCAACATAGGGCTTACATTAACCTGCTAAACTACACAAATCCGAGATTCTACCTAATATAGACCCGAACTAGGATTACACCACTAGATGCCATGCATCAGTACTCTCCAGTTCGGCAACAGTCTAGCCACATTTTGCAAGCGGCTAATACAGAATCATGAGTTGCATCAGAAGAAGAAAAATATAGTTGTCACTAGTAATTAATCTATCCCAATACATTACTCACAACTCCATATAAAATGTCCAATCGTTTGTAGAATCCGAGCAGAAAGGGCATATATATATATATATATATATATATATATATATATATATATATATATATATATATATATATATATATATATATATAAATTAAATCTATATCAAATATGTGTACTCCATAGAATATATATTATTTATCTACATTCTGAAATGGATTGAAGCATTTCTCACCTGTCGCCAGCACCGTGTATTAGTCAATGGAGCAACATCTTCTTGGTCGGAAGTTGTGAGCAGGATACCACAGGGCAGTGTCCTCGGACCTATTCTTTTATATTGTATGTCAATGATATAACTAATTTTGTAATATGTGACATGAAGATTTTTGTAGATGACACAAAAATATACCGCAAAACTTCAACGAGACAAGATTGTTTAAATCTGCAGAAAGACATAGACGGTTTACAGGATTGGGCTGAAAAGTGGCAGTTACACTTTCACCCACATAAATGCAAAGTTCTAAGAATTGGACACGGGCAACCAGAATTTACCTATACTTTGACAACATCAACAGGTGCAAATCCTCTGGAGTGTAGCCACGTAGGGAAAGACCTGGACATCCAAGTTGATGATCAGTTAACATTTACGCAACATGTGCAACAGGCAGTGTCAAATACAAACAAACTGCTGGGTGTAATACGCCGTACTTATCAATACATAGATAAGACAACCTTTCTTCGCCTGTATAAGGGACGTACTTGTCCTTCCTACTTTGAAATACGGTGTGGTAGTCTGGTAACCATAGCATCATTATGGCATTGATGCTGTGGAGGCTGACCAGAGAAGAGCTACACGGATGGTCCCAGTACTTAGACATTTAGTGTTTATGCGTGCATGCGTGCGTGCGTGGGTGCGTGCGTGCCTGCGTGCGTGCGTGCGTGCGTGTGTGTACGTCGGTCGGTCGGTCGGTCGTTCGTTCGTTCGTTCGTTCGTTCGGTCGGTCGGTCGGTCGGTCGGTCGGTCGGTCGGTCGGTCGGTCGGTCGGTCGGTCGGTCGGTCGGTCGGTCGGTCGGTCGGTCGGTCGGTCGGTCGGTCGGTCGGTCGGTCGGTCGGTCGGTCGGTCGGTCGGTCGGTCGGTCGGTCGGTCGGTCGGTCGGTCGGTCGGTCGGTCGGTCGGTCGGTCGGTCGGTCGGTCGGTCGGTCGGTCGGTCGGTCGGTCGGTCGGTCGGTCGGTCGGTCGGTCGGTCGGTCGGTCGGTCGGCTTGCATGCTTGTCTGTCTGCGTGCGTGCGTGCGTGCGTGCGTGCGTGCGTGCGTGCGTGCGTGTGTATGAAGATATGTCCACCATCCCAGATTTCCAACAGAGAACCAAAGAACGCATGATTGACATCCCATTCACAGAAGACACGGTGCGCAAGAAACTACAAAACAATTCACCTTAACAAGGCACCGGGCCCAGATGGGCTGCACCAATGGGTGCTGAAAGAACGTAGCAGGATTCTTTCTAAGCCCATGTACTGGATATTTCGACAGTCACTAGATACAGGACAGGTCACACCTGTATTCAAAGAGGGTTCGAGACTAAAAGCTGCAAACTACCATCCAGCTAGCCTCAACTCCATAGCGTGCAAGATTCTGAAATGAATTATTAGAGAACACTGTGGATTTTCTAAACAAACACAACATCATCAACCCAGACCAACATGGATTCTTGGGGGGCAAGTCCTGTCTGACCAACTTGCTGGAAACTTTCAAGGAATGGACAATGGCAGTGAGATCCCGAACCTGGTACAGTACAGCAATAAAATGTTTGCTGATGATACAAAGCTGTGTGCACCAAGCAAGAGCCAGGCTGACCGAGAACAGCTCAAAGCGACATTGACACCTTGGAATAATGGATAAGAGACTGGCTATTAGATTTCAATGCGGACAAATGCGAGCTGATGCAAATAGGGAGACCACCACCCGTAACCAACACAATGACCAGTAAGTCTAGAGCCAGAGTGGAACTTACAACAACCAAAGAAAAAAAGATGTAGGAGTCTGGGTCACCAGTGACCTGAAGCCATCAATTCAATGTAAAAAAGCTTCAAAGAAGGCCGTGCAATATCTCGGCATGGAGCCCAAATCTAGCCAAAAGACATCGATAGCTTAGAGAAAGTACAGCACGGAGCCACTAACCTAGTGCCCAACATCGCCAAGCTCGCCTATGGTGAAAGATTAAGACACATGGGACTCTGCTCACTGTACGGCCGACGTCAGAGAGACTAAGACACATGGGACTCTACTCGCTGTACTGCGGACATCAGAGAGGAGACTTAATCGAAACCTACAAGATATTAAATGGATGGACCACGTTGAGGCTGGAAATGACGTACCAGAGAACACACAAAGAAGATATTCAAACATAGAGCTAGGCTCCAGATTAGGCGACGTTTCTTCTCGCTAAGAGTTATCGACCAATGGAATGGCCTCCCCCAAGCAGTGGTTAATGCAAAGACAGTCTCACAATTCAAAGCCAGATTAGACCGATACTGGAACAGGCTGGGATTAAGGTATCAACAAAGGCCAACGGTCTAAATTAACCCATTAACCTGTAAGTGGATACAAACCCTCCAAGTGGTAAAGGTCTATTATGTGCGAACAGTATCATAGAAGAGTTGTATTATGTGGTAAGTGCATGGGCACTTGCCCCCCCCCGGATCTGGATTTTTTTCGGACGTATATTCGTGAGCTCAAAGTATATGTTAACTTTACACACATATATATATATATATATATATATATATATATATATATATATATCTTTCTTCTTTCTTGCCCCTCCCTGGAAAAATTCCTAAGGACGCCCCTGGGTATGTGTGTTATCTATGCCTCTAGTCATTCCCGTCACTTTGTGGAGAAAATGCATGGGACAGTTAGTTATCCAACAGTTAGTGGTAAGCCTGATATAGACCCGACCCAAGGCTACACCACCAACTAGAGGAAGATTGGCTGTTCTTCCAACAGAAAATTTATGAAGCTGTTGATAAATTTACACCTAAGAAAGTTAGAAAAAGTGGAGTGAAGAAACCACTGTGGTGGAGCAAAGAGATCTAGCGTACGAAAGAACAGACTAAACTGGTGGCAACGTTATCAACAAACAAAGTTACACCAGTATTACATGAAGCATCAAACTCTCCAGAGAAGGGCAACAAAATGGTGAAGATGGCGAAGAGAAAATTGGAAAGGAGGATTGCAACCAATTCAAGGGACAACATCAAGAATGACCCAAAGATGTTCTACCTTCTACAAATATGCCAGAAGTAAAACTAAAGTCAAAGAGAGCATAGGCCCTCTTACCTATGAACAGGGAAATACTATGATGTTAACACAGCAGATGCTTTCAATAACTGTTTTGCTTCTATATTCACTAAACAGAACTTGGACAACATATCAAACCCGAAGCAGATGTTCATGGCTGATGAATCAGACGAGCTGAAAGACATCACTCAAGGTATGGTTAAAGAAAAATTCAATAAGCTGAATCCGACAAAATCCCCGGACCTGACAACATTTACCTATCCACTTTGAAAGAGACTGCCAACATTATATCCTTACCTATTTCCTAGCTGTTTAGAAGTCTTTCTAGAAGTGATATACCAATGTTTTGGCTGTTCGCTCATGTAGCGCCAATTTAAAAAAAGGATTGAAAAGTAACCCGCTGAACTACCGACCTGTTAGCCTTACATAACAAGTTTGTAAAGTAATGGAACCAATACTGCTGAATGCAATCAAAAAGCACCTCAAAACACAAGCTAATCGCCGACTCTCAACATGAATTCCGTGCAAAAAAGGAGGTGCAAGACAAATGTACTATTGTTCTTAGAAGAAGTAACGTCCTATGTGGACTAGCGATACCCCGTAGACATGCTCTACTTCGATTTAACGAAGCCGTTGACAGTGTCCAGGATGAGCGTCTACTGTCAAAATGATTTGCCCATGGTATCATTGGCAATAGAATGGCCAGAGGCATGGTTAACGAACAGAAAGCAACGTGTTGTAATCAAAGTCAAGTTGGAAGGATGTAACAAGCGAGGTATCACATGGATCTATCTTAGGACCCACCTTGTTTATAATATAGATCAACGACACCGATTCTGGCATTGTTAGTTTTCTTTCAAAATTTGCTGACGACTGTAAAGTCTTGAGAATTGTACCAACGATCGCATACGCATTTACACTGGAGTTCGGAGTGGCTAATGTTATTCAATGCCTTTATTAAGTGTCATTGTCTGCATGTTGGGTGCAACAACCCAAAGTACGACTACTTTATGTGAGATCAACTAAATTAAACTGCAACCATGGAGAAAGACCTTGGAGTACAGATACACTCATCAGGATCCGAGCAGAATGGTTTGTAGAACCATACGCTTAATGTTTCAAAATCAATACTATATACTCCATGGTATCATTATATATTTCGCTGTATGCAATGCCTAATAACGTTTATTCACCAAATTACCTTTTCATAGCAATGAGAATGGAAGCTGAAATTGCGTTGTAATCAGTAACACTTATTTTTCGGTTGTATTCCGCATTATGTAACCACGACAGGCATTGTCCACGGGCACGACGACGTCGTCCACGGGCACGACTGCGTCGTCCAAGGGCACGACGACGGTGTCCGCGGGCACGACGACGTCGTCCGCGGGCACGACGACGTCGTCCGCGGGCACGACGGCGTTGTCCACGGGCACGACGCCTTGAACCTCCTCTTCAACGTAGTAGTTGAGGGGTTACCGAGGAAGGAAGCGCCGACTTGTGTAATCCTCCGCCCTGTTGTGCAGATATCTGTCAATGTGTCCCTTGAATTGGCTGATGTTCTTGGATATAACCACTGCCTCCGGGAATATATTCCAGTCGTTTACTATCCTTTGATTGAATGAATACATGATTATATCTAATCTTGAGTGTACTTTGGTTATTTTGAAAGGGTGCCCTCTCGTTGTGGACTGTTCATTTTCTGTGACAAGGAAATCGGCGGGAAGTATACTCTCTAACCCGTTGAATATTTTAAAAACTTCCAGTAAGACAGCTCGCAGTCGCCCAGTCTCCAGAGTCGTGATATTTAGCGCTCTTAATCATCTATTCCAAATGTCTTATGTCTGGTATCATCCATATTTTTTGCTTGAATGGGCGTCATACTTGAATGGGCGTCATGCTTGACTGCAGTAGTCCAGATGGGGTCTTACTAGGGACTTGTATATTTTCACAACTACCTATTTGGTCTTGTATTTAATGGCTCTATTGATCGTGCCTAGCATAGCGTTTGCCTTACTGGATGCCTTAACACATTGCTCTGTTACGTCAAGTTTGTCTGTTATTATCACGTATTTTTCTTCATGTGATGTTTCTATGAGGTCATCACCCAAGATATAGTCAAACTGCCTATTATTATTACCGTAGTGCACACACTTGCATTTGTCTACATTAAATAACATTATTCATTCAACACTCCACCCATGCATGGTATTTAAATCCCTCTGAAGTTACTCAGCGTCTTTGCACGATACTACCCTGACTAAATAGTTCTGTTTCATCTGCAAATTTTAGGAGATGGTTACACACACCCCTCGTCTATGTCATATATATATATATATATATATATATATATATATATATATATATATATATATATATATATATATATATATATATATATATATATATATATATATATTACAAATAAAATTGGACCCACAACTGGCCTTAGGGGTACACCACTCTTAACAAGCGATCATTCCGACCTCAATCCATTTATAACGACACGTTGTACCCTGCCCTACACTCCGATACCCATCTATTTACCTCTCCTCCTATCCCATGCGCATTTGGTTACATTGCCAGCCTGCTGTGTGGAACTCGTCAAAAGCTTTGCTGAAATCTAAATAAATAGAGTCCACCAGCAGCCCTTTATCGATATAGGATCTAACCTTATTTGGGTACACTAAAAGGTTCGTCAGACATGATCGTCCCTTCCAAAAACCATGTTGTGAAGCTTTAATCATGTCGTGATTTTGGAGATGGCCAACGATCTCATCCCTGATAATTGCTTCCATTACTTTAGATACATGTGGCGTTAGACTCACCGGTCTATAACTGCTAGGTTGTGATGTTATTCCCTTCTTCGTACACATGGGGGTAACGTTTGCACTTTTCCAGTCTACTGGAACTTTTTTCCCTTTGTCATGCTTTCTACGAAGATTTCGTTTGGTGGGTATGCAATGGCCGGGGCCACTTCTCGGAGCATTGTTGAACTTAAATTGTCGAACTTAAATTGTCTACTCCAGGGGCTTTATATGGCTTTAATTGCAAAAAAAATTATGTACCACTTAAGTAGTGAACTCCCCATTTTGGAGGGACTCCTCCATAATCTTGGTGAAAATCTTCACTTCAGGCAAAGTTTTAGTACCAATCCTCGACATCTGTCAACGCCGCGAATAACGTTGTATTCCCCATTTCGAAGCGCAATTTCAGTGTTTCAGTAGTTCATCGGGTTTTCTAATTGTAACGACACGTGCAGTTTGTTCTATCGCAGATACGTAATCAATCAAGGCTGTCACGACAGCTGACATCAATACTAACATGTGTTTTTAAAACACATTTCAAAACTCACTTGTTTTCTAAGACATTTTTGTACGGCGCCATGAGTTATCAAAAAACATTTTAAGACTCACCTGATTTAAAGACCATTACGTACGGCGCCAGGAGCAACGACTGTTGGAATGGCGCCTTGTAAAGCTTCTGATTTTAATCAACCGGTTTACAATAGTTTTCTCAACGCGCTTACGCGTAAGTGTTCTGCTCTCCGCGTGTGGCTTCAACGTGGGCAGAAACCCCCCGAAATATTACTGGTACACACGTGCACGCACCCACGCAGACACGCACGCACGCACACACAAAACACCCGGATAAAACTAAACAAAAATATACACACAAATACACAAAAAAACATCGTCGAAATTTCGGGATATATAATCTTATTCTTTTTCCAAAATACTGCATAGTCTCAACATGCAGTATTTTGGAAGAAGAATGTGTCTCGAAATTTAGACGAATTACTGGCAGTTATAACAATTAATAAGCCCATGTGTCACGTAACTTTGGCAGCACCTGGTATCAATGCATAGGATAAATATTTCTGTAACAACTATGTGTACCTCGAACGGCCTATTGCTGAATGCTGTGCGGACTTCGCCGCCGAAACTGACGAATCCCCCGCAAAACAAAGCTGTTCCACCGAGACCATAGCCGCATTTGGTAGTGACCTGAATGATTAACTGATTTTTAATATTAAATTAATACCTTATGGCAAAGTTAATTAGATGAACATAATTTATGAAATAAAATTATGAATAGCAATTCGAACATGCATGTCATTTTATATGGACATAATTATATAAACATGGTCATATTCCCTGCAATATTTATGGCTGAGAAACACTTGTGCGGTGAGAAATATACATAAATAATTATCAGCTCAAGTGTTGTCTTGCACATTCATGAATAAGCCACTATTCTGTCTGTCTGTGCCAATTCCAAGTATTTACAAGACGGTTGTGTTGCAACCACCAGTTTCTCTCCAGTTGTCTTACTGCCTCTAGCAAAACTAGAAGGCGCCTCAAGGGTACACTTCCATGACCCTTCTTCTATGATCGGGTTTTGTTTCTGTGGTTCACAAGTCAAGAGAAGTTGGCAGGTTTCTACGTTGCCATCACCAGCGCTCTGCATGTCACTGTTAGAACTGTCGGTCAAAGCCAGCCGTTGTGCCATGGCGACAAGGCGCTTCAGACGGTTGAAGACACGTTTCTCTTCATTGTAACACAGCACATACTCAAGCGACTCATACACAGTGACGATGACGCAGAAGAAACAGATGAGCACGATGATCTGTAATAACAAGGAATCACCCGTGAACGCAACGTAAAGTGAGAAATGCCTTCAGAAAAAAGGTGATGTGAGAAATGCCTTTAAAAAACGACAACATTTTTTTTTGTTAGGTAAAAATGCTAGTAAATTTACACATTCCATTATGTAATAGTTGATGTTTACACATCACTAATTACATGGTCTACAACAGCATAAACATAAACGTTAATAACAAAGGTATCAAATAAGGGACAGGAAGACTCCTATCGAGACGGACAATTAGCCGCTCTCACACGAGTATACAGTAAGCATGCACAATTAAGTACAAATCCGACTCTATAGAATATACAGTAACATCACATGAGAGAATTGGTGGAAAGATTGACTATTTCTAGGCTAAAACATGAAATAAACAACCAGTTATTGTGTGGGATATAAAACCAGAACGTCTTTTATGAAACAGAATTCAGTTTTGTGGATGTGGTATTTCATGCATAAACTACGTAAGTGCCCTTGAGAAGCCTCCTACACGTTCTCACAAGGCTGGACATACCGCAAAACCGTTTGCAGCCAAAATTAAATGCAAAGCACCATGGATATGTTCCGTGTCGATATTTAAAAAGAAAGATATTTGCATGAAAATAATAACCAAGAACCAAATCTTAACAAGTGTGGGAAAAACATTTTTTAGAACATGTTAGCTGAGTTAAATAACATCACACCACCTATTGCATGCTGGTGGTTCATGAACGCATTGATCACCAAGTGTATCAAGACATACCTCCAATGTGGACTTCGACAGTGGGTTGATGTGTGTGTGGTGGATCGGTGGAGGGTCGCATGGCAGACTGAAGTTATCATACAGATACCTGCCATCTGATGCGTCATTCACCATTCTGACAAATGTAGAGCGACATTGTTGACAAATATACAGTGTTCATGGGCACCAACTCCCCCACCTCTCAGACAGGTCAACTCACAAACAGTCAAGGCAGCACATGAGATATTTCCAACAAATGTACTATTCCCCATAGCCACTTTGTAAATGTACTCATTGTAAATGTACTCATCCACAGTCACATTGTAAATGTACTCATCCACAGACACATTGTAAATGTACTCATCCACAGTCACATTGTAAATATACTCATCCACACTCACATTGTAAATGTACTCATCCACACAGTCACATTGTAAATGTACTCATTGTAAATACATTCATCCACAGTCACATTGTAAATGTACTCATCCACACAGGCACAGTGTAAATTTACTCAACCACAGTCACATTGTAAATGTACTCATCCACACAGGCACATTGTAAATATACTCATAAACACTGGCACAGTGTAAATGTACTCATCCAGTCACATTGTAAATGTACTCTTCCACACAAGCAGTGTAAATATACTCATCCAAAGTCACATTATAAATTAATGTACTCATCCACACAAACATAGTGTAAATGTTGTCATCACACAGTCACATTGTAGAAGTATTCATCCACAATGGCACATTGCAACTGTACTCATCCTCATAGACACAGTATAAATGTACTCATCCACAGTCAAATTGTAACTCTACTCATCCAAACAGCCATACTACAAATGTATTAATATATGGTTATCTTTTGATCTCACATTGTTACAAGAAATACTGTGGTTCATAGTTTCTAGCAAGACATTCATCTGTACCTAATCGGAATATTTGGACACAAACAATACCATCATACATACCATCATGATCATGTCACAAATACGAGTACTTTCAGAAAGAGTGATGCTTAACACAGTCACAGACCTTAGTATCTGTCCCAAAGGGAAACAGCAACAAGAGTCTGTCACAGCGGTGATAACCTACAGAAATGATATAGATCATGTTACAGATCTTAATTGTGAAGCAAGAGACTATGTGTTTGTGAGAGATCTGAAGATCTATGCGACACTGACCTGATCCGGTCACGGATGTTGGCAGTGGTCAGTGATGACCCATACAGCCGTAGTTGCCACATGACCATTTGTCCACGGCTGATTTGATCCTTGCCTGAATTCAGCCAGATGCAGAAGAGGAAAACATATTAAACATTGCACATAACACTGACCTCCACCTAACTGATCTAGTACACAAGATGACCTGTAACCTGTGATCTCCACCTCACTGTCCGGCTAAGTAGCCACCGGTAATTACAAAGAAACAGGCTATGTCAAGTGGACATTATGTCATTCAAAACAACATCATCTACAAAGTCACCAATTAAAAATGGGGAAGCAAGACATGCCACATATAGCCATCGGCATACAGCTTCTAACGTCCCAAAATGTAATATCAATAACAGTAATATCGATTACTATGACAGCACAAACAGAAAAATAATTGTATATTATGAAACAAAAATAATTCAAACAAGACGACTGCAATACGGGCAATGCTCTTGTTATTGTCTACTTGTTTCCTATGACGCTATATCGGTTGCCACGTTGACCACTTAGTCGACTAGAGCTTCCACCACCTGCAGGTGACGGCAATGTTGGTTGGTTGGTGTTATGTAATTCTGGCCAAACCAGGTGAGACAGAATACACTCAGCTTATGTTGGTCACGAATAGAGTGACCATTAGTTACTTTGGTCGCTAAGAGGCCACTCACAATGGTAAATATTTACCTATTCATACAAAACATACCAAAGGAAGAAGGAGGACCAAGGCCTGCATACTAAATATTTTAAATGTCAATCACATGTGAAATATGACCACCACTGCATCAGGGAACTACTACTGTTCTAAATTGCATAACCATTTACAGTTCGCCACTTGTAATACAGTATGTAAATCTTGGAAATTCACAACTTCGAGGACAACAATTATCAATATGATACCATGTTAGAAAAAAAACACAAAACTTTAAACATAATATTTGGAGACAAATGCCTGTGAACATATTCTGATGGTTACTATTGTATGTTCTATACGTGCACTTAGTCATTGCTACACCGATATATTTTTCAGTCTGGAAAATTATCAACATCTTAAAGTACTAATTCGGATAAGGGGGGATTCATATGCTTTGTAAAAATAGGTAAATGTTGGCAATTGTGAATGGTCACTAAGTTGAACTCGACCCTAGATGCTTGTTCTCTACCCACCTTTGTCCATGATGGTCACCTTCCATTGCCCTAGTGGACTTTCTCCCCAACATCTTACTGTGCTAAATGTCCACTTCTGGAAACCAGCTTCACTTCTGCAAGTCACATACACAAAATGAAAATTATGTTGATATAATTATAGTCCTTTTTAGAAGACATGATCAGCCGACAAAAGTCGGGGTCTTTTGTTAGCCAACAAGTGAATGTATTCGTTCTCTGTAAAATTACTTTGGGGTAAATTACATTGTAATCGGAATTGAAATGTCAAATGTAATTGGTGTTTTGTTTTTTAAAAGTATTTGGAATTGGAAATGGTGAAAATGTAATTGGTATTTTCAATTACTTTTCGATACATCATGTATCTTTTTAACTCAAATTATTAGCTACAAATAATCAATCAAATATCATATGTATGTATATCATATTTGTTGGTCAATATGTGCCATAATATGCAGAAATTAAATAAAGCTGCTCTAAAGCAGATGTTACTTTTGTGTATTGAGTATGTCTATGGTTGCTCTGTTCACAAATTTTTTATTTTTATATGGAATTGATAATTGGAATAGATATTCTGTAATTTTAACTGTTATTTCTGAGGTGTAATTGGAATTGATATATTGTAATTGATCCCAAGTGTTTGAAGCTCACTTGTATCATCAGGTTGATGATTGTATGTGTTATGATTGGTATTAGGGGTTATCATACAGTATTGTAAATATACTGGCAAGTCATGGTGTGTGTATTTAAAGTAAACATTCCACTGTTGATATCTTAGAATATTTTCTATTCTAATTATGTGAATAATAATTAATTAAAAATAATTATGAAAGCTTCAAAAAAGGCAATGTTTCCACTCTACTCTAAGAAATACTTAAGAATCAATCAATAATGATGCTCTCTCGCTCTCCCAATCCCCCTCTCCCCCTCTCCCTCTCTCTCTCTCACTCTCGCTAACAGTTGGTGTAGCGACTATAACTGCTCCCTCACTTGTACATATCCCATGACTGATGTTACTCTTAAACACTTCCATGACATGTATTCATTTCTACACTGTACAAGGAAAAACTCTGTAAAATCATTCTTTCTCAAATCTCAAATTGTGACAGATTGAACAGTAAATGAATGTACAGCTACAACCAGCAATTGTAATTTTGAATGATTTTAAAACTCACTTGTCATGAATTCGTGTTGCACCAATCAAGGATTCCGTCTCACTTGGACAATGCAGATGAATCTCAAGGTCACCACGACACTTGTGTGTCATCGTCAACGTCACATGGACATATTCGAGTGACTGCAGGTTGTAGCCATCCAGCGTGTCATTTGTGACTGAAGAACAATGGATGTCAGCTCATTTTGAAATTTCACCTATTTAAATCTTTAGCTCGAAAGTAGAAACACAAGATTAAAGTTCAAATCTCCTCTATCCATTCTGCTGATTGGCTGAATAATTTAAAACGAGACTGGAACACATATAAACTAATCGGTAAACCTAGGAATTACCTGAATATGGCATTGTTCAGCATGGAGATGCAAAACTGGATCAATCGAAACATCAGGTTTAATTGTTAACATCGTGAAAACTATGCTATGGAAAAAACTTGTCACATTGTTAATTCATTATCACACTTTTCACAGTTTAAGTTTTGCCAAACCATTTGGCACATGAGTGGGGATAAACTGATGTTTCAAAACTGCTTCCTCAACTGATTTAACCTATCGCAAATCCGGTTCATTGATGTCCAAATGTGTTGTGTGTGAATAGTTTAAGCATCACCTGCAGTCGATTTAATAAAAATGCCTATTTTTGTTCAAATCATCGAAAGAATTGACTTTAATCGTAAGATCTGGTAAGGCTCAAAATAGTAGATATCCAAAATGGTAAACACTGTGCAGGTCAATGCCAACCATGGACATGATTTCCATCCTTTCACCGATCACATGACAAACTGTGCAGGTCAATGCCAACCATGGACATGATTTCCATCCTTTCACCGATCACAAAAAATTACCAAGGGTGAATGAATTACAGTGTTTCCATTTTCACTTCAATTAATGTTTGACCAAACATTACGTAATTTAATGGTTTGTCTGATGGCTTCACAAAAAAACTAAAAAATTTTGCACAAATGAGCTAGAATGTTGCAGTGGATACGAGGTAAGTTTTATTTTTTGTTAAATGAATTTGAAATGAGACTAGCAAAAAATTAAAATGAGGAGGAACTTTCATGAGTAGGCAGAATGTACCAATTTGTCTAGTGAGTGACGTGCCATTGTTTGACCCATCCTACCCAAGCAATAAACATACAAAACCAGACCAATAAAAGGCCACATTAATTAGTACCAACCATAACTTCACTGCATCCAAACGTACTTTCAAAAGTCAGTACATATCTCCGTGTTTATAAAAGCTGTTGAATGGTGTATTCTAGAAATGTGCATAACTAAAAAATTCTTTGAAACCCCACCCCGATCCATAAAATAACCTAAAACACTGCAGCAGGGTTAGATCTCATCGGCCTGGCCTCATTTTGGTGGACTACACACAACAATGGATGGCTCTGTTGATCAATAAGAAAACCTCATTACTGAGAAGCAGACTTGGGGTCAATTACATTATATCAATTCCAATTCCGGTTACACACCAATTACAAATACCAATTCCAATAAAAAAATACCAATTCCAAAATATCAACTGCAATTATCAATTCCATACTGAAATAAAAGCACGTGAACAGAGCAACTCAATGCAAAAAAACATATATTTTAGAGCAGCTTTGTTTAATTTCTGCATATTATGGTACATAATGACCAAACAAATGTGACATATGCAACATATTTTATTGATTATTTGTAACGAACAATTTCAGTGAAAAAGGTATATGATGTAACTGAAAATACCAATTACATTTTCACCAACTCCAATTCAAATACATGCCTGGATATCACATAATCCTGTACTGTAACTTTTGAAAGAATTCATTATTTGCTTTGCCAAAAAATCTTGCAAAGATTTTGATTTGCTAGGAATTCCTCTACCCTTTCATTTGGCTCAGTTCCTGTTCTTTTTCAACTGCTCATATTTATTTCAAATTAGTCTTAAGAAGTAATGGCCACTAAAAGAGTAAGTGAAATAAAACATATTGTATAGTATTATTAATACATCTAACAAAAATACCCATCCTCCGGACAGGATAATTTGGTAGTTCGTAAGAGACTGTCAATATTTACACAAGTTCACAGAAATATTCATCTATGCCTTGGTACTTGGTGCTGTCGGTCAATATCTTGATGGCTTCTGGGAATCCAACTCTCAAAATTGCGACGTAATACTGGCAGTGATTGTACCATCTAGCGACGGCTTGTACTGGTGTTACGTAACTTGGGACAATCAAAGAAAATGTATGACATTGTGAACAATTGTACGTAATTGTTCGCATAGATTTGCTAATAATTGTATGTTATAACTACTAAAGGTAATTCAATTGTTCATAGAAAGGGTAATAGCAGGGTGAAAAAAATAAAACTATGACGACCTGACCATGGCCCATTGGTGTCGTAGATGAACCCCTGAAAGTTTGGTGCCTGAAATGCAAAAAAGGTACATACCAGCATATGTGACAACCAGGTAGTCTGGACTGACTGGTATCTGTTCGCTGACCCGGAGCTCCTCTGTCGCAAATGTTGACATCCACGGCACTGACTTCCATGTCTGGAATTCAAGACAAATATCAGAACATAATTTTATGTACCTGGTAGACTATGTATCAATGTAGTACTATGTCATAATCAATAATTATGAGCCAAAAACATCTGTCATGTCAATTTATTGAAACTGATTCACCCCCATACATCCGATATATTTTGGTACGTAGAAGCATATAGTAGCATCAGGACATAAACCCCCTGGACAAAATCCCCCCGCTATATAAAAAAGTAAAGGTATGTTCGTATATAGCACGGTATCCAGTCCTTGGGACTGCTCAAAGTGCTTTACACTTCATCCCCTGGCAGACCTACCCATTCTAACACCATCTCGACTTCTTTGGGAAGCATTCAGCCAAGTTGCAATTACTGTGTTAAGACTATTCGTTCAGATATCCACCTCTGTCTGTAGCCAGGTACGTATTTATACAGCTGAGTGAACTGTGGCAATGTGGGATGAACAAAACTGTCAATGCTTCGAAACGGCAGCAAGAGGATTCAAACCCGGGTTCTCTCGATTGAGAGCCTGATGTTCTAAACGCGACTCTACTGTGCCCCCCAGGACAATATCCCAAATCCAAAAGGTATATATTGGTTATTGATATATAATTGGCAAAAAAGCGTTACTGCATAGTATAGTTTTACAATGTAGTGAGCTTCAATAATTCTATTTCTTTAACAAGAACGGATGCCTCAATTTGAACCCAGGTTTGAGACATAAACTCACAACTGTTTCTTATTTGATTTCCTGAATTTAACCATGACCCAGTATATCACACATTAACACTTTATCTGCTGGTAAAGAGTAGTGGGATACTGATAGGGTGGCATTGTCTGGGGGGTTGTCCAGGGGGATTATGTCCTAGAATCAATTCAATGGCCAATGATCACAGTCAGTTCAGTCCAGCTCAGAGTGACTGGTGTACGTTTACCAAGAAGACTTTTGTGTCATGACAAATAATGTGTGGTGTGACATTTATCTGGGCAGTGACATGAATGTGTCACACTACACCACTGAATGTTGTCAACCTGACTTCACCTTCGCTGCGTTGACCAGTCTCCATGCATCCATCAGACCAAAGCCATGTTTGTGGCTGTGATGCAGACCAGCTGCGTTCTTGTACCAGTGAGCAACATCTACGTCAACCTGGACAAATACAGTTGTTTCTTTTATGTGCTGCATATATTGCATATATGTATATGTGTGTGTATATATATAAATATATATAAATATATATATATATATATATATATATATATAGTATGTATATATACATATATATGTGTGTGTGTATATATATATATATATATATCTGTGTGTGTGCGTGCGTGCGTGCATGCGTGTGTGCATGAATGCGTATGTGTGTACACAGCACAGGAAATTCACTGTGCTCTACAAGTTTGTCATAGGTTAACAGGCTAACGGCTGTTAAGGTCAACACACCAACACAATATCAGCCAGTGACACCCACGCAGTATGATCGACACCACATGAATCATCAGTACAAGCATGCAATATAACCACATAAATCAAACAATATGAATCATACCATATGAACCATATGATATGAACCACTTAATGTGAACCACTTGATATGAACCACGTACATAACAGAATTGACTCAACACGAAGTGACTTCTTAATCTGTCACAAGCCTACATCCATCATAGCAACTCTACAGCGCACCTGCAGTAAGCTCCATGTTGGAGACACTACAGTAGTCATGATTAAACCCAATTAATTGTGGCTAAGTTAAATTTGTATGAGCTTCTGAGGAGACGGACGGGCGGGCGGATGGACGGACAGTTTGTGACATCTGTGCACTCACCTTCACTGCGGCCATGACAATGATGAACTGTATGTCACGCCAAGTGAGACAGGGTCTTGCCTGCAGCATGAGGACGATCATGCCGGCAGCCAGTGGTGCCGCTGCACTCGTCCCAGAATGCTTTGTAGTGCAACCATGGCCGCCAAGCTTTGTCCAGTCAGTGGTCACCTGGAGGTCAGCCAAACAT
This sequence comes from Lamellibrachia satsuma, assembly GCA_033239005.1. Classification (NCBI taxonomy): domain Eukaryota; kingdom Metazoa; phylum Annelida; class Polychaeta; order Sabellida; family Siboglinidae; genus Lamellibrachia; species Lamellibrachia satsuma. Next base: position 8,725,475 of record BSQZ01000001.1, on the reverse strand, counting down.
TTGATGCCTATATGTATACATCATGCAAGATAGTCCATGGTATAAACAGCATTGTGCAAGAAAATTATCTTGATGTCACAAATAATCTCAAAATACAAAAATATAATATTGAACAAAAAGAAAAATACCTAGTTTTACTGTTTGCTGTTCTACACTATATCTGTGCTGCACCACCAATGTCCAATGTCTGATATTTCAGATAGATGTGGCACACATATCATATGAAAGTGGAACATTAGAAACTGTCTTGCAGAAGTCTAAGAAATAAAACTACAAAACTGTGAAATATATCTGTCAAAAACACAACTTCATAATTTTGTAACATTTGTACAGCAAACGTCATATTTCAATATCACCATGACAACCTGAGCCGACTCACAATGCTGCGCCTGCGTATTCCTCCGCTGCTGTATGTCACTGCTAACATTGATGCACATTCTTCGGCGTAATACGGCATTTGGCGAAATTCATCAACAGCGCCGATGGTGATGGTGTATACAGAATTTGCATAACCGTCATAGTTGCAATTGTCATTCTTGTGACCTCCATTGCCACTGGCAACCACATATATGGCACCATAACCACGGCGACCGTAATCAGTGCCATGACGCATGGCCATCTTAGCCAAGTAGTGTGGCCCGTCCACTGTCTTTCCGTCATCTTCAGGGCCCCAGCTGTTAATGACACATGACAAAATTACGTTAGTTTTATATATAATACAGTAGTTAAGTTACCAGGTTGTCATTATCATCTATACACAAATCAAATTAATTCATGTCGCCACATTTGACGAAACGTTAAACTTCAACCAAATTCTCATTCTTCTCCTAATTCTCATTAATTTCTACATTGGTTGGAAAGATTCCCTGTCAAATACACATTGCCATACACACCAACAGCTATACACATTGCCATACACACCAACAACTATACACATTGACATACACACCTACAACTATACACACTGCCATACACACCAACTATACACATTGCGATACACACCAACAACTATACACATTGACATACACACCTACAACTATACACATTGCCATACACACCAACAACTATACACATTGCCACACACACCTAAAACTATACACATTACCATACTATACACATTACCATACACACCTACAACTATACACATTGTCATATACACCTACAACTGTACATGTTGCCATACACACCTACAACTATGCACAGTGCGATTACACACCTACAACTACACACACTGTGAGTACACACCTACTGCTACACATATTATAATTACACACCAACAACTACACACATTACAATTACACACCTACAACTGTACACCTCGTTCACATCCATGTTCTTCATGAAGGCCTGTGCTTCAAGGCCGTCTGTCATCGGTCCGTCCAGCAAACGTATCCCAGCAACCTTTGCACCATAAGCCACGCCCACGCCACAATGGGCATTGGCCACGGCCGCAATTTCTCCAGCACAGCGAGTGCCATGATGGTTTTGTTTGGCTTTCTTCAGGGGCATCGGGTCAGCATCCCCGGAGTTCAAGTCCCAGCTCCCTTCCGAGCTGTAGTTGTCTTCAATATCAGGGTTGGTCCACTCCAATCCTGTCATCATTACAATGTATATAATATGTGTAAAAATGTAATTTTACACCAATGTGTGCAACATTACATTTTGCACAAGTATTCATCATTACAATGTGTGCAAACATGTAACTTTACATCAGCATCCTTTGTCATGGTTAGATTTCTGTCTGTATAAGAATTTGATATTCAAATTATACGATCTCATTATGATTAATCAAAAAATAAAACGAGTAGTCCAAATACCAAATGATGTACTGAAAATAGTTGTTTAGACATAGACAAAGTCATATTTTAAATGGGATGAAGACTAATATATTCCAAATATGAGGTTTTGTTGTTTGTATTATGAAAAAACACTAACACAACACGAACATAAACAAAGTGTCAGGAAAGTATTAATCAACATTGAGAATAAAGCTGTAAACTCAGAGATTAAACTTGATGACTTATATTGGTTGTTGAATGAAATGAAGTAGCTAAACCAGACTTGGGTCAATTACATTATATCAATTGCAATCACAAATACACATTCAAATTCCACCTCTAAAATACCAATTCTTTTTAAAGCAGCTTTAGTTAATTTATGCATACTATGGTACATAATGGCAAACAAATACAATATACATAACATATTATATTTTACTGATTTTCTGTAATGAATAAAGTAATTAAAAATACCAATTACATTTTCACCAATTCCAATTGAAAAAAATTCAAATTCCGGAATTGTAAGTGGAATTGCAATTGCAATGTAATTCACCCCAAGTCTGAAACCCACCATCATCAACAACTGCAGCCGTGACCCCTCGACCTGTGATGTTTCTCTCCCACACTCTCATCACATTGATGTCAAAGCCGTAGCGTTCTCGGTTCACCTGAAATCAATGAATTACTGAATGAATGAACTGTATCTACTTGGTTAAGGATATTCCATAAAAACTACATGGGGGCGGTAGGCGTTTTCTTTCCACCATATTTTCTTTTTAATAAACCCCACCAACATTAAACAATATTGTGTCGATTCATTTTTATTTCAATTATAACCCACACAATAATACACGTTGAATAGTTGTTTTAAATGTTTCAGTGATCTCGTTATTCAATAATTTTATAATTCTTTCCATAAAATTGGTAGTATGTTTTTTATGCTATCTGTAAGTTGCAAATTTATTCAAATAAATAAACTGCAGCAGGCTTATTGTGAGAACTACTGATAATACTGAGCAGTAGTAATGATTTAAATAAAATAATATAGCATTGTTTAGGTTATTTCATGGTAGATTAAATTCCAAGAGAAACAAACTATTTAAAATCTAGTAGTAGGTTAACGCAATGTTTACAGTTAAATAAACACTACAATTTGTTTATAAAAATGTAATACAATTAAAATTAAATAACTAATTACCATAAAAACATAACAATTATAATAAAAGCAATTATAAGTAGGCATATATCATATATTAATGTATGTAGTTACATATACACATTTCACACACATAATGCCTAAGGCCTATGAATGAAGAATACAATATGTTTACAATGATACAATTGAGTGAGAATGGATAATGCCAAAAAAACATGTCATATATCAATATACGTACGTTGTTACATTTACACATACATATAATACCTAAGGAATACAAACAGTACCATCCAAATAAAATAATACTGTTGAAACATCAAGCACTCCTATTGGTTGCAATCGATTGCAAACGATAGTACTTTTGGCGTCACCAAAATTTTCAGAGCTATATCAGTTGTAACTGCACAGTGTGTATCGGTTGACCTCCAACTGATAGCAGTGCGGTGTACCAGCAGCGCTACATCCCTATTGATAGGGCCTCGTTTTGAAGCAAGGTTGTTGTCAGTGATGCGTTTATACTCTTGCTTGAGCCGTTGAGCGGCATCGCTTGAAATTCTTGCTATAGCCTATTTAATTTCTTCAGCAATTTTAACACATACTTGTTTCTGCGATTTCCTTCCAACTGAGCTTGGACAGATTCATTTGCCCATATTACCCCATATGCGATTAGCAGAACATCTGCTGCAGTCTAACGATCATTTTTACTTGTTTTGGCATCTTCCATCATTATTGAATTAATTAGGTCTAGGTGAAGGTAATTCCTAGTGCAACTTCTGACACTCTTGGAATTCCCTTCGGTGCGAGCAGCTCAGAATTATTTATACATCAATGATTTTCATTTGTTACACAAACAATTGTGTTTGTATCAACGATGAAACATCCCAACAGAGAGCAAAATGCAACTGATTTCAATCAACTGGGATAAAGCGTTTTTGGTATGTCAACGATATTACTTGACTAGTGAGTAGGTTAATGCAAGGTATACAATTAATTAGTTTGTTTACAAATGACACAATACAGTGGAATTAAATAATACAAAAAAACATCAATATATGCAGTTACATATGGTCATTTCGCACGAAACGTTCACAAATGATGCTTAGAACCATTACTCCTTCAATAAACCAAGTAGACAGTTGTGATCAGGTCGTACGTATGCATCTTGGTTAGGACTTTTTGCGAAATCCTACTTTTCTATAATTATTATTATTCTGTACCATGAAAACACTGATTACTGTTTCCAAGAAATGGATAATTTTTGCTCCTTTTTGTACAATATTTACATGATGACGCCTTTAAAAACAGTTTATATTATTCTAACTACCTATGTAAGACATACAGTTAATATCTTGCTACAATGTCATATATTTCGGGAATTACTAACAACAATATTAATATTTCTGGTCAAATCCTTGAATTTTCTACATTTACTACATTAGTGGCCTAAGCCCAAGTTTATATGTCATATGTGCTCGCAAACTTTATTTCTCCAGAATATATAACATTTTAATTTGTTTAGACTGATGTCCGTCGTATGGTTTCGGGCAACGAACGGTTTCACTATTTTAGTGTTATACTGAACACAGATGTTAAACATGTTTTTTAGATATCAAAATGAGTGTCACGCGTATCAAGACCAACACAAAAGCTCCGTGACAGGGAATTCCTGAAGTTATACAAAAAGTTCCCAAGTGGAAAAGGGTCCTACATCAAAAGGACTAGTAGGTTAAAAGACTTTGCACTACACTGAAGCAGTCACCGCAACAATGCCAATATGACTATTATGATCGCTAGTGTGGCGTAACACACCACACCTCTTACATAACGTGGCTGGCACAGACGTTGCGGCTCTCTCTCTCTCCAAACCCAAGATAGGGAGCAGAAGAAATGACGCAGATGAAGGTGCGACCTGTAATGTACTAAACTGATTCAACTGACATTTGTTGTTAAGTTTCTATACTAGCAACATCAGAACAAGGGCAGCAATGTAACTGCTCAATGAAGTTGTCAAAAGTAAAGAAATGTTCACTGGCAACTTCACAGATGGCATGGTCGAGTTCCAAATGCACTGTCACTGCATTACTGCCCAATATTTATAGGTTCATACCTTGGAGCAGTCCATGGTGGAGAAGACATAGGCAATGGTCCAGATTGACTACGCAGAAAATTGGGCAACTGCTAAGATGAAATCGCTGCTGTGTACTACAGCAGATGCCTGGTAACTATCCACCCAATGGTAGTACACTCCAAGGATAATAGTAAGCTGTCTGCTTTCAACAAAGCACTGGAGAAGGAATTTAAAGCAATCCTTCCAGTACTGTCGACCTTGCACTTTGTAACAAGTTTCCTGATGTCGCAATACAGAAACCGCACAATATGTGTCCTTGTGGCCAAATTTCCAGCACTATTTGGCCTTTAATCTTCATGGACCTGGTTGCAGGCTGGCCATGGGAAAGGTCCCTGTGACAGCTTGGGTGGCACCATAAAGAAGAAGGGGAAAACCTTATGATGCCAAGCAGCACGTTCTAGCAAAACAACTGGAAGTTAGTCATGAAGTTATCCAAGACTGCAGGGACGAGATGGATCTGTGGAATGTGCCTGCAGTCCATGGCGTAATAAATTACTGCTCATACTATGGTTCCTGGACCAGTCCCGAATATATATGCATACGTCCCGCTTCAAAAAGTGCAGCTATTGTGAGGGAGCAGAGCTCCATCCAAAAAGTCCAGGTGGGAGAGAACGCAACTGGTGGTGAAGAAGAAATAGAAGTGGTTGAGAAGAGGGATGACACTATGTAATCAAACAAAGTTTGATCAGTTCTGAGGTGCATTTGATTCATGTGACACTATGTAATCAAATACACTGCATCATAACTATACTAAAGCACATTTGACTATTACGTAATGATTTTTGAAATTGGCTTCCTAGTCAAACTAATAAGAATATGACATATTCACATCATAAGGAACATGCAAAAAAATTATTTTATATATTCAGTTACGTATACAAAACATGCTAAAGCTCGGTGAAATGTGATCAGTGGTCTCCCTAGCATTATACACTCGCTATTCTACTGGAAATTATATCATATGAAGCCTTACGTCTGCATTTCTAAGCTATCTATGAACTGATAGCTATAACTCCTGCGAAATAAAGTGTACCCAGTTGAAAAGCCCAAGTTATGTACTTCTTAATTAATGCATTTTAAAGTTACAATATACCTTTCCCTTGTAATGGTATCTTATAAAATAATGTCACGTTTAAAAACATGACCGCAATGCTAGCCAAACAGACAAAACTTTGACAAATATGCTTTACTGAGTACCAAGCACAAATATATTATTGTACATTTATAGAAAGTGAAATATCACAATTAATTATATATATACAAGTGTAGTGACCTTCCAAACTACAGCATGTACAAGGAACTGTGTGCAGACATATGGTTTCAGATATTAAGGAAAACAGGATTGGTTCCACTGCTACTCACCAGATGCCACTGTTGTGGGAAGGATGGGTCTTCGAAGTCCAGTGATCTTATGTGCCGGGGTCGGACCATCTCCTGTAGATGCCATTTCACATGCCGATGCATGTTTAACTTTTGGTGAACCCTGTCTCTCACAGTTTCCCATGCTTCAACAGTAAGTCGTTCGCTGCCTCCATGGCGCTGGGTGTTACTGAGGTTTGATGTTGCTTCAACTCGATGTTTTCGATTAGACCTCTTCATGGTCTCCATTTCAGAAGGTGCTAATATTTTTGCAGAAGGACGACTCTTATGTTCCCATCTTTCGAGACCATGAAATTTATAACTGACGTTGTGCAAATCATGTACAAACAGATAGAGCCCCTTTAATATGCCTAGTTGACCCATATTTACAAGACCAGTTTCCATGGCAACCTGACTGGCCACTGCCATGAGTTGCTGTGAAGTGAGAGATTGAGCGTCAAGTTGCACCGCCCACATGAGTGTGTCAAGGTGGTGACTGCCACTGAAGAAGTCTCGCTCTTTCTGCTTCGACACCCCATCTCTCACACTAAGGCTGCGACCTTTGGTGCAGGGGGCAAGTTCAGCAAGGACGAACAGGGTGACAAGACCAGCATCCAACATCCACCCGAGACTTGGACAGGCTGAAAGGAGACAAACGTTTCTTTCTAAATATGTCATCTAAATATGTGATAAAATATTAGTAATTTTCTAAGCAAACATAAATACTGTAGATAAAGATTGACTATGTCAAGCTTTTTAGCTTGACTATATCATGCTTAACAGGGTTGGGTACAACTGTAATTTTTAATCAACTACAATCAGTGTAGTTACAATTGTAACTGCAAATTATGTAATTTATTATAATTACAGTGTAACTATAATTGCACAATGTGTAATTATTTAAATTACATGTAATTATAATTGCATAATTTGTAATTAATTACATTAAGTGGAATTATAATCATATTGAAATTGTAATTGAGTTTTCATGAGGCTGTGTAATTGTAACTGACCAATATAACTGACCATTGTAATTTAATGCATGGCCTCAACTAAAACATGTACAAAAATTAGCAGTAATGATACCTGTAAGCTTCCATTATAACAATGTAGTTATACTCAACCTATGGACTATTGCAATTGGCTCTTTATGTAATATTGTACTTGATTTTTTTTAAGCCATGTTATAGTAATTGTAACTGACTGAGTGTTGTAATTGTACATGGTAACTGTATTTGAGTTTTGTAATTGAATCTGATGCTTTTGATTGTCGTCTATATTGCAACCAACGCCTTCTTTCCAAACATCAATCATCATTACTGGTAGCCATGACGCATTTAGGCCGACACCCAAACTGTGACTTCCAGTTCTAAATATAGTGCTAACGCAATACATTTTATAATGTCTTTATCATTGCTGTCTTTAGTCAAACTAAACCACAACTGTTCAGAATTGCTTATATATTCATTGTAGTGATGCTAAACAAACTGTTATTGCTATATAGCTGCTAAAACAATCACTGTACAGTTAGCAGTTTACAATAATATATACCATCTTCTTGAATGTTAGACATGAATATGTACAAATCTATTATAAAATGATATATTGTACAGGCACAAAGTCATTGGAACATTGACATATGCAACATAAATAATGTAAAATTAATTACCAGGGATATAATGACTTATATTTAGGTTCATTAAGTAGATTTTTTCTTGCTGGTTTATTAAGTACGTGTGCAATTTCTTTTTCTGCAATTTTTTCATGATTTAATGTGAAACATGAAAAATAATAATGGCATAATAATACCTCATCACATCCTTGGTCATTTACATTAATAATATAGCATAAATTGGTTTTATTAAAACATATCATGTATTTATGGCAAAATTTTATGCGATTTCGGCATTCGTAAAAAGTTTTTGTCATAAAAACAAACCAAAACGTTACTTCAAAGATTATGAGATGCCTAGGTAGGCTGTATGTAACATCACGCAATGTGGCAACACACGTGCACATACATGGGAACTTTAAAATAGGCAGATTGCTGAAAAAGTTATAACAGAACACAACAGAAGTTCTTTTATTTGATCCAATAAATTATGTATTTAAGCAACTAATTAATTAACTAACTAATTAATAATATAAAGTCACTTACCAGTACAGATGTGATGCTTGTATTTCATTTCAACATTTAGGAATGAAGGTGATATGAAGTTTGCAGGATGTTCCCACTGCATCCAAAAAAATATTCGTAACCAGTAAAATCTTTTTTCAATGGCATATTAAACACTCTAATGTCCAACATCACGTTTTAGTTCTATATAGGGAAGACCTAGGTTACTATTAGTTAAAGATCATCACCATTAATATTACTTTTTCTGCATGACACTAACAGATTGCATTAGATTGTTTGACGTTGCATGTCAATTCACATAAATAAAGAAAGCAGAAAGCAACTGTCACATATCAAGGTTAATAAGTAATGACCTCACTATTACCAGGATATGTGGGAGATGTCTACTGTAATCACAAAGCCGTCATCATAATTCCAACGCAGCAGCGATGTCAAGCAATGCCATGAGCCAACGCCTGAAGACAAAATACATATTTGAATGTACATGATCAAGTAGTATAATATAGAAAAGAAATATATAAGCATCACCAAATCTTTGGCTAGTATGTCAAAAACTGTATGATTTTTAGGAGAAATCACTGCATGGGTAGAGGATGAATCACCAGTAGATATCATCTCTATAGATTCTCATAAATATAATATATATTATTAGTTTGTGATTCTGTAGATCTGTTCCCTCATATCTTCCTACCTTGTCTCTTGTCATAAAGCATGTTCCTAACTTTTATCTGATTAAAAGCATGTACCTGCCTTGTCTATGGTTATAAAACATGTTCCTACCTTGTCTATGGTTATAAAGCATGGTCCTACCTTGTCTCTTGTCATAAAGCATGTTCCTACCTTGTCTCTTGTCATAAAGCATGTTCTTACCTTGTCGCTGGTCATAAAGCATGTTCCTACCTTGTCTCTAGTCATAAAGCTACACCATTAGCTTGCTATTCACTGGTTCAACCAACAATAACAACAACTTGCCAGACAAAGAAAACAATCATTGCAGCTGTCTATATCAAATTCACACAGCACTTACTGCACTGGGCTGGGTTGATAACATTTACTTTGATTGATCATTGTGTTGAAATAAATGTCATTCATGCTAGTTGTTATTGTAACTACAAGACCTTAGTTATGAAAGCTTCTACTGGGTAGTCGCTTAATAGAATGTGGTTTGACAACACTAGACACCAGAAACCTAAGGGGAGACCAAATAGAATATTTTAATATTGAATGATTATTGATAGGAATATATTCTTCAAACTTAAAGAAGGCAGTAGAACCAGAGGACACAAAGCAGCATTAGTTAAGGAACAGTGTAGGTTGGACATGAGAAAGTACTCGTTTTCACACAGGGTGAAAAATTTATGGAATAAACTGTCAAACGATTGTGTTATTGCTAGCTTTGTGGATATGTTTAAAAACATAATTGACAGATATCTGATACGGGCGGGCTATACATCATACATATGAAAAAGCGTTGGACTCTTGATAAGCCAGTTGCCTTCCTTATCCACTTGCCACATGGAACTTGTAGTTTTGGTGGAATTCTAAATTGTTAAATCGTGTTACTACAACACATATCAGCATGTGCCAAATCATGTTTGTGGTATAAACATTAAATAAAGACACGATGAGCAGATAGAACACATTTACATAATACAGCAGCACCAGTTGACATAACTGATAAAACATTGTGGATGTATCATTATGCTCTACTTAACACCTTTATCTCTAGTGTCATTAGCTGCCACAAAGAGGACACTTGTACAATTGTGCATGTTTCACAGTAAAATAAAAAATTATATGTAGTTCAATGCCAGTGGTTATGAACTTAGTTACTATGATTGCGGAGTCGGGAGTTCATGCGTCATTGACTACATCAAAGTTGTCATAGCAACCAGATAAATGATCAGTAATCACTGGGAGCCAAACGGTTAAAAATCGCTGAAATTACTGAAGCATTTGTTGCTTTATGCATTGAAGAATAGACAAACTATCTATACATTAGTGGTCAGAAAAAACTAAATTCTTGAAACAACCATGCCTGTGGGCTAACGTGAGGTTTGATGAGAAAACAACTTTGTTATAATTTCACAGCAATCACAGCAACTGAGAGAACGTGACCGCTCACACAACACAAAGTATACCATTATACATATATATATGTATGTATGTATGTATGTATGTATGTATGTATGTATGTATGTATGTATGTATGTATGTATGTATGTATGTATGTATGTATGTATGTATGTATGTATATATATATATATATATATATATATATATATACATATATATATGTATACACATATACACATTTACATATACATATATATATATATATATATATATATATATATATATATATATATATATATATATATATATGTATATTTAACCCTAAAATTTCAATATCTATATATAGAAAACTACTTCACCGATTTTTGTAAATGTTTCACTGTGGTGTACTCATCAGACAAGGTTTATTCACTGGTACATTTAGCTCAATGAACCAGTTAGGATTCCCTAACCCTAACCCTATAACAAACCCAAACCCTAACCATTTGGTAGGGCTACATTTTCAGGGAGTAAACCATGTCTCATTAAAATTGATTCAGTAGTCAAGATATTGCATTTTATTATATCGATATTGAAAGTATTCACCAGATATATATGTATAATGATATACTTTGTGCCAAGTGAGTGGTCACTTCCTCTCAATATATTGCTGTGAAATTTTAACGTAGTCGTTTTGTCATCAAACCTCAACTTTTTAGCCTACCTAGGCATGGTTGTTTGAAGAAATTGTTTTTTCCATACAAAAATGTACCACTCTACTGTACATTGGAATGTAGATGACTACCTGTACATTGAAGAATACACAACTTGAACATTGGATGACTACCTGTGCAATGAAGGGTAGATGACTACCTGTACAATGAAGGGTAGATGACTACCTGTACAATGAAGGGTAGATGACTACCTGTATAATGAAGGGTAGATAACTACATTGAAGTGGAGATGACTACCTGGACATTGAAAAGTAGACTAATACTTGAACATTGAAGAGTAGTTGACATTTACGAGTAGACTACTACATATACATTAAAGAGCAGATGGACTACGTGTGCATTGAAGAGTAGATGACTATCTGTATACTGAACAGTAAATGACTACCTGTACATTGAAGAATAGACTACTACCTGCATATTGAGCAGATGACTACCTGCACATTGAACAGTAGATGACTACCTATACATTGAACAGTAGATGACTACCTGTATATTGAACAGTAGATGACTACCTGTATATTGAACCATATATGACTACCTGTATATTGAAGTGTAGACTACTACCTGTACAATGAAGGTAGATGAACACTGAATTGTAGTCAACTACCTTTACATTGAATTGTAGACGACTACCTATACATTGAATTGTAGATGGCTACCTATACATACATTGAAGGAAAGATGACTACCTATACATTGAAAGGTAGACGACTACCTGTACATAGAAGTGTGCAGAAGAATTGCCACATATCCATATGACATGAAGTTGGATGAAGGTTTTGTTGCATGGCAGCGAGCTAATTGGGTTGTAGTACTGACATGGCAAGAATACACAAATAGCAATGAATCTGAATCGAGAAGTGTTTGTTTGCTTGCTTCGATTATTCCATGCATAAGAGCCTTTGAAGTCATACTGAATTATTGGAAGTACTATCCCAATGTGACACCAACAGCTTATGTACAAATCTGATCTGAGAAATCGTACATTCTTTGAAATATATGATATAGCAAATTAAATATTTTTTATCATAGGCTCAAGCCTTCTTGTGCCTTAAGCACATACCATAAGCACAGTCAATAGTTACCCAGTTTTGAGTAATGAGACCGATTCAAAGGTTGGCTTTTCTGTTGGCATTTTCTTTTCACATTTTCACTATTGATTTGGCACTTTTGTTGTTACAATTGTTGTTACAATCGTTGTTACAATTGTTGTTACAATCGTTGTTACAATCGTTGTTACAATTGTTGTTCCGGTTTTGTTTGTTTGTGAAATGGCAACTATACAGGTGTGGATGATCTCTCCATTCTCTTGTAAGTCGGAACTCGAGCTGGTTGACTGTTGTGGCCTGTATCATGTCCTTCGACAATGAGTCACAGGCATTTATGATTTTGGTTCTGAAGAATTTGTGCCTCAGTCCTGTTGTTTGTTGTATGGAGTATTCTACTAGTACTACTGCTACATTCTACTTCAGTGGCTCATCTTAATTTGTGCCTCAGTCCTGTTGTTTGTTGTATGGAGTATTCTACTAGTACTACTCCTACATTCTACTTCAGTGGCTCATCTTAATTTGTGCCTCAGTCCTGTTGTTTGTTGTATGGAGTATTCTACTAGTACTACTCCTACATTCTACTTCAGTGGCTCATCTTAATTTGTGCCTCAGTCCTGTTGTTTGTTGTATGGAGTATTCTACTAGTACTACTCCTACATTCTACTTCAGTGACTCATCTTAATTTGTGCCTCAGTCATGTTGTTTGTTGTATGGAGTATTCTACTAGTACTACTCCTACATTCTACTTCAGTGGCTCTTCTTAATTTGTGCCTCAGTCCTGTTGTTTGTTGTATGGAGTATTCTACTAGTACTACTGCTACATTCTACTTCAGTGACTCATCTTAATTTGTGCCTCAGTCATGTTGTTTGTTGTATGGAGTATTCTACTAGTACTACTCCTACATTCTACTTCAGTGGCTCTTCTTAATTTGTGCCTCAGTCCTGTTGTTTGTTGTATGGAGTATTCTACTAGTACTACTCCTACATTCTACTTCAGTGACTCATCTTAATTTGTGCCTCAGTCATGTTGTTTGTTGTATGGAGTATTCTACTAGTACTACTCCTACATTCTACTTCAGTGACTCATCTTAATTTGTGCCTCAGTCCTGTTGTTTGTTGTATGGAGTATTCTACTAGTACTACTCCTACATTCTACTTCAGTGACTCATCTTAATTTGTGCCTCAGTCCTGTTGTTTGTTGTATGGAGTATTCTACTAGTACTACTCCTACATTCTACTTCAGTGACTCATCTTAATTTGTGCCTCAGTCATGTTGTTTGTTGTATGGAGTATTCTACTAGTACTACTCCTACATTCTACTTCAGTGACTCATCTTAAGTTGTGCCTCAGTCCTGTTGTTTGTTGTATGGAGTATTCTACTAGTACTACTGCTACATTCTACTTCAGTGGCTCTTCTTAATTTGTGCCTCAGTCATGTTGTTTGTTGTATGGAGTATTCTACTAGTACTACTCCTACATTCTACTTCAGTGACTCATCTTAAGTTGTGCCTCAGTCCTGTTGTTTGTTGTATGGAGTATTCTACTAGTACTACTGCTACATTCTACTTCAGTGGCTCTTCTTAATTTGTGCCTCAGTCATGTTGTTTGTTGTATGGAGTATTCTACTAGTACTACTCCTACATTCTACTTCAGTGACTCATCTTAAGTTGTGCCTCAGTCCTGTTGTTTGTTGTATGGAGTATTCTACTAGTACTACTGCTACATTCTACTTCAGTGGCTCTTCTTAATTTGTGCCTCAGTCATGTTGTTTGTTGTATGGAGTATTCTACTAGTACTACTCCTACATTCTACTTCAGTGGCTCATCTTAATTTGTGCCTCAGTCCTGATGTTTGTTGTATGGAGTATTCTACTAGTACTACTCCTACATTCTACTTCAGTGGCTCATCTTAATTTGTGCCTCAGTCCTGTTGTTTGTTGTATGGAGTATTCTACTAGTACTACTCCTACATTCTACTTCAGTGGCTCAACTTAATTTGTGCCTCAGTCCTGATGTTTCTTGTATGGAGTATTCTACTAGTACTACTCCTACATTCTACTTCAGTGGCTCATCTTAATTTGTGCCTCAGTCCTGTTGTTTGTTGTATGGAGTATTCTACTAGTACTGCTACTACTACTACTACATTCTACTTCAGTGGCTCATCTTAATTTGTGCTTCAGTCCTGATGTTTGTTGTATGGAGTATTCTACTACTACTACCGGGTACTACTAGTACTACTCATGCATGGGGCAATTAACTTGAAAAGTTAATTAATTAAATTACAACTCAGAAATGTTCCAATTAAATTAAATTAAATTAACCTCACACATTTCTCAGGTTAATTAAATTAAATTAAATGACCCTCCCAAATTCTTCAATTAAATTAACAATTAACTGTAATTCAATTAACAATTAAATTATGCTTTGGCAGAAATGCAGATTTACATTCATATGTCACTGTTTTTTGTAAGTTTAAGCACTTGATACAAGTCATCATTGAAATAATAATATGCAAATTATTATTTACACATTTTATAACAGTTCTAAAATCACAAGTAGGTTTGTAAACGTTATTGTCATGAAAGTACAGTGTTCATATATATATATATATATATATATATATATATATATATATATATATATATATATATAGAATTACTTTACTTATTACACTGTACATCTGAGGAACATTATTATTGTCATCAAACAAATCTGAACATTACTGTTGACTTAAAAAAGAAATGTGCTTTGTACCTTTGTTGGTTAAAGATTTGCTGGTGTGGGGTTTCCTCCTATATTAAACCACCAAATCAACAAAACCGGGTTACTATACACATAATTTCTATGCACAAAGTTGTTATTTATGCAGTATGTTAATGCTAAATCCTTAGGTTTCCCTTTATACACTAGCATTTAAATATTTATTAATATTTTTTATGTATCATTAGAACTGGCTTTCTTTTGATTCCACTTGGCGCTGTAAAAAGATCCCAAAGTGAAGCTATTTTACTTTTCTCTGCATGTTATATGTACACTTGCAGCTGTATGGAAAAAATATTGATACATAATTTAATACATAGGTCCACTTGGCTGCCAGTTGCCAGCCAAACATGTTTACTTTAGACAGATATTTGCAGAAACCATCATTTGTCATCAACTTATCACACTAACAGAGGACATTCCATTGTCTAGGCCTTCCCTCCAATTCACAGGTGCCTGAATGACCAGCCCACTCCAGTTGGTAAAGACAGTATTAGTGCTCTGTGATGTTCTCCCTCCTATTCACATATGCCTTAACCTGATCTCTGTCAGGCTAATGACTGGAATAGTGACTGCAGGCCTTTTGGAAATGCCTGGGCAACATGGGTGTGAACTATCCAGTAATACCAACTGTTAAATGAGCACTTGAGAGTTAATTGGAAATTTGTCAATTAAATTAAATTAAATTAACCCCTTTTGGTGAAGTTAATTAACTAAATTAAATTAATCTAGCCTTCCTGGTAAAGTTAATTAATTACTGAGTTAATTAAATTAACAATTAACAATTGAAATTAACCCAGGCCTGGTACTACTACATTCTACTTCAGTGGTGAATCTTAATTTGTGCCTTAGTCCTGTTGTTCATTGTATGGCGTATTCTACTAGTATTACATTCTACTTCAGTGGCTCATCTTAATTTGAATGATATCTTTCATAGGTATGAGCATTTGTCAATATCCACTGTTGACACAATACAAGGAGGTTCGATTGAAACAAAGAACACAACCATGGATGTCTAGTGAAATGCTTAACTTCATCAATCAAAGGAATAAATATTTAATTAAATTTAGAAAGTAAAAAAAAACAATCTAACTAAAAGTTGTTCATTTTGTATAGAAATCAGGTCAAATATAAAAAAGTAAAGGCCAAATCTCAATATTATGTAAATGTTGTAAATGAACATAAAAAACAACCAAAAAAACTAAGGAAAATTTTGAAAGAAGTTGGGTCATCATCAAGAAAAATAACAGTATTGATCTGAGTATCGATAATGAAGTATGCTTTGATAAATTGAAAGTAGCTGAACATTTTAATGATCATTTTACGTCTATTGCCTCATCATTCGTTGAGAAGCTTCCAGCGTGTTCCGGTCGGTTTGGTCAGGCACATGTTGCATACTTTTATTATAATCAAAATGTCTAGGATATTGAGTGATGTGAGTGGTAGTAAGGCAACAGGCTTAGATGACCTCCCAGCCAGATTTGTCAAAGATGGTTCATCTGTTATTTCAAAACTTCTCGCTCACATTATAAATTTATCTATAAATACTGGAAGTATTCCAGGTGACTTGAAGATGGCCATGCAGAGTTGTACCACTGCATAAGAAGAAGTGTAAGACAGATGCTGGGAACTATAGACCTATTTCAGTGTTAAATATATATTTTTCAAAGTGTTAGAAAAAATTTTTTCAAAGAATTAAATTATTTAACACAATATAAATTACAATCTGGTTTTTGGTCATCATATTCGGATATTTATCTGATTATATTAAACAAGACAGTAATAAAGGTAATTACACAGGCATGGTTTTGGTGGATTTACAAAAGCTTTTGATACTGTGAACCACACCATACTATTGAATAAACTTAAGGCTTTAGGTGGATAGAGTGCAAGTTACCGATGTTAATGGAACAATGTCTGAAGCAAACTTTAGGTATCACCTGCAGGGTACCACAAGGTTCCAAACTTGAGAGTTGGGCCTTTGTTGTTCCTTTTATATGTAAATGACCTGTCAGCTGCAGTAATGTGCAAGCTTTTGTTGTATGCTGATGACTCAGTCTTGCTTGTCTCAGGAAAAGGAAATAGCAGGTATGGAGGCAACTTTAAGTTCGAAGCTGGAATCTGTCAGTGAAAAGTAGATTGTTTCTTCATTTAGGTAAAACTGAATCCATCTTGTTTGGTACGAAGAGAAAATTGTACAAATGTGACAAACTTAATGTTATATGCAGTGGAAATGTCACTGAATCAAAGTCAAGCATCACTTATTTAGGTGTCATTTTAGATCAATTCCTTTCCGGTGACATTATAATATCTTCCAAAATCTTTACTAAAAGTTCAAATAAACTTTAATTTTTATACAGGAATGCCAGAAATTTTAACCTAAAAACAAAAAACTTTTGATCTCTGCTTTGATTCAATGTCATTTTGATTATACATGTTCAGCTTGGTATAGCGGACTGTCGAAAATTAAACGTACAATGCAGTGTAGAATGTACACAGAATAAGATTATCTGATACATGTTAAATGCTCCACCGAGGTTTCATGTTGGTGTTAATGAATTTAGGTCTGCTGGATTATTACTTGTTGAATATAGAGTAGAACAGTTAAAGTTGGGTCACATGTACAATATCATCAATAGTAATGCACCAGACTATTTGAGAACATTTATATGGTTTGGAACCAACATATATACTGTACAAGAGCAAGTGATCTATCATGTGTGATAACTCGCAACCAAACAATGTCACTCTAAAAAGAGTTTTAAAAATGAAGTCAAGTCCCTTTTATTCAGCCGTTTGGTTGCTCAAAATATGTATGTCATGTCATAACATCATGAAACTTAGTCTCTGAACTATATTAATTTTATTCATGTTCTTGATAATACCTTTGTCTAAGTCATTTACAAATTTTAATCGAGTAATAATCTTTTATGTTATCCTGCCATCTTATTTATTGTATTTTATTTTTGTGTGAGGACCACATCGGAAATAAGTGTATTTTCAATACTATTTTGGTGTGCTTTTATGTGTTATCCTCAGTTTGGATTTATATGACACTGTTTTCTTAACAATAATAATAATAATATGTTTATTTGTACTAACAATTGTACAATTCGATTAAAACAATGTATATAAGCTACTGTGTACATAAACCAACAAGCATTGAGCGCAATTCATCTATGACTAAAAAGAAGTGCTGCACGCAATATCTCTACTCTCCAACACATATTTTGTAAATGACACTTTGTGTATTAGTTGCTCATCTGGCCCCTCCTGGTGGTGGTCTTGAACCATTTCATAAAAGTTGTTTGATTACATATTACAGAAAGTCATGGGAATCAAGTTTGAGTTTGGACAAGTAGTAATTGAAGCTTTTAGGCATATGTGAGCCTGGCGTTAATGCATTTTAGGCAGCTCTGCATAAATTGCACCATTCGAAACATAATCTGAATTTGAATTGGTAAACAATCTGCTAAAAACGGCACCAAATTAAAGTGAGTACAAACTGGTAGATTGAACAGTTTTACCTTTGTGCCACGTAGTATAAAACTCCTCAACACATTTGTCTTGTAAGTTCCACAGACGTTTTGTGCTTATATTACAAAACCCAAAATTAGCAGATAATGCATTTACATGCCACATAAAATCATGACATATACCTTTAACCATAGCCTGGTGAGTGCCAGGACCAATAATGTGGCCTACATGCAACCCTTTTTTACTGTTTCACTTGTATGCCATCAAAGTAAAATGGGCAGTCGGTACTACTTCCATATTTAATAAGTTGACATTTTGACGGGTTAAATTGTAAATCATATTCGTATGCAAATTCTAGACATATATTACACATTTTGTTCAGTGTATATACTGATGGAGCTACTAGAGATATATCATCAGCATAGCCAACTGCACCATTGTACTTATGACCAATCATACAACCAAATCCAGACATGCATAGTCTTGTTAACATTTCATCAATATAGACAGAGAATAAAATGTTGGACAGCGCCCCACCCTGCTTCACTCCATTGGTAGTGGAGAAATACAATGACATGGAATTGTTCCATAATACATTTAAATGTTGTTTAGTGTACATATAAAGTAAACATCTGATAAGAAGGGGATTCATTCCTTAATCCATCAGTAATTAAAAAGTTTAACACAATTTACTTTATCAAATGCTTTAGAAGCATCTAGTAATAACACATAAACATCAGATTTATTCTGCTGGAAATAGTTCACAGTCTCCATTAATGCAAATGTACATTTAGCTGTAGAGATCTGAGGTTTAAAACCAAACTGTAAATCACTTGTTTTAAAAACATCAGCACTTTTTATTATTATAACCCAATCAAATATTTTCGACAGGGGGCTACTAATAGAAATGGCTCAACAGTTATCAGAGTCATTTGCTGATTTCCTCTTGTTTTTTACCAGTCATCATACTTAGCTGCAAAGAGTTTAGAAATATTTTCGCCACCTGTTACGTCATCAACCATGTTGGGTAATATAGTATTGTTCTTTGTAACTTTACCAACTTCTTTCCAGAAATCCCTATTTTTATTTCCAAGTAAAGCTGTAGCCATACTTTCTTTTTTAACATTATTTTTATTACGTTTAACAAAACGAACAGCTCTGTGGTATTGAGAGCATGATCTATGCATGACATCAACAATAACAGCGTCGCTAGGAGAGCCATAATCTTTCCATGCATTGTGCCAAAAATCTGATGCTTCTCTGTATGGTTTAACATGCTCATTCCAACCTGCCAATATTACCTTAGAATTGAACTGTTTTGACGTATGTGGAGTTCTTACAACACAATCCATTAATGAATCATGAAAAAATAACTACCACTCATGTACTGATTCTACTGAATAAACTCAATCAACCTATAAAATCTTCTTACTCATCTGATAGTGATATGCTTAGTTGGAGCACAGTGCAGGTGTGGATGTCTGGTTGGGTGGTTTGACCTGGATGATCAGTCAGGCAGAACTAGTTCACTATGTGCCAGATCGGCTCAGTCCATTTACTTTGCACCATTTCTTGGAGTCTACCCAGTTTACCTACCAGTTCACTACCCCTACCACTGGCACTGCCATTGGTACTGTAGGGTTCAGCCTACTGTTACGTTTCCCACTGGCGATATGTTTCCCGTTGGCGACCATGATAACGTTTTGCAAGTTTATGAGAAAATGGGACCATCAAAAATTCTGAAAGTTCTTACCTGCCGTTGTCATCATCTCACTGACATGCTGAACGAGTTTAGCCAGTCTCGTACTTCTAACTTATTTAAAATGCATGAACATGCATGAATTACTATGCGCACGTGCCTTGTGGCGAAAAAATTGCCCAAAATCCTTTCGCCTATTGAAATCATCTAAAAATCAACAGTTACACTGTCAACATGTTCTACCAGCAAACTTGCCAATGTGCCTGCTCAAATGCAGTTATGTCAGATGATATGATTTTATTAAATTACACATATCTAAAATTACTGTGCCCAGTGCCCTAACTGAGGCACGATCCCAAATAGCGAAGTTTTTCTGAGAAAGTGTCCAATTTTATGTCAAGTTGCGGCACAATGTATATGTAAACCCATTATGGAACACTCCTGTTTGTCACATCAAAACAATGCCCTGCCCATAATATTAGCTGAAAACAAGTCACATAATTTAATCATAGGTAAATTTTGACACATGATAAATCATCCACCATGTACACTAGATTTCTACAGCATTGAAAACCAATGAAACCTACTTACTGTCTCTTTAATTATACCAACTACTTATTTTCAAATTAATATTTATATAATTGCTTGATTTTTAACCAAACATGGCACCAATTTGTCAGAAAAGTGACAATTTATCACATTTAACAGGATTTTGAGTGATTTCTATTGTGTCAGACTTGTTAAATGTTATTGTTTATGTGACTGCTTTCATGCTTCTACTTGATAGGGTACATGGCGTACAGCTTGATTTTCATATGCCACCATAAAGGGGTGTCACATTACCAGATACCCGCTGCGGTCACATTTGAAAATGCTGATCTACGCAATGCTTCCTGTGGCTGTAACACAACCAACATACAACTATTCTGTCCAAATTTGTTACACAATATTACCAATGCACTGGGCCACATAACAACTATCACCAATGACTGTTGTGGTGCAAAATAGCTACTCTTGAGTGCCGAATAAGCGTCCCTATACGGGTATTTATTTGATGAAAAATGCCACCTTATACGCTCCTTATTTGGCACTATATTGTTAATAAATTTAATAATCGTGGCAATTTATACAGGGTATATTTTTTAGGAGAGCAATCACTCTCACTCCTTATTGCTACAGCTAATCAATCATCCACAGAGTGATTTACCACTCACACTAAAATCCTGAAGCGTTAGACCGTTAGGTTTCCATGATTAGATGAATCGGTCAGAATCCTAAGTTCTCGGGAGCTCGACATGGTATATTATTAGTTAAAATGCCATTATCACCGCATAAACTGACCGTAAATGGCCACCATGCGCAGCACCTCAAACCGGTCCTAACCGGTTGGCGGCGGTTTTCCCTGAAATGGGCTTGCTGCATATTCAATTCAATAAAACTTTAATGTTCATTTAAAAAACGGAAAATTCCCCAGTTTTTCGCATATGTAAAATACGGTTACTATATCTGCGGTGATGCGAATATGCACAAAGTTGATACATATTCGGCAGAAAATAACCCTAAATACATGGCGATCCACGCTTCACATCGAGTAAAAAATTGCTTCGGCGCTAAAAAAGACAAACATACTAGTGACTTTTTTTGCATTGTACTATTATCTGTTTTGAACAATTTGCCCCCCATAGTGTTATTCGGCACTATACTATTATTAAATTTGACCGATTTGCCACCCTATACTGTTATTTGGCCTATACGTTTATTTGGCACTCGAGAGTATATGCTTCCTCACAAACTGGTGCCATACCCCCTAATTTTTACCACATTTCCATTTTGGCATCCAGTCTGTACCATGCTATTCGTGATTGTTACTGCTGTCTGCCTTTTCCAAGCAAACAGTTCACTTTTCCTATGAACATATGCCTTTGGGAAAGGTTATATCTTCTGTAAACCACTTCGTGGATGGGTTAGCTCGGGAAGGGGTTAGCTAGAGATGGGGTTAGCTAGGGATGGGGTTAGCTAGAGATGGGGTTAGCCACAGTTAGGCTTGCATACCTTCATCTCCTTGTGTCTGTACACTTACAAAGAACTGCACGCCACATGAAATGAGTATTGAGACGTGGTGAATATACATTTATGAAAATTAACATTGATTTCCCATACAAAAATGTGCTTATGTTAAGCTTTTAGCTTACCATAAACTCTTTTGGGCAATTTTAACAAATGAAAAATTGTGTTTATTGACAACAAAATATCTTATTAACCATCAAATAGCGTAACATATCAGCTAATACACATCAAACATTATAGTACAACATTAAAATGTACATTTGCTTGACTTTTTTATATATAGTAGATCAGTTATAGGATACCTCCTAAAGGAGACGGTTATAAAGTTTAAATAATAGCATTGCTTAACAAGTAATGTCTTGTTGGAACATGTAACTGAGGCTATACACTGTCACTGCACAACTGTAGCCTGAGTCGGCAATGAATAATTCCATATTTTACAATTCTTCTTTTTGTGCAGCCGGTCCACAGTACACACTCATTGTTTGGTGACAAACACATGTTTTCATGCATTTTAACAGTATATTTTTGATAAAAAAAACCTCCTCTATGACTGTTAGATGGCATTTCCGTTGCCAGGGTACCTATCTGGGTTCAGCCTACTGTTACGTTTCCCATTGGCAACCATGTTAACGTTTTGCATGATTATGAGAAAACGGGACCATCAAAAATTCTGAATCTTCTTACCTGCCGTTGTCATCATCTCATTGACATGCTGATCGAGTTTAGTCAAAGTCTCATACTTGTAATGTGTCTGCTCAAATGCAGTTATGTCAGATGATGATTTTTGGAAAATTACACATATCTATAATTACCGTGCCCTACATTCGTGTGTAACACACCAGAAAGTCTGAGGCATGATCCATGTAGCTGTCATAGGCCTATATATGTCAGTTACATTGAATCACTGCCACTGGCTCTCCAGGATCGTGGTTATGTTATGCCTTATGTTATGGCCATGGACATGGATGAATAGTTTTGACTTGGTGTTTTCACCTGCCGTATTACTTACTGGACCTAGTCATACTGTTTGCTAGTACATTGTATATATGTCATAATCATATACGATCATTAAAAGCTCATTGTAAGTCCATGGCATGGTAGAAAATAGAGTACTTACGAACAGCATTACACATTCACCCAGAGCCAGAGTCAAACTCCACGTCTACCACACCAGTCAAAACACAGCCAAAATCACATGACGCCTATTGGTATGGAGCGCCAAAAACGACTTTTACCGTTGTTTTTCGATCGGTTTAACAAAAATACTTTTAACAATATTTTCATAGCCATTTAATTTGTAAATACTTCTATTTGCACACACACACACACACAAATAATACCATAGTCCCCGCATTTGTCGCACTCACCATTTCACCACTGCCACATTAATTATGATCTTTATTTTATTTGGTATACTCGTAATGTTTATCAAGAAATCTTCCAGTTTCAATTGCGCACATTGCATTGAAAATTTAACTAGAAACACGATAACGTCCGTTTTTGTATGAAACAATTTGTTTTAAATAATGTTTTATTTCGAACACATAAGTTTTATGTCTCTCAAGTGGGCAAATGCTATGACTTAGCAAGTCGTAATTAAGCAACAGTTGCGTTAGTCTCGGTTATCCGACTCTCGCTCACATTCGTGAAATCGCCGAGAAGAGAGTCTGACCGCAGAGGCGTGGTCTCGTTGTTACCAACTGTAACCGCTCCGTTTTGTCATGATTTGTGTTAGGCAAAGTCAATCGCCCTACAATTTTTTTCTATCTGGCTGTTGCTGTAGTAGGGGCGAAGATCTCGTTCATCAAAAGCTTAAGTATTTTCATGAAAAGTGAAACCTTACAAAAACGCCATAAACAGAGCAATGAACACGTCTTTCGTGTCTGTATGCGTTCTTATATGTATATCACCAAAGTTACCTGACAATAAAAATGTAAAAGTGTGAAATTATTACCTTTTTGCAGAACGCATGTGTTTGTTAATATTTGTATATAACCGGATGTTGTTGTGAGCGAGAATACCAAGCGGGAATCCCGTGGATCTATATAAAGTTACGCTAAGAATTGCCGTCTGCTGGCCATGGAGTTACATCATTAATCATGCCCCTATAAACTACTAACTTACTAACGGGTGTTTTATTTATGTATGTGCTGCTGGCCCATTCTGGCCTCATTCTACACGAAATCGCGTTTGATCATGTGACCCAAAGGCAACACCACGTGCACAGTATGGCGGCTAATTGTGAAATGTTTTCTATGTCACCGGTAAAAGTATTCATAAGTAATTATTTGGAGCACATTTCTTCAGTTTCTTGACGCCCAGTTGTCGGTTGTATGTCACAGAATACACATGTGAAACGGTTAGTGCGTATTGGTTTTAAAACTTAAGTTATTAGTTCCGTAGCCATTTGGCTACGGAACTGCCAAAACCATGCTTTAGCAAATGCCGGACTCGACTTTCGCCCCAGAGACGAAGAGTGGGGCGGACAATTTTGCGTAGATTCGTGTAGGCGTTCCCGTGAAGCGCCAGCAGCCAATCAGCGTCATTGTCGAGATGCTACACTAAAAAAAATTGCCTGATTTTACTTTTCAGTCGGAGAGTTGTGTCGAATTAATCAAAGTGTAAAGTTAATTCGAATTGCATATCGTATCAACTAATAAAAGTTAACTCTTATTTTATGAATTAGTCAGATGCCCGGATGACATCGTAATTAGCTATTTTTGTACGTATGTGCCCAGAATCTGGGCGCATACATAATTTCCGTCACAACGATCGATCGAGAACCCCACGCTGCATCCAGGCGACGATCGAAGTGTGCTACAAACGGTGGCACCACCGCGCAGAGCCTGGATAATCGAGGCTATTAAACGACTCTCAATGTTTAATGTATAATCAAGTTAATTGTGGCAGTGGTGATATTTGTGTGGGGGGGGGCGAATAATAAACAACATGCACCGCCGAATGAAAATAACTTTACCCAATGGAAAATTACAATCAACTAACAATAATGCGTGCGTGCGTGGGCGCGTATACATATTTGTATTTTATGTATATTAGAGAGCCTATTTTTATTGGCGTTCCATATAATAGGAGCATTCAATTATTTGGTCGTATGCTCGATCTATTTCACAGCGTTTATATGTTCATTATTAACAATTAGGCTTATATAAGGGCTAAGTTTCGTATAGTTGGTTCGGGGACCCGTCCAGTGCACGTGCAATGTTTGCGCGTGCATGGACCAGGTTGGCCTGGATCGAGCATTTCGATAGTTTGCTCAAAGGACACTTGTCGAAGATGCACGCTACTCCTATTGCGATGAATGGAATCAAGAAAGCACGGATGTGTAGCACAGCAGACGAAACAAGATTGGTGTGGGTCGACCTCGAGGTATGCACCAATTATTGGGTAATCGTGAACTTTTGCCAAATAGTTCCTCGGATTGCATACGCGATGAGCGATAATACAAGCCGGTGACGTTCACTGCAGAACAGAAGACGCTACTTGGACTAGCCTCGATAACCAGGCTCAGTGCTATGGACCTATGGCGCCAACGTCTGTCGCGCATATTGTCGCCTGAATGCAAAGTGTACTTTTTATTTCGACGGAAATTATCAGTTTATACAATGCAATTCGAATTAACTTTAAACTTTGATTATATTGTGGGGAGCCTAATAGTTAGAGCACAGTCTAATAGTTAGAGCACCCGCCTGTCGATCGAGAGCGGAGAGGACGGTGGTTCGATTCCAACCCCGCCGTTTCGAAGCTTGAGCAGTTTCGTTCACCCCACTTTGCCTGTGTCTTCTGGAAGAGACTAAAAGCCGTTGGTCCAAACTCCTGCATTAGCTCAAGTCAAGATTGGGCTATTTGGAATATAACTACTTGAGACTTGAGCTATATTGACAGATCTGTCAGACTGAAAAGTTAAATCAGGGAAAATAATGTTTAGTATAGAATCTCAAATTCTCGATAATGACACTGGTTGGCCACTGCCAATGGCATTTCACCGGAACCCATACACAAAATGGAGTGATGACAATGGGTAATAATGAGACTACTCCTCTGAGGCCGTACTCTCTTCTTGACGAATTCATGAAGACGAGTGAGAGTTGGATAAACAAGACTATAATTGGACCAAAGAAGTGTGCAAAAACACCTTTTTTAAAGAATATAATGATATGCTTTTTTGTATGAATGCATTGACATTGAAAAAAATAAGGAAAAAGATGAGGTAAGAATATTGTTTTGCAGCGTAAATAATTTAGGCCTATTAATCTAGTTCATGATGATCGGGGTACCCAAACTAAAGCTGTAAGCTAAACTTCATATTCACTTTCAGTTTATTTAGTCTGAGGAGTTCCACAGGGCACAATGTTAGGGCAGTTTTTTTTTCACTTTACATCAATGACCTTCTGGACGGTTTTACTTCTTGCCACCACCCTATTATTTGCAGACCACTGCCTGCAAGACTATTTCTGCAAGACATCGACTTCAGACTCTGACACCCCACAGAATAACCTAAGCAACCTATACAAATGGCAGGTTAAGTGGGAAATGTGCTTCAATGGTCAAAATGTCATGTACTTGTAATGAATATCAACAGAGGCCTATTAACACAGCTATAAACTATGCAAACAAAAGCTAAACGCACGTCCAGCACTGGACAAATTCTTCTGTATTTCCTGTAGCCTTTATGCCAGTTATAGGGCATATATCATTATGACACAATGTTTCAAATATGCCTTCACACATAGCAAATATTTGGACATAACTATATATTAATTAGGTGGAAATGTGTTGTTTTGTGTGAATATTTTCAGTCTGAAATATACATCCAACATCATGGAACTGCCCTTACAATAACATTTCTTTGCATTGAGCTAATTAGTGCATCCTCTGCAAAAAGGAAAATTAGTGGAAAGGTGGCAAGTTTTATATATTCTTATTTCCAGTTACATACCAGGGTACTTAACATCATTCATTGATTCCCTAACCATGAATTATTCTGGAAACGACTACTGTGACTATAATATATATATATCTGTTTATTATGGCATTTTGTGGTTTTCCAAAATGGAGTCAGTAAAAGGTACTAAAAATATTATTTTATTATGTATATATGGCTTAAAAAGATAACGTTAGCAGTTACTGAATTTATCAGTTGGTTTGTTTTATAGATGACGGGTCTCGATGTAGACACAGACCATATCATAGAAATGGCATGTCTTGTCACTGACAGATATCTCAAAGTTGTTGCTGAGGTAAGACTTTATTTTGACAAGTTTCAAAGCTACTTCATGAAAGAAATAACTGTTAAACAAACATACATTGTTTTATTCAATTATGTTTTATTAAGAGTAAACGTAAATGTGAACAATAATTAAAATAAGTATAGAACTCAACCAATCAAACTCGTGGCTTTTCTGCACAGGGTCCAAACTTGATTATTCATCAGCCAGACGAAATCCTCAGTGGCATGAATGCTTGGTGCAAAGAGCATCATGGGAAGGTAAGACACCAGTCCACTCAGATCACCATGGGAAGGTAAATCACCTGTCCACTCAAAGCATCATGGGAAGAGAAGTCAACAGGCCTCTCAAAGCATCATAGGAAGGTAAATCACCAGTCCACTCAAAGCATCATGGGAAGGTAATAAGTCATTTGTCCATTCAAAGCATCATAGGAAGATAAGTCAACAAGCCACTCAAAGCATCATCAATCAAAATTACAACGTCCCTATTATTGTTCTGAGAGAGAAAATAATTGTTAATAAACAGTAGCTAAAGAAAAGGGGAGTGTGTCACTGTCAGACAATCTGCATATTCACTATCCTTTTGTAGAATAGAGGTTCACATTTTCAATTCATTAAAAATTCTATAAAATCCATTAATTTTACCTACACAATTTATTTCTGTTGTCCACCTTTTATTAGTAAGCCTTGGAAGTCATTTTAAAAATGACATTGATGGAATTGCTCTTATTATCTGTGTAGACATATTCTGATATTGCCGTGTGTTCATTCTTGTAGTCCGGCCTGACGCGAGCTGTTCAGACCAGCAAGATCTCACTACAACAAGCGGAGATGGAAATGATTTCCTTCATCCGACAGCATACGCCACCTGGGAGTTGTCCTCTTGCAGGGAACACGGTGCATGCTGACAAGAAATTCCTTGACAAATACATGCCACACTTCATGAATCATCTACATTACAGGATCGTTGACGTCAGCACCATTAAAGAACTTTGTCGGTATGCCTTTGTCTGTATGATTTTTTCTGTATCACTGTGTCTGTACTACTTTGTATGTCTCATTCATACTGAATGTATTCTATGTTGGTACAAAATAATTAATAAAGATCTAAGAGATAAATGATTCAATGTATGAGAGAACAAGATGGGCCATTTTACCTGCAGAATGCAAAAGTTATGGCCATAGGTGTGTGCAAGATGAACATTGTCAAAAACCTCAGATACTTATCAAACTCAGAAACTGTGCATTAAGGATGTAAAGGTTAAGTTTCGTAAGTACATATGTTCAAAACGTGTGAATCAATTAGTGATTCGTCATTTTGAAAGAGTAAAGAGCAGCATTTAGAATAATTTTCAGGCAGAAGAAAAGAGCTTTGATTGTATTTTACAGGCGATGGTATCCGGAAGCATTCCGACAAGCCCCATCGAAGGCTGCCAGTCACAGGTATATTGGACGACCAACATGGGCCATTCATAATAAATGTCGTACTGTATTATTTTTGTTCAAGTTACATAAACATACATTCTAATTTTTACTTAATTCTGAGTAGGTCTCTGTGTGAATATTTGAAATATAACATAATGCACAAGGACAAGGTCTTTCTAAGATTTAAATGAAAGAGCAAACCAGTTTTGTATGGATGTGGACATAGTTTCCAAGCTGTATGCCTAATGCTTGGATTGTAATACCATTGCTGTAGCAAGTCATTTTTGTTCAACATCAGCTTATTAAATGCCACATTTTTACTTATACACTCTAGTTTATTTACTGAGAGTCCAACATTTTTTCATATGTGTGTAACTCAGCCTGAGATGTGTCAACCTTGTTTTTAAACATATCCACACTGCTAGCTACAATCTGTAGATAATTTGTTCCATTCATTTACTTCCTGATGTCCAGTCTACACTGATTCTTTACTGGTACCTCATGTCCTCTAGTTCTATCTTTCTTGAGTGAGAAAAAAATAGTTCTATCAATATTTTTATACTCATTCAGTATCTTAAAAAACTTCAATTTGATCTTCTCTTAATCTCTTAGTTTCTATGGTTGTTAAACCACATTCTTTTAGACGTTCTTCACAACTAAGGTCTCTCAGATCTGGGATCATGTTAGAGTTGCTGTCCTCTGTATTCGTTCAAGCATATATATATCTTTCTTATGATATGGTCTCCAAGCTTATATACAGTATTCTAAATGAGGAAAGACGAAAGATTACATTTATTTATATTACATTTTCCAGAATTGAATAACATCTGCCATTTTTTAGACCATTTAACTAATTTGTCTAGAGCGTTTTGTATCACCATCATTGTTAACCTTTCTAAACACTTTTGTGTCGTCTGCAAATTTTAGTACGTTGCTTATTATATTATCGTCCAAGTCATTGATATATATATATATATATTATATATATATATATATATATATATATATATATATATATATAAAGGTCCTAATACTGATCCTTGTGATACCCCACTCAAAACTTATTTCCAGTTTGAAACTTCCCCATTTACTACAACAGGCTGTCTTTTGTCAGTCAGCCATTTTTCTATCTAGTTGACTGTGCCATCCCCGATAACGTGGGCTTTTAATTTAGGTAGTAATCTTTGATGTGACACTTTGTTGAAAGCTTTCTGAAAATCTAAGTTGATAATATCTACTGGTAATCCCTCGTCTATCCACTTAGTGATTTCTTCCAAAAAACATCACATATTTGTTAAGTATGACCTCGCTTTTAGGAATCCATGTTGAGATGGATTTAATAATTTATGCCTAACAAGGAAGTCCACCATATGGTCTTTAATTAACCTTTCTAATATTTTACAAATCACTGATGTTAAACTCACTGGTCTGTAATTATCTGACTTATTTTTTGAACCTTTTTTAAATGATGGTATGATGTTTACTTCTTTCCTTTCAACAGGAACCACTCCCTCTTAATGACAAGTTGAACACTTGCAAGTGGTATACTAATTTGTTGTACTGTTTCCATTAGTAGTTTTGATGGAATTCCATCCACTAATGATGAATTTTTATCTTTCATTGCCTTTATTTTATTAGCTACCATTTCTGGAGTTACAATTAAATGCCCTAAATAGTCCGATTTAGCCTCCTGAAATTTAGCATCTGGAACTAGTAATGAACTAATATGCTCTCTGGTAAACACTTAATTATGTTACATGCTAATTTTTGCTCATATCTTCTTTTAGATTTCCTTATTTCAGTTGTAGCTGCATTAAGTGCCCCTTTGTAATTTGTGTAGTCTTCATCATTTCTGGTACGCCTATAAATCGTTCACATAGTTTGCTTGTATACTGTTTTTCAAATAGCTTCTTTTGACAAGTGTTTCTTTCTAGACTGTTTTCAAGGAAACAAATTGATCAATGATACTCTCAATTTCATATTTTTAGAATGTTCCAACATTCGATTGCTGTCTTATTCCTCAGCATGTTATTCCAATCTAGCTTTGCTAAGTAATTTTTCATATCTTTATATTTGCCTTTGTGGAAGTTTCTCCTGCATTTTTTTATTTTTACTTTCTGATTTTACTTTGATGTCAAAATGTATTTGATTATGATCACTGTTACTCAGTGGTTCATGTATTTTGACATTGTCCACTAATTCATTTTGTGAAGACAAAACTATATCTAATCAGGGCTGATGTTAATTCCATTTAATCGATTGCAATTCCAATTCCTTTCAATTCAATTGAACCAGTAGATGCAAGATTGTTGGTCTTGTAGTTTTGCAGTCAGAAATTTTGTACGGACTGTTGATATGTCAAAAACTTTTTTTTAAAGGTGTTGACAGCTACACCAGGCATGGGATAATAGTAACATGTAATAGTAATCATAATAGGTAATAGGCTTTTTCTGTAATAGTAATAGAGGAACTTTTTTCAAAAGTA
Organism: Lamellibrachia satsuma; assembly: GCA_033239005.1. Classification (NCBI taxonomy): domain Eukaryota; kingdom Metazoa; phylum Annelida; class Polychaeta; order Sabellida; family Siboglinidae; genus Lamellibrachia; species Lamellibrachia satsuma. The sequence goes on along the minus strand of BSQZ01000001.1, from coordinate 8,693,913 downwards.
ATAGTAATAGATCCTAAAGTAATAGATAATAGTCTATTACTTTTTTATTACATCTATTGCTGCAAACTTACAAAATATCAGGTTTGTTTGCATGTTATTCCAACTGCTAGTGATTGTAAACAATGTACAGACAATGGCTGAGCCGTTATTCAAACAACATGAAAAGACCAGTAGACTGATAATTTGATGGATTTAAAAATATCTACTCAATGAAACAATGCTTGAGTAGCAAACTAAGGGCATGATTTCAGATGTGTTGTCTTAGAGCAGGAGCTGCAACCTGTATTGAATTCAAAGTAAGCTCATCACACCCCACCATAGTTTGATTTGAGCAGAACTTCCGAGTTTTTTTTTCAAATTGACCATTTTTACATGGTAACATTGCCACGCAGACCCTTTGTTCAAATTTGAACAAATGTTCTCACCTGAGATCTTCAAATGGTGTACAGATGTATGTTTAGCTGCTACAAAGACTGAGTTCATATACAATTCTAGGGTTGGATTGAGGACCACATTGGAAATAAAACCAGATCGCACCAGCACAAGAAAATGTGGTTCAATTCATTTTCTTTCATTCATTCTTTCATTCATTCAAATCCCGCTTGATCAAAATCTTTCAATTAAAATTCAGGAATTGAATAATTCCAATTCATTTTTTAATTCACCCTAGCCTTGCATCTAATACATTCTCTCCCCTGGTTGTTTCTAGCACATGTTGTGTAAGGAAGCTATGCTGTATTAAAAATAGAAACTGTTGGTCCTCACCCCCTAGAGGTTTCCATTGTATGTGTGCATTGTTAAAATATCCCATTATGATACATTCCCCTTTACTCACTTCCTTTATAGCATTTTGTGTTTTGGTGTTATTCTCTTTGTTTATGTTTGGACTTTGGTAAGCTAATCCAATAGTTAATTTGGAATGTCCTGTAACTATATTGCTATTCGATCTCTCCTAAACATTACGTATCCTGTAAGTCCTTATTCAGCATCTGCTATGTCTTTGTTGACCCATGATTCGGTTATACCAGTTATGTGAGGGTTAATATCTTCTACCATAATTGTTAATTAGTTTTTATTATTTACTATGCTCCTTGCATTTAAACACACATTTATAACCAGCTTCAGTAATGTTTTCCGGACATTTTTTTACTGGTCTTTGTGTACTAGTGGCACCTCTAAGTAAACCCCTGCGCTTCTAGTTTAAACAATGTTTGCTACCAAAAATATTGTTGATGCTACCCATGCCACTGTTAACTGCTGCTGAGAGTTCATCTGCAAAAAATCCTGCAACCTTTCCACTTAGATGAAGCCCATCCCTCATGTACATATCAGTCCTCCCAACAAAACATCCCCACAAATTCAACTTCTTCTTCCCTACCTAGCTGCTGAACTAGCATGTTAATTGCCATCCTCTAGCAATTTTTTTAACTATAATAATAATACCTTTATTGGTCCAAAAACATGGATATCCTTTTGATAAAACTACAGCAAGTACAAAAACCTGCAAGAAAAATACTCAAATTAATGCAAACACAAGATTTGTAAAAAAAAGAACCAGCAAGAACATGTATATAGTTCTATAGTTCATGCCCCCTGCTTCCCATTACTGGTAAAATCCAAGATAGAATTATCTGCTCAACCCGTGTCTGCTTAGGTATTCTGACTAACTGCCTGTATTTCCTAACTATGGCAGTTGTACCCTCCTTCTCTGTGTTGTTAGTCCCTACATGTACTAAAATAGATTCTCCCTTGCCAGGACCCAAGATTTATCCACCCTCTGTATGATAGCCTCTATTTGTGCCCCTGGAGTGCAAACCACCACATCGTCCCCCTTGTTTAATGCTCTATCAGTCTTCCTAACTATCGAATCCCCCACAAACACCCTTGCTCTCCTCCTCACCCCCTCTATCACTACTTCAGAGTAACTCTTGCGTCAGATCCCTTCTGTTACATTCTGTCCTGCAGCCGGGTCCCCTGACAGCAGATTATCCACCTCCCTCTCGCCCATCAACAGATCACCTTTCCCTCCTGTCTCCTGGCTGTCTTGCGCTCCTGTCGCTTTCATTCCTGACGCCATTGTTCCCTTCGCTCCCGGTGCCGTCCCTCCCATATCCCTCCCTCCCATCGCCTTCCCTCCCGTCTCCCACCTTCCAGTCTCCTTCGTTCGCTTATCATCCACTGTCCCCCCCCCGGAACCACTAGCACAACCCACCTCTTCCCTTCAAACTAATGCCAAACGAGCTGCCTCAGCCATTCCATCTCCACCTCTAGTCACATCCCCTACACTCAAAACTAAAACTATCCGCTTGAACATCAGCCCAGTACTTCTCACACCAGGACTTGACGAAGTCCACCCAATTGCTTCAACTCTCACATACTAAATGCCTGGTGGCCTTTACCTACCATTTGCATGGCGCCATCACAGAATTTAGATTTAGTTAGATTGTGTTAAATTAATGTTGTCTATAATGTTCTCTCCTGGCTACATTAGCCTTGAATAAGGCTGTTTTCTGTGTTCAAAAGAACACTTTTTGGCTGGAATATTTAGGTTTTAATACCATTTTGACAATAATATTATACTTGCTAACTATGTTCTATCTACTATGCTCGCATGAGCCCAAAAAGCCTGTCACCTAGCGAATCCGCAGAACACTATGTATACAAAACAATAAGACCCAGCATGTGCCAACTTATACTAAAATCATTCCATTAAAATCATATATAACTTGCTCAGTCTCACATATTTTATATTTGGTGCCTGCCATGTATATTATGGCTGCAAGTAGCCTGACCTGAGCTGTTGTTTATTGAAGGGCTTTGGAAGACATCCGAGAGAGCATCAAGGAACTGCAGTATTACAGAATGGCTGTATTCAAGCCAAATGAAACAGACTGATCCAACACTGTTGACGGTTGACCCAACAGAAGAGCACAGCCTGAGATTCATTCGGCCCGAGGTTCAGTTCAGAAGATGTTTTTATGAGGAACATTTGTTAATTTTTTATGTTTTCTTTAAACCTTTCAACAAACTCTGCTATTACCATACAGCCATCTAGTGATTTCATATGAACTGAAAACTGTTCTGAAAAAGTTTTTTAATCTAAAAGATCTACAAATAAATCTTACCAGTCGTATGTTTTCGTTACAAACTGGAGGCACTGTCTTTTCAGTTATTAAATTCCCACGCAATTCTTTGATATTTATGGTATATTGCCACGTAAATACTGTATATGATACTTCTTGATTGAATAGTTTGTAGAATTCTTGGAGTCCTGTTTAGAACTGCAGCACCACTTATGTTATGTTACATACATCAAGTACCCTGGTATGTACCTTAACTGGAAATAACAATATGCGGGTAGAAATGTAGGTTAATCCATTTCTGAAACGGATGCGTGCTATAAAAAGATGAGAAAACTGGGAATGTCCTAACTTATATTAGAACATATTCACACATTTGTTTAGTGGTTTTGTTGCGGGCAGTTTCGGAATGGGGGCAAAGTGGAGATGATTCTCACTTGGGACGGACCATTGTGAGAATTCCCAAAACGCCCGCCCAAGTTGGAATGGACTAAACGTTGATTCTCACTTGGGACGGACCATTGTGAGAATTCAGAAAACGATCAAATGGATTACGGTGTATTTGAACTCTGCCCGGCGTGATATGTTTCTTTGAAGATGTGTTCAGTCGAGGTGTGCTGAGCGTATCTTTAAATTGACACATGCGCCTGTATAAGATCATGTCCTGCGGTAGAAAATAATAATAGGCTTCTTTAGCACATAGAGCTGACTTTGAACACGTACAATGGAGGTGTTATAGGTACTTCACTAGCTACCAGTTCATAATTGGTTAGCCAGCGTAGATGTTGAAACATGTCCTTTGTGTGTGTGTGTTGTGAATGTGTTGAAGCTGTAGCGGAGCAACAAAGGGGGTAATTAACTAGCTAATCCTGCGTTGTATGTTTTGCTTATTCCGACGTTGCCCCTTCTTGTATTGTGCAGAATGGGAATAATACCGTTAGTTCAAGCGTGCCGTTGTGAAAACGTGTATGCCGACGTCCTTTTTTACTGGATGACCATATATTGTGTATAACATTCAAAATACTGACTGTATGACAAACCAACGGAACGCAATATTTATAAATGACATATAAAGCTTATTCCCACTTTGCCCCCCGACTGAAATGGTGCAGAGTTGGAATGATACCGTTATTTCGTTCAAACTTACACGTACAAGCGTGGATTTCATAATGTTTCGCCTAATAACGTGTGTGAAATTATAAATGCTAATTGTGTGACACCAACGTAACGCAGTATCTGTGATCAGCGTGTACTTATAAAGCTTATTCCGACTTTGCCCCCTCTTGCATGGTGCAGAGTTGGAATGATACCGTTATTTCGTTCAAACTTACATGTACAAGCGTGGATTTCATAATGTTTCGCCTAATAACGTGTGTGAAATTATAAATGCTAATTGTGTGACACCAACGTAACGCAGTATCAGTGATCAGCGTGTACTTATAAAGCTTATTCCGACTTTGCCCCCTCTTGCATGGTGCAGAGTTGGAATGATACCGTTATTTCGTTCAAACTTACATGTACAAGCGTGGATTTCATAATGTTTCGCCTAATAACGTGTGTGAAATTATAAATGCTTATTGTGTGACACCAACGTAACGCAGTATCTGTGATCAGCGTGTACTTATAAAGCTTATTCCGACTTTGCCCCCTCTTGCAAGGTGCAGAGTTGGAATGATACCGTTATTTCGTTCAAACTTACATGTACAAGCGTGGACTTCATAATGTTTAGCCTAATAACGTGTGTTACATTATAGGTGCTGTGTGACACAAACGCAACGCAATATCTTTGAATATCGTCTATGTATAATGCTTATTCCGACTTTGCCCCCTCTTGCGTGGTGCAGAGTTGGAATAATACCGTTATTTCATTCAAACTTATATGTATAGGCGGAGTTTTCATAGTGTTTAGCCTAAGAACGTGTGTTACATTATAAGTGCTAACTGTGTGACACCAACGTAGCGCATTATCTGTGATCAGCGTGTACTTATAAAGCTTATTCCGACTTTGCCCCCTCTTGCGTGGTGCAGAGTTGGAATAATACCGTTATTTCATTCAAACTTATATGTATAGGCGTAGTTTTCATAGTGTTTAGCCTAAGAACGTGTGTTATATTATAAATGCTAACTGTGTGACACAAACTCAACGCAATATATTTTAATATCGACTACTTATAATGATTATTCCGACTTTGCCCCCTCTTGCATGGTGCAGAGTTGGAATAATACCGTAGTTTTCATAGTGTTTAGCCTAAGAACGTGTATATTTAACCATGTCCTTTTGTGTGTTTCAGGAATGTGAGGTAGTTGTATTGGGTAACAAGGGGTAATCAACTGGGTGGGGGTAATTAATTTCAATCGTGTAGAATAGGTTTGCTAAGCGCTGTGTTTCTGAAGTGTAAAGTTAATGTACAGGGAGTCCCAATAGTCGTTTGTTATGCTTCCTGGAAAACAAGCAGGCGTGACGGCATGGAAAGTGTGAGAGTAGGTAGGCCAATCAGTTGTTTGTTAGGAAATTCCGTTAGCCAATTAGGAAAAAGTTAGGCATGTGCAAAACTACTTGTGATCGGCCACTCATTCGTGCGACACTTGAAAGGAAAAGGACTTCGGTTGGAGAAACAATGCAGCAGGACATTGATACGAGATTTCGCCGGCTTGAGGCTGACAAGTTTGCGACAGCAGGTTACGTGCAGAGGGAAAAACCGTCAGTGATCGTCGCAGCGTTGCACAGACCGATAGACGGGCTGGCGAACGTACACGCGTGGAAACACCGAGGGATGTCAGACGAGTGGCAGTCGTACCTGCTTCCTGATAGTGTCCATCCCAATACATACATATGTTTATGCACAAACATTAACAAAACATAATTCCTATTGTTAAGGTAATCGTTCTTTAACTTAATAGTAATATTATACATATCTATTGAAATTTAATACATTTTTCTACAGAACTCATGAACCAATCAACCAACCAATGCTACATGGAATAAATGTCAGATGGTGTGCAGTACTGCCACTGTGAAATGGCTTCCTTTTATTGTTGTATTAGCATCAGTCACAAATGTCACACAGATTACAGGAACAGCTTAAAGTCAGTCAGGATGGGATCCACACATGCCTAAGCCATGGAGCCTTAGTATAGAAGCCATACATAATTATACTGGAAACTCTGCACACTTGACCAGACTACCAGGCAGGGTGGGATCCACACATGCCCAAGGCAAGGAGCCTTAGTACAGAACCTCACTAATTATATTGGGAACCCTGCACCCTTGACTAACAGGCAAACAATACAATCTGGTAATCACGTTGGCCAGGTGGTGCTATGAACAAGTGTGGACAAATGATAAAATAGTAATTTAGCTAGTGTTAATGTACTACGTATAATAACTCCAAATGAAAAAAGTATATGAAAGAAGGATAAAACATTATAATAATATTATGCACACAACATTAAAATAATTATTAGCGTAACGTCTTGGTAATTAAAACATACATGGGAAGTGACACACATTCAAGTTATTACCCGTAATCTAGATTATAATGTTGTGTCTTTAAAAGTTTCTTAAATGAGTCTTTTTTTAAAGAAAATCTTTACATAACTCTTGGCTGAATAGTTTCGCTCGTCTAAGTGTCAATGTCAAGATGATAATATTTTTTCCAATGAGAGTTTTCGGTTATATTTCAACTGAATTACAACGTACACATTTCTTCGAAAAGCGCACGTATTTTTGGGGGTTACAAAATCTACAGGCGTTACGTTACCCTAAACATATAATATTCGTATACAACAGTCACGTATGTACATCGCTTGGGAATGACAGCGATGTTGAGCTCAAGAAACCTGATCAGCTGAAAACGTTTACGCTTGATCCACCAGCGAAGTTTGGGGTCGGTGGCCGCATATGGTCGTTGTAGATGCTCAGCGATTTTGTCATATTTCGCCTCTGATATGACTTTCGAATTTTGAACTAATAGCAAATTGGTCACTACTTCGGACATGCAAGTCTTACGATCATTAGCAATATTCAAACGATACGATGTTTACTATAGCATAGTATAAGGTCACACGTAACAGTTGTTATTCGAGAAGATAATTCAATCAATCAAACATTTAACACGAAATAATTTATCGCAAACAATGTAATAGAATGATCATTAAATGTACGCAAACGAAAAGTCAGTCAAGCACGTGTAATGAAATAAACCACATATGCAACACGAACAATGTACGTCTCACCACTGCGAGTATTGCCGAGCGACTGACAGATCTATCATCTCCACTTGGGCGGGCATTGTGGGATTCCCACAATGACCCGCGAGACATCCGGGGCGATTCTAGAATCGCCCCACAATTCACTTTGCCCTGTACAGTTTCGTCAGCCTTTTTGCTCACAATTGAGCCTACCCGAAATAACCTGTGGCGCCTCTGGCGCATAATATAACACTAATGTAAAGGTGAAATCGCGTGAGATAGTTGACGTACAACACGTAATTCGCGCGAATCTCTTTCCGTGCGATGAAACAATCGCGTATCCATGCCAACGCATGGTCTGTCGCGTTCGAAGTTATTCAAACGTCAGATCAGCCGATTTTTGCGTTCTGATACTAGCGTTGCGTTTAATATCAATAAGCGTTATTCCTAGTACGATGTATTCTTTGCAGACATAGTAATTATTTAACTATTTGCGTTATTGTCGTTGTCGTGGGTACACCATTGTTCCGACTGTCTAATTACTAGTGTACTTCCGTCGACGCCCGATCCCGTTATGCACTGCGTTTATACACGCCCGCTGTCTAGCGATCAAAAACATGCTTTTCCGGGTACCGACTATTGAGACAGCACTTGATGTACTACTTTACCATAACTATTTCCGTGTTGGTGGTATTATCTCCAATACAAAAAATAAGCACATATTGTAATTGTATACATACACATAGCTTTTATTAGTATAAACATTAAAGGCGGAAACCTGTCGACCAATATAACTGGCCAAGTTCAGCAACAAATGTCATCAGTGTGTGCAGTGTTGCTACCAGCGTTGCTCTGTGGAACAGGCCGTTGCACTTTTACCTGGAAAACATGGAAGTAGCTGCTGCCGCATATTCTTATTGATAGCTAATGTAGAAAACATTTTTGAGTTGTCCACATCTGACTTTTAGCGAGTGTGTACTCTGCGCGAGGCAGTAGTCGACATTTAACATAACCGTCCGATAAAGTATGTTGGCCCTTGTTGTCTCATTCATAGTACAGTCCGTGTACCATGGCGACGACGTAGAAGTTGGCATCCTCGTAGCAGACGGAGGCGTGCGTGTCCACAGCGTCGTCCCACAGACAGCGCGACGTTACGTGCACGCTCTCTTTGTCCGCCTCGCCCACGATCACGTTGCAGACGATCTTGTAGCGTGAATAGCCCAGTGTCTTGATCGCGTCCTTTATAGCACCGCTGAGCGTCGCACACAGGATCGACGCCTCCAGTGGGTTCTCGTATTCTCTCCCCTGTAGGTGGCGCTCCAGTACTGACGTCATCAGTGGCCTCACTTTGACGGCGCTGAACTTTTCGTCGTCGTCTGGCTTAAGTCTGTACGTGTTCTCAGCCTTCGATGTCGTGTCTTCAGATATGATGGTGTATCCAGTACCGCGCTGTCGTCGCTGCCGTCTCAGTGGGTTGCTGGTGTCGCTCATCAGAGACTGTCGTCTGCCTCTGCGCTGTAGAACCAATAGGGGATATCATACAGATAGTTTATTCCAAATTATATGATCAGCATGACATTACGTCCTATGATGGCCCCTATCATTATGAAGCCCATAACATGACATCATCGGCAAGCCGCGTTTGTGTAGCAATACAAGCCGTATATTTACGCACTCGATAATTTGTTGCGACCGTTTGCGTTTTGGGCTGCCAGCGTCGATTACAAGAAACTATAACACCGTTACTTAAACTAAGGAACTGTTTGCGACATCACATTCACAGAATCTTCCATTTGTTTGAATATGCAGTAGATAATGTAAGCATACTGCAACCAGGCGCGTAGATAGCCGTATGCACGTACGCATGGCATCCAAATATTTTTCATTCAACCTGCCCCCAGAAATACAATGGTCCATCCCTAACCTGGCTAGCATTCTGACCTGGCACATTCTACAATCACAGCAAATGACACAATGTTAACTGTGTGCATGCCAGCAAAGAGCCACTAGTTAGAAGTATGCAGGGCACTAGTGGACACACTCCATATGATTGCCTTCTCCTTCAATTTTTCAGCCCAGACGTTACGTACGTGTCTTTCAGACTGAGCTCGATATTTAGACGAGGATGCGCAAGCTGGTATGAACAACATAACAAATCTGTAATCGCTCTGTGAGGTAAGATGTTCCAGCCATGCGAACGCTCTAGCCAAGTAACCCACACCAGGTCAACGGGTAAATCTGACACTAGATTGTCCAGCTGTACGAGATGTCCCAGGCCGACATGCCACGAGATCTGCGTTAGCTACACAATGAAGTGGGTCGCAGGAAGGCAAGGTAGGAGATGGTGAATTTCGCTGAGAGGTCCAACATGCTCGATGACACGATGCAGTAAAAATCATTAGTGTCCTGTGCCCTAACATGTATACAACAGTCGTAATGCTACTGGTCATGTTTGTATCGACTGCCACAGCAGAGCGGTCATTTGGTATCATGCGATGCCTCGAGAATTATACGTTCCATGCACCGTGACATCTGAGCGCTTGTCGGGATTGGTCCTTACGCATGTTCACAATGACAAGACGTTGGATGCAGAACGCGTCATCCACCAGTCCAGTCGTTTAGCGCTAACATTCCACCCAAATGAACGAGAGGGTAGTAACTGAAGCATTTTTGTAGATATAATACACTTGTAAGCACTTATTACCGAAGCATTATCATTGCCTACATGTCTTCTTGGCTTATGATTAAATGGCTGTTGTTATTGTGCAGGGTTTGCGTTTGTCTATTAACACAGTTGTCTGGACTGATTCTTAGTACACATGATCATCATAGTACACGTTTTCCAATGATTTTGAGTCATATTGTAGTACATGTACATGTATTGCGACAATGCTTTACTACCTGTTATAATTGTTTGCGCTATTACACAGTAAACGGGTTATTGAAGCATGTAGACAACCTCAATAAACTGCAAAATGAAAACTAGTATGTCATACATATATGATATACTGAAGGTTCACGTCCGCCTTTTACCAGGGATGGGAGTCGAGCAGGGGCCATGTTTTCGCCATGGTCGGAGGGGCATTCTTTTTTAAGTTTTAGTTTGACTTCAAAATGCACCATATTACAAATGATCAGTTTGTTTGTTTGTTTGTTTAATGGACCCCACACCCCCACTGAGATGTGTGCTTCCACATGAATTTCTACCAAGCTACGCCCCTGGCAACCCTACTGATTGTCTGAACATACATTTCGCATATATGATTAACAGGCCCCAAACTGCGTACTATGTGACTTGTTTGGAATAAATTTGTCTTCTATATTATTATGTATACCAACATATAATAACAGTGTGGTTCTGATTTTTGTATCAATGAAATGTTTTGGTTGTCAAATAGCTTGCAAATTACAACTTTCCGCAATGTAAAATATTCCTTCTGCCTGGTCTTCGATGTGCAGGGGATGACGTTAACGCCTAAATGGTGCATTGACTCGTAATAATAAATTTCCCGACAACGTATGAACGCTTTGTGAAACGACAAATAATAATTATTATAAGCAGCAGTTCTGACACTCGTATGTTACAGTTAAAACAAAATCTCGTTCGATCCCCCCCCCCCGAGGACGGGCATGATGGTGTTGTCGATCTTTTCTGGTAATCCATATAGGGTATTCTATAAAGTGGATCTTCGGAGACTATCAAACGCGTTCTGATAGTCCACAAAATTGACAACTAAAGTTGATTGCCACTCAATGATTTCCTCCATATGATGATCCTAAATATAAATATTTGTTTGGCACATGATATTCTTGACGGAAACCCTGTATGTTCTTCCTTGTGTCTTCTGTCAATCGCTTCTCTCGGGCAATTCAATAAGATGTTGCGAAACAGTTTTCCAGCCAGACAGGAGGGTGATGCCTGGTCAGTTGTTGCCGTTAGCGAGATTTGGTATTTTGGAAAGCTTGGTCCACTCTTCCATAGTGTGGGGGTTTATTCTTCCATCGCATTGTTGAAAAGACCAATCAGTCGTTCCATTGTACTCTCAACATAGGTGATTTCATCTTTTCCTGCTGATTTGTTGTATTTTAGGTTTTAATAGCCTTTTTTAAGTTACACGTTTGTATTTGCGCCAATGTTGCATATCAATTGTGTTTTGGACACCATCTTGGAATTACGTTGTCCTCCCAATAAAATAACCGAATTTGGCGTATAGACGACGTTACCAGTTTCCCAACTGTGTAGGTGATGACGCTTTTGCCGCTGCCGAAGTCCACGTTCATACGTCCGCGCATTCGGACTGTCGCTGTGTCCTGCCGTTCAATGAGCTGCGTCTATTTGCGGGCTGTGGTTTCTCACGACGCGGGTAAATTTATTTCAAAACAACGGACAGCACAAACCAGATGCAAACATATACATCTAAGCACCCGTACAACAACGATCGTTACCAAACTGCAGTTGCCTAAATGCCATTATTTTGATGACGACACTCACCTCCCCAGGCCACATGGCACGGCCACCGTTTTGGAGCAGGTCCGAATTGTTCGACATGGGTATTGCGTCGCTACTTTTCGTTCTGCAAAAAGCACGAAGGATTGCTTATATCAGTTCGCGTAACAGACAGGTCCTATTTGTCTAGGGCTCAAGCAGGTTTTGAGAACATGTAAACTACGACGTCATCATTGACTTTCCAGTAGGCCTCTACTTATTAATCAAGACCCAATATTCTAGATGAAATAACAAATACCACAATACGAGAACGTATACTTAGACTCTCTACATGTGTTCATATATAATTAGCTATGTTTTTTCGATCTCATGATTACAACTACACTTACTGGCATCAGAGCAGATATGTTGCGATTGGTGGTCTGTTTGTGAAACAAAGGTAAATATTCACTGTTTGCGTTCCTGATATTCCACGAGAATGAAACAACTCTTAAAAGTAAATATTTCGTATCTCCAACAAGACAACTGTGCGCGTACGGTTTGACGTGTTGTTTGTATTCGGCACTCACCTGACAGTGGTTACTACAGAAACGTTCAAGAACACACAGCTATCAGTAGCTACGTCGACGGCTGTTATATTGCTCCTATGTGTGTAAAAATAGGTGCACCACTTTCTATAGGACGCTTAGCTGTGAACTACATCGCTTTCTTTGTCGTCGTAATCGGTAACGAACTTCAGTCCGCCGTGTTGTCGTGCTGGGGGAATTAAATAAATGCCATGTGTGGCATTTAGCGAGCGTACAATGGAGGTGAATACGTGCGACGGCACACGGTGCGAATATACTAACGTCTACAACTAAAAATAGGAATAATTGACGGTTTTGTTGTATTTATTGTTGTATTTAACGAACTCTGTGAACCTGACCTCAGTACTTGTTCATAATAAAGTTGCCAGTACCCAGCGGATACAACAACGAACTATTGTCAAACGGGCTTTACATTAAATTGTTCTAGGAACAAGCAGTAGGCGTATGTGTTAATTAATGTGTTAGTGTTCACAGTGAATCACGCATACGGCTACCAAGTTGTGTCGAGAAATATGCGTGAGACCACGGGCAGAGCCAAACCAAAGCTTCGGACTTTCGGTCGAGGGGACCGGGGTTCAAAACCACCTGCTGTTGTTTCGAAACTTGGGCAGTTTCGTTCACCCCACTTGGCCAATGTCTTTCGAAAGAAACACTAAAAGCCCTTCTATATGGTGGCTACGTCAGGGTAAATTAAAGACGATGATGATGCGGGTGCATGGGAATATCAACACAGGCACGGAAACAAGGTTGTTTGAATTAATCACTCATTGAAGTGGCCAATATGCGTGAGATTTACAGATAGCTGCGTGAGATGAAAGCCAAATGCGTAAGTCTCACACCAAATGCGTGAGACTTGGTAGCTATGCACACGTTCTATGTCCCTCAGGCTAGTGGGCCAGATATTTTCTCCCAACGTCCCCTTACATAAAACCATGGCGGGAGGTAGGTCCATCGATCGTTCAATGTGTATTGGTAAATGGCTCATACGCGGACACTTCTTAAGATTGGTGTTAAGTCTACTTAACCGGTGGACCGGTTAATCCGGTCACTCAAGGATCAAGAAATAATCTATTTACTCAGATCGAGGTAGGTAGTTCTTTGACAGGTAATGCATTAGACACGCACTTTGGTATAGTTTGTTTCAATGTGGTAAGTGTACTAGAATAATAGTATGACGGTCAGCAACCGGACCGCATTGAATGGCTTGACCGCTGTACACGGAGACGGTCGCCAGTGACACTTGCATAAGGTCGCCTGTGACTCTCGGAGATGGTCGCCAGTGACTCTCGGAGACGGTCGCCAGTAACACTCGGAGACGGTTGCCTGTGACATTGGAATCGGTCGCCATGAGTGGTTTGTTTCCCTTCTCTTTAGTTAGTGAGTCAACGACAGGTGTTTTCCATTTCCCTGCGTGGGATCTTTTACTTTCCCTGGCATAGCCTCTTCCGAAAGACGCAGGCAAAGTGGGGTGAACGAGTTTGCACAAGTTTTGAAACGGCGGCGGTGGACTCGAGCCACCAGTTGAGTTGCACGAGTGTGCGGGTGGATCGATCAGGGGATAATAACGACATCAACACTGGTTCACGAGGATGTTTTAATTAAATACGCCACAGGCACACCGACTTTACCTTATGCAGCACAACAATTATACATCTCAACTGTACGTTTCCCCTCTCACCCACCTTTGTACACAACTATCACTACAACAAGACAACACGCGTGTCATTCTAAGGCTTAAAAAACTCGAAACGCCCAACTTACGGCGTCTTGGAACCAATGCAATTTACGCGCCTGGGCGACCGACCTTCGCTTACACATTTACCATTAACAATCCACATTTCGTAAATAAACACCATAATATACCTGTACAATTATGTTAACGCATGCCCCTTTTATCATACGCTGTCGTTGTCATACATGTCACACTTCCTAACGGTTTCATATACTGCAACAACAGGTTTTAACAAGCATCAAGCTTCAATCTTATACCATAAACGCCAGGGTTACTTTTCTCAGGGTTGAAAAAAATCAAGATTTTTTTAAATAAAAAAATCGGATTTTTAAAATTTAAATCAGATTTTTTTTATTTATTTGATTTTTTTTATATCTGGTATACACAATGTCATAAAATATTTTACTTTCAGGCTATCTGGTGTCAATACAGCTACACAAGTGTGCGCACATTGTGCTTTTGTATTAAAAAAACACACTTTGTTGATCTCGATATTTGTAAACAATTATTTGTGTTAAATTCATAAATCAGCGATTAAAAAAACCGGAAGTCAAAAAAAACATAAATGAATGATTTTTTTGGAGCGATTTAAATCATGATTTAAATCAAACAACCTTGGTTACTTTGCTGATGTTTCTGTTCATATCTATGAAGCTGTTGCATCATGTCACCCTTCTCGAATTTTGATGCCTTCATTGACAATGGCTAAAATAAAAATATGATATTGCTCCAACATTCAATTTTTAAATTGCTGCAAACCACCAGCTTCTATTTTCTACATTTAGGACGAAAATCAAAACAAACCACAATAGATGATCACAAATAGTTCATCCAGTATAATTCATGACGCACAAAAACTTCAAGACTTCTATGTTCTACGCCACCAAATACTACAAGATCAACTTCTTTAGATTACGCGATTTGCTGATGACAGTCAGGACATTTCAAAGTAGAAGACAGTTCGTCAGAGAACTGTAATTACATAACAGCAACTACCATGATAAAACAAACTCTTGCATGTTTTGGCGAGTCCACACCAAATATGTGGCCATAGTTTATGGGCCTTCACTTATATGCCTGCTGCCTGTACTGGGTCATATCCTGACTGGCGTGTTCCCATGACATGGCCTGCGGTGGTATCAGTTGATTATCAGCATACATGTACAAGCCACTGTTGGGATCCGTCGGCATAAGGATTGGTAGCATGCCAATGCTGCCATCCTTGGGGAGCTGCCCCTGACCAGTGGCTGGCATGTGTGCCGGTGCCGGAGGTAGTATGTGCGGTGTTGGCGGTGGTATGTGCGTTACGAGAGGTGTAAGGGTCGTTGTGGTGAGGGGCATGAGGTCAGAGTTCGATGTGACCGGCACGCCACCTAGCGACTGCGGGTAGGGCACATTGACCGGCGATGTCGCCGGTAGACTGGCTGTGAGGGAAAGGGCCAGGGACGAGTGACGCAGACCGCCCAGGGATGACGAGATGGACGGCAGCGGTGTCAGCGACGTCAACGGCATTGTGGTTGTGGCTAGCGACGGTGACGACATTGACATGTTTGTGAGGGAAGACACGGGAAGATTGGAGACACCCGATGACATCACGACTAGATCGGTGCTGCCGTCCCCCGGCATCCCAGATGACGTACCAGCCAGGTTGGTCATCGAGTAGATCACCCTCATATTGCTGGTGTCCAAAGGCCTTGAGATGTCCGGCATTAGGGCGACAGGCACCTGGTTTATGTCGCCCCCAACCAGCAAGCCGTGATGCTGCGACTCAATGGACGGGGACACACACACCGTCTCAATATCGCACTCCTTCACCTTCAGGTAGCCCCCAGGTACCCCCGCAACGTCAATGGGGTCACTAGGGGGCGGGTGGCGGGGCAGCACGTCGACGGGCTGCGCCATCTTCGACACGTGTAAATCGTTGACGTTGACACAAGTAGTTGGAGTGAGCATCTGGCCAGAAGATGTCGCCACTGTAGAGCTGACGACCTTGCAGAGTTTCTGGTTCGTCTGCACGACGAGGTGGTGCACGGTGCGCAGGTGCTTCGTCAGGTTCCCTTTCAGATCTGTCCGGTAGTCACAGATATAGCAGGTCCACGGCTTTAGGCCCTGCACAAACAATACACACAGTTATCGAACATTTCTAAGGATGGTTCATTTTTCTGATCATGCAATTCTTTTATCATATCCCAAAAGTGTTTATTTACCTGTTCAGCTTTTGCAATCTTGGAAAGATGGCTTCAGCAGTACTAATGACGATTACGTAGGATAAGTCACACAGATGGAGAGGACACTTGAAAGAAGCAATATGGATATGGAAGACAGGCAGCGATCAATTGATATGAGGAGTACTATAAACTTCCACACATCTACGATGACATCATTCTACCAGGACGTTATTGCCACTAATAATGCTAAAGCCATCTTGACAAGGTTGCGCGAAAGCTTAACAGGTAAATAAAAACCTTTGGGATATGATAAAAGAATTGCATATACACAGTTATAATATACAGTTAGTCTCTCATAGCTCGACTCTCACTTGGTTTTTTGTGAACTACCCAAGACTGTCCCTAGACATGTTTTCACTGTTATAGTCAGATGATATCACTGGTCTGATTACTTCATTTCGGCACCAGGGCCTACATTTACGGGTACAATTCATGGTACGTGTGTGTGTGTTTTGGATATCCCAGGGATACTACCTACCCGCCATCTACAAATCAGATTATTCTGCCACAATCTGAGCCTCAACGTAGGTCATCAGTGCGTGAACAAGGTCCGCAGTAGACGGATCGAAACGTTGCATTCGTTTAAATTTTTGCTCCAAAGTAGGTGTAAATTATTAATTTTTAGTGGAATCTTGGAGCCATGAACAATATATTTCATAAGTTTCAAACGGTTTTATACAAAACAAAAGGACCCTAAAATAAGATCAGGGAAAAGTTTTATTATTATAGGGTTCAATCCCATGACAAAAACATTAACATTTGCAAATCCGTTTCATTGTTGTGTGTGACGTGTGTCAATATAATCAATGACTAAAGTTGGTTCAACTGCTTCATATCAACTGACATTTTTTTACTCTTAGTTGATGAGTTAGCTTGAGTCAATGTCATTGGTTTCCCAGATTCAGGGTACCAAGGGAAACAGAAGAGGGTGGTAGGAGAAGTGGAAGACAAGAACTAAGATGGATGGACAAGAAGAGACAACTGGTATTAAGAGAGATCTCGAAAAGGCAGGGCTAAACAGCAAAGTGTTGGAGAGAATGGCAGAAGGTTATAATGGATGGAGATGACTGTTCAAAAGGATGGAACAGGCTAAGTGATGTTGCCCCCACCCTGCAAGGGACCAAGGGGGAAGACGATTTATGTAACATTATCAAGTTGTTGGATAAGATATGCAAGAAACAAACAGGTCTAATGAATCTGTTGAAACAACAGAGACATTAGCTGTTTGAAGAGTAAACATTGTCAAAAGAAATATTCCTACCTTTTCAGTGTGACGAATCCTTATGTG
Organism: Lamellibrachia satsuma; assembly: GCA_033239005.1. Classification (NCBI taxonomy): domain Eukaryota; kingdom Metazoa; phylum Annelida; class Polychaeta; order Sabellida; family Siboglinidae; genus Lamellibrachia; species Lamellibrachia satsuma. Next base: position 8,676,360 of record BSQZ01000001.1, on the reverse strand, counting down.
CTGTTGAAGTTTTGATTTCTCAAACACAGCAAAGTTACAGCTCTCATACGGGCATGTGTGTTTTGGTGGGTCTGGAAGAAAGCATAGTTTGCTACAGACACAAACACTCAGGCGAAAATCATAGGCTTGGCACTTAGCGCATTTGAGCAGGTTTTTAACCCGGACACATGGCGCATCACAAATGTATGACAATAAAATAAATGTCAACAACAATGTCACCTTTTCAGCAAATTATGCTTGACTTACTCCTGTCATGCAAGGAGTAAATTGGGTAAATGGTTATGGCATGTATTATTTCACAAATTCATACACATATATATATCTTGTGTTTAACCAGATAAGATCTATGCAGCACCATTTTCAAATTGCTCGAAACTGCCAACTCATGAATACAACTGTAGAAGATATGAGAATACACACTGTTCAGATGTCTCTTTTTGTGGTTGTTGATTTCTGCTTGTGTGTAGAACTTGTGGCTGCAGACATCACAGGCAAAACTCTTCACACCTACAACAGCCAACAGTTGGGATATTGTGAATAACACAACAACAACTGACAGTTGGGACATTGTGAATCACACATACAATAACTGACAGTGTGGATATTGTGAATCACACATACAACAACTGACACAGGGGATATTGTGAATCACACCTTCAACAACCGACAGTGGGGATTTTATTAATCACACATTCACCAACCGATGGTGGTGATATTGTGAATCAAACATACATAACACATAATAATAACCAATAATGAGGATACTGTAAAAAACATAGATATTGCAAATAACACCTACCAGAGATGCCACATAGTACTGATTTATATATTTTTATAATAAATATGGCCATATCCAGTTTTATACGGATTTGTTTCAAATTTATGGAAACATCGTGATAAAGTACATATTATCTATGCAAGATGTGGTTTGTGCTATGGTGTGCAAGATATAGATTTGATTTATACAGATTTATACAGACGTATACATTGATTCAGGAGTTTGCAATTTGTTTCTACCCAGCCTTAGCTAGAACCAAGATGTACCCGAGTGCCTGCGCATGTGGTTGGTATACTCCGACTTGCGCAGTGTCTTCAATCCACAATGTTCACACTTATACCTAGAAAATAAATTTCAACAGTCAGACCACTAACACATTTAAGATGGATTAGTCACGTAACTGATAATCTCAAAGCCATTTTAAATGCTGTGCCATTTTACACACTCTCCCCTACATGGCAAGGGCCAGTTATTTAGTCAAGGTATTATGACTCATAATCTGGTACAATGAAAGAGTGTCAATGGAAATAATGTGGCAGTACAGTTCACTGTCATTAGCACGCTACACAATTTCTTTCAGGTAACACTACTAAATTTTAAATAATGATATAGAGCGGCAGTAAAAGGTCATGGGACCATACAAAACAATACGCTTGAACGCATAAAGAGGAGAGCAACTAAAATTATTCAGAACTGAGATACCTTAGTTATGAAGAACGCCTGAAAGAATGTGGTTTAACAACTCTAGAGAGAAGGAGGTTAAGAGGAGATCAGATTGAAGTGTTTAAGATATTGAATGAGTATGAAAATATTGATAGATATATGTTTTACTCACTCAAGAAAGCTAGTAGAACTAGAGGACATGAAGCAGAATTAGTAAAAGATCAATGTAGCTTGGATACCAGGAAGTACTCGTTCTCACAGAGGACAATAAATAAATGGAACAAGTTGTCTATGGATTGTGTAACTGCTACTAGCAGTGTGAATATGTTTAAAAATAAGGTTGACACATATCTCAGGAGGGTGGGTTACATGTAGATGAACATTGTTGGACCCTCGATAACATAATGGCTTCCTTGTCCAGTTGCCATCTGGGCCATCACATCAATGTCAGACTTCTAAAAAAAATTTGTTTTATGGCAAGGAGCATTACCAGGTATCTTGCTGAAGATAAATGATTCACCCTCTCCATCAAGTGCAGAGACGTGTATGTGACGATGCAACACTCTTGACATATTGTTCCAGCTTCATTGTGAAGGTACATTTGACCAACTCTGAGATCCGACATGCACCCTCCCATCAAGGACCCGATGCTGTGATTTACCATGGAGAGAATGAATTTTGCACTGTACTTCACGCCCACCTTGCGCCCACCTTGCACCCACCCTCCTTCTCACATACGCATGTTTTGTCCCAACAGAAGAGTTGGTACGAGTTCTCATCTGACCAAAAAAGTCCCACCTCTGAACAGTTCAATTTCTATGAGCTCGAGCAAAATCAAATTGTTTCCTAATATTCACAGCACGCAACATTGGCTTCTAGACATCCCTATAACTGCGCACCTTATTCAAGCGTTTCTTGTTATTTTTATAATTGTCTGTGCTAGATGCACACAAAAAAATGTTAAAATAATACACTGACTTGTTTCTTTTATATTTTACACCTAAATTAGTTAATACATGGATATTTGAATTAAATTTTTATGGTCCCATGACTTTCCACGGCCACTGTAAAAGAATACCATGACCTACTTCATGAAAAAGTGACATTTTTTCGTAGAGTTATATTGAAAACACAGGAGAAAATGGAAAGCTTAAATTCAACATAGCAAATATATTTTATTTAATGTTTTTAAATACTGTTAAACATAAAAACAATAAAAGTATAAAAAAAATTATGTTGGGTCTATAATTAGATTTGTTCAAGTTACTTGTCATTTTCTACAAATTAGTCAATACAACATAAAAATGGAATCAAATATGATTATTATTATCAATTAGTGATTCCATCCTGGTGTACTTTTTGACAACAAGAGAATTCCAACAGATTTATTTTCAATATGAAAATTAACATATAAACTCAATATTTTTCCTGCCTTATTTACAAAATGTTCACTGTTGTTTAATAATTGCTGTAGTCAGTACAGCACAAAGTACTGTTTGAATGCTTGGTCCAATGTCTTTAACAAAATGGTGTTTTACAAATTTGGGTCAACTTTGCCATGCAGTATAACTTTACCAATTAGTATGCAGAGTACGTGTGAATCCAGTATAACACATGTAGTCCTATATACATACATATAAACATATACACAGTAATTGATAGACTTTTTGACAAGTCAAGTCAAGTCTCAAGTCAACGACCTCCAAGTCCAAGATAAGTCATCTCGTGAGTCATCTCTTTGAATTCCAAGGCAAGGCCCAAGTCACCTGGGTTCACCAATTGCCATGATTGTTGTGGTTTCTTTGCAGAAATTTTGAGCAGAAAATTTAGGCAGATGCTGCCCCACCACAACATTAGGCTATCTTTATCATAATAAGTACTTAATAATTATCGTATTTGGTGCAGCTTGTCACAATAACATGGTCTCGTTTCACACCACCGGACTTGTTGGCAAGTCACAAACTAGTAAGTCTCCAGTTAATGACCTCCAAGTCCAAATCAAGTCTTGATTCATTTATCAGAATTCCAAATCAAGTCGCAAGTGAAGAAAATGCAAAGTTGATAAAAAATCAGGTGTGTATATTATGTATGCAATGTGCACACATGCATGTATGTATGCACATGCACGATATCATTTCAGGTAATTTCATGTGATGATAAACTTACACTTTAGCCTTGTCGGAAGGTAATATTCCGTGCGCTGTAAACATGTGGTTCTGAAGGTTTGGCTTGAGAGACGTCACGAACGGACATTGGCTACACAGGAACTCATTGGTTCGTTCGTGTTTACTCTTGATGTGGTTCTGTTGACAAGAAACATAAACATACAATAATTTGCATATTAATAAAATAAAAATGTCATCTAATTTTCAGAATTAATTTCAGTGGTTCTAATAAAAACTATAAATCATCAGAAATTTATTAATAAATAAGTTTTTTGTTAATGGTCATTATGATTACCCATCTTTAAATAGCTCTAATATCTAGGTATATTAATTATTATTTATTTATTTATTATTTATGCAATGTCATTATTTATTATTTGTACAATGTTTACAAACCACAACAAATAAACAATTCTAATTCAGCAACCACATGTAAGTTATCGGAAGACCAGTAAGAAAATACCCACTAGATAAAATTGTAACTGAAAGTAACTTAATTTTCCTGATGGTTGCACAGTTTTGAGAAGCACAGCTCACCAGTAATCCGACGCGCTGGATGTATGATGCGTCGCAGTAGGTGCATTTGAACATCCGCTCGTTCGTGTGGATACGCGTGTGCGTACGCAAGGTTACCTTTGACTTAAACTTCATTCCACAAAACTCACACATGAATGGCCGTTCCTGAGAGTGGCGTGTCTGATGGTGCTTCATGACATTACGCAGGATTGACTGGTAGCCACATCCCTCCACCTATTTGTTAAATAAAAATTTATTAGTTCAGAAATAAGAACTTAGTTTTTGAGATCTGGCCATTTTGTACAAGGAATTTGACTTTAAAATAAATGTTATATCCAATTGAATAGCTATGAGACAAGAGAACATTTTTCTATAAACACTTCTGAAATGATGCTTGTTACTGCATATGTACTACTTACACTGCATACATAGACTTCAAAGCCAGAGTTCTCAAGAGGGAATCCATGTTGTCGGTACATGTGTTCCACCAATCGCGTCTCAACACGACACTTAAAGTCGCACTGGTTGCACATGTACGGTTTGTGTAATTTGCTCATTTCAAGATGCATCCTGCGATGTTTGTGATATTCTGTGTGTGTTGCAAAAGACATATTGCACTGCCGACAATGGTAGTGTTTTCTTGGGCACGCGAGGGCAACAGGGCATTTATCCAGATGGCTGCGGTACTGCAGCTTGGTGCGAAAGCGCTTGTGGCATCGGCGGCATGTCCGGCAGCCATGTTGCTTGCCTTTCTGCTTTAAACTATCATTTTGAGCAACCACATAGTTGTGATCTTTGTCACCCAGTTTCTTAGAGTCAACTTCTTCAGGAATTGCTGTGTCTTGCAGGCACTTGTTGTCATCTTTAAGAAACATTTGACTAACTCCAGCAACATCACTGGACCCTTCTTGTGCACATCCTATTGAGACTGCTCCTAGTCCTTTCTCTGCCAGTGAGTTCTCCTTGCTGCCAGTACCTTCTGGCACTACTTCTGACTTTGATTTGAACATTTCAGACTTTGTCTTCCCAGATGTATCAGAGAACAAAGACAGATCAAGGTAGTCAGCATGATAGCCATGTTTTTGAATGTGTCCAATTTCTGCTGGCGTTTTTGTGTAGTGGACGTTTTTTCTGGCCCTCGTCCCTTTGATGACTAAGACATTTTCCAGAACGATATTGCGGCACACTTTGCGTGTCTTGGCTGGCGTGGCATCATCGGGGTCCTGTCTACGCTTTATCTCCGGACGCAGGCTGTAGGCATGTGACTTCTCTTCCACCTTTTCTCTCTCAACCTCGACCCCCTCTGCAAGGAACTCCTCCTCAGCTTCATTATCCGGTACATCCTTCTCACCCAAATCCCTTTCAGACACATTGCCCAATGACACATTTCCACTTGCATGTTTTGCCTCCACCAGACCTGTACTACTATCTGCTACTTCTGTTTCAGGTTCCTCAATTAATTTGGTCTCATCTTTTTTTCGTCCTCTCTTCTTCGGTGCTTCTTTGACAGCCATGGGTGATGCAGACCTCAAAGAAGCTGACCGTGTCCTGGGAGTCCGGACAAACTCTTTCACCGCCGCCGCTGACTTTGAACTTGGTGGCCGACCACGGGTGCGCTTTGGTGGAGTCTCTGTCTGCTGTGTAGTCTGCTGAGTAGCTGCTATCTCCACCTGTCTCACAACAGTTTGCTCTATTTGTTTCTGAAACTGTTCACACATGTCAACAGCCATCTGCATGTCCCAGGCACGACACCTCTCATGGATGGCTTCTACACTGTCTGGTGTCAGATTCAGGATGCCAGAGTACATATAGTGTATGATTGCAGACAGTGCTGCGTGGCTGGTTGCACCTACTAACATCTCAGTCGCATTTAGATCCTGCATCATCTGTGACAGCAGCACTTTGCTGCATGCCGCCAGCACCACCTTGTGAGCACGCACAAAACTAATCCTCTCTTCACCAACAGTCTTCGTCCTGTCATGTTGATACAGCTGGTGTTTCAGGGCAATGCTGTCTGGGTTTGGTGTAGCATTCACTTCTCGTTGGTTCTGGAACTCTTGTGTTTGGGCCAATTCATTACTTGTCACTGGAGCCTCAACAGAGCCAGACGTTGCCTACAACAGGTACAAACACTTGCATGCAACTGTATGTCTGTCACAGTCACAAGGGGGCAATATAAGACATGTAATATAATATATTAGTTTACTCAACTAATAAAGAAATAATATACAATAGATTCCAGGGCTGGGGTCAATTCCATTTAATCAATTCCAGTTCCTTTCAATTCAATTTAATCAATTCCAATTCAATTCATTTTTTCCAATAAAATTTGTTTTTCAATTCCAATTCCATTTCAATTCAAATTCTGAATTCTATGGGAGTTTTTCCAACACAGACAAACGCAAAACATAAAAACATGCAGAGAATTCAGGATGTAAAGTAATTACATGAACATGTACTCTATGAATACACAGTGTCAGACACAGACTCACACAGTGAAATTTTATTTCACATTTCATTACAAATAAGAATACTAGTAAATCCAAACACATTACACTACAGATAATGTCCACAGAAAATACCTTAATGTCCATAGAAAATACTTTAATGTCCATAAAAAATTTCTTAACGTCCATAGCAAATACCTTAATGTCCATAGAAAATACCTTGCTCAGCAAATAATCCTTTACATCTTCCTCAACAAACAGACTGTGAGGAGCTGCCACCATGCACAGGCATTTGTTACATCTAATCATCATTAGTTGTTCAATGTACAGACAATGGCTGGTGCTGTTATTCAAGCAACATGAACAGACCAGTAGGTTGATCATTTGATGGTTTCAGAAATACCAGCTCAATGAAACAATGCAGGAGTAGCAAGCCAATTACTTAATTGTTGGGATGCCCCATTGGGGTGGCTATGGCTTCACACATTCCTAGCACACACAAAGGGCATGGTTTCACATATATATATATATATATATATATATATATATATATATATACATACATACATACATACATACATACATACATACATACATACATACATACATACATACATACATACATACATACATACATACATACATACATACATATATATACATATATATGTGCAGGCAGACAACAAATGTTATCTTAGAGCAGGAGCTGCAACCTGTATTGAATTCAAAGTAAGCTCATCACACCCCACCATAGTTTGATTTGAGCAGAACTTCTGAGTTCTTTTTTCAAACTGCCAATTGCTACATGGTAACATTCCCATGCAAACCCTTTGTTAAAATTTTGACAAATGTTCTCACCTCAGATATTGAAATGGTGCATAAATGTATGTTTAGCTGCTACAAAGACATTGAGTTCATATGCAATTCTAGGGTTGTATTGAGGACCATATTAAAAATAAAATCAGATCACACCAGCAAAAAAATTAGGTTCAATTCATCTTCTTTCAATTCCAATTCAACTTACTGAAAATCTTTCATTCAATTTCAATTCAGCTTGGTCAAAATCTTTCAAGTTTCAATTCCAATTCAAATTCATGAATTGAATAATTCCAGTAAATTCTGGAATTCACCCCAGCCCTGATAGATTCCCACAATCTATTACATAATATGTAATTGTAATATGTTACATTTTAAAAGTAAAAGTGCATTTTTTTCACTTTGGCTCCTTGTTTGCTGCTTCCCTGCCCACCTTCCCACGCCTGCCTCCCCATGCTTGCCTCCACACACCTGCTTTCCCATGCCCACCTTCCCATGCCTGCCTCCCCACACCCGCCTTCCCACACCCACCTCCCCACACCCACCTTCCCACACCAGCCTCCCCACACCTGCCTTCCCATGCCCACCTTCCCACACCAGTCTCTCCACACCCGCCTACCCTGACCGCCTTCCCCACCCCCTTCTCTCGAAACAAGAAATGTCACATTAAATAAATGGTGTAAAGCTATTCAAAAGGATCATTACAGTCATATCACCAATTATAGACAGTGTGGGTGCTTAAAGGCCTACAAGTGAATTATGTGTAACACAAGAATTAGTTCAGATGCAACATATTAAATTAAAGCTTGCAATGATATTTTAACTGCCAACACCTCTCGCATGTATAATGCACATACAGTTTAACTTCAAATGAAAAAGAGTCTGCAGCCGCACCTGTTCAGTGTTGCCATCTGTTGGTCTGTCATGTGTCGAGCTGTCCGTGTTTGCTACGGCATCAGGATCAGTTGTAGCCTGGCGACTCACATTTGCGGCCACAATGTCTTCACAGATAAACAAGGTGATGTCACAAAACATGCCTTGTTGCTGAAGTAGAGCCAGCTCAGAGAAGGCATCGCGGAAATGGTTGGCACAGCCATCCGTCATCTGTTGAGCCAGCATCATGTTGTGGTGCTCAGTCCACACAGCCACATCTGTAACACACATGTAAAACACACACCTGTAAGTCTGCAACACACCCACATGTGTAAACACAACCACATGTAAGTCTGCAACACATACCCAAATCTGTAACACATGTACCAACACAGTAAACAAAATTTATATAAATATGAGGGGTTTGTAAACAGGTTGTAAATAATGTGTTGTTGTTTAATTATCACATTTGATTGATTTGATGTTATGTAATTTGCTTTTTTCCACTTCTAATAACTGTAATTTATCAATCCAAAGCCATCATAATCACCAGCATTTTTAATATAATCATAATCATGCACTGACCAAATGTTAAGTTTTCCATTTTAAAAGACTCTATTGGAGACTGTGATGGCTCTGTAAAAGCACCAACTGGGTGGAGTACAAATGCGAATAGACTGCATGGAGAAGGAAGGGGGATGTTTAAAATTGGTTAGTAGCTACATTTTCAATAACCTCAACATATGCTTTGTTAGGTTTGTCCAATCAAGAATTCCTGACTCTTCTGATACTAGACTTAATTCTGTCTAATCAGGCATATTGTTAACATAGGTATTTCTATGCATTTAATTGTGTGTGTGTGCGTGTGCGCGCGCGCGTGCATGCATGTATGTTGGCCGTGTTCATACAAGTATATGACCCAGGGGTTTCACTCTTTGGCAGAGCCATTCACCACTTTCCATGGGTTTTTACAATCAAAAAAGTTAAAAAGAACTTTTTGAAAAAAGAATTCCAAAGATGGCTGCCATGTCTAAGATGATCACTGTAGCTGATTTTAAGATACAAGTTCTATAGTATGTCTTATGCAGTATTTGACCGAAATTTTCGTCACAGAATCCAAAATGTAAAAAAAATAATTTCTTTTTTAATACCCGGTAGTAAATAATAAGGAGGTAGCAACCAAAAAGGAATCGGGATTCTTTTTTACTTTAATTATTATATTGAATTGGCCTTATCTTGGTTTTTTCTAAATCCAGTAAAGGGCGTTTTGACATATATATGTCATACGTATGTCACATATGTCATTTATGATCCTCAAAATATGCTTTTAAATGATGCCAGTTTTCAAAACATTTGTCTGATATGACCCCCTTTGGCTGCGAAACACCTCCATCTATTATTACCAAGTGAACGGAACAGTAGTCCAATGTACGCGTTATGTGTATTCAATGACAATGGGAAACGGATTAGTGGCCATTGATCAATTTTATTGAAAGAGTTTCTTTGTGAATCGAAGCGTGCGAGCCCAGGGTACAACTACAGTCGTTGTACAGAACTGTCAAGACAGCCACTAAAGGCAACAAAAACATTGGTCAAAAACAACATTTTTGCTATGATTAACGATTTTTTTAGTGTCGTGCATCATCACATATTGTCTAACATTGTCTTAAAATCCTGTTCTTCTTAAACGATCACAGCGTCGTAAATTTAATGGTTAATTTAATTTTTTTGCCGACGCCTGCCTTTCGAAAAAGGCTCTGTGCCGATCTACAGTGCAAATAACAATGCAGGTCGCACGGTTTACATTCAAATACACAAACTGTTCGCAGCATTCGTAGAACTACATGCAATATATGTATGTAACGCATCTTAAACTTACATCTGCACTGTCTACATTATACATATGAATAAACATAATGATATTACCACGAATATTTCTGTCGAAGAGACAAATTTTCCAAAATAAATGGATACCGGAAACGAGCGGCCTTGATTTCCTTCTCAGGAATGTTGACCGTCTAATACGGTTTCATCGAAACCGTTTATACGGATCGAAATCTTTCATTGTTGTTGATAAATATACGAAATGCATTGAGCTTGATTAACATATATAATGAGTGAATTTGCTAATATAATAAAACTTTATTCGTGGCATATCATAGTGTCCCCTTTATAAGACACTAGGCACGGCAGGGCAAATGAACAAATGCAAAGCAATAGTACTAGTTCACACGGATTTTTTTCAAATGGGAAAATTGTTATAAAATAACACTTCCTTGTGTTTATCACACATGTATAACATGGAATGACACACTTATATAGGGATCGAAGTACAAATACTTTTAATGTTCGGTAGATTTCTGGCGAAACCTAGCAGACTTCGATTGATGTAGGTAAATTCCGTAGCATGATAGTTAACGACGCTCGATCGGAATAGGAATGCTACAGGACGATTATCCAAAGAAAGATGTTCCACGGGTTTTTACAGAATTTCAAGTAAAAAATACGGATTTCAACCAAAAATGAGGCAGATCTGCATTTTATGCTGTATATTACATATAGAAAGCAAGACATCGATCGGTGATAGCTTGGTGCAATCAGACAAGAAACAGTGACAAAGCAAAATCTGCCGTCCTAAGTTCTATACATTAGGACGGCATGACACCATGTAAAGTTTTCATACTTAACTTATCATAATCTACAAATGAATTGAGGGATATTTAGCGCGTATTTACCGCTAAACAGAAATGCCGAGGTTTATTTTATGTGAGAGCTGGAACTCGCCTTCTGAGCGAGACATCATGGTACGAGAAAAATGGAGCAAAACCCGTACTTTGAACATCGCTTTCCTCAAATCCATATAATATACACACCGTATGCTCGTGAAATGTGGTCCGGAATCTTCCTTGCTGTTATCTCGCGAATAAAAGTAAACTGGATGTCCTATATATAGGACACCGGGATTAAATGGGTTAAAGCAAATTCATAAAGGATGGGGTATTACGTCGATGAAACCAATGTGGACGTTTGATGTAAATTACGTAATTCACATTTTTAACAAGATTTAACAAGATTGCCATCTAAAACTACACGTTCCAGATGGCAAGTGGACAAGTAAGCTATTGGCTTATGGAGAGTCCAAAGACTTTATCACCCACGCTTCTAGCATTAGCACAATCATGTTGACAGTTTGCTACATTCATTTAGCACACTCTGTGAAAATGAGTACTTTCTCACGTCCAACCTACACTGTTCCTTAACTAATGCTACTTTGCTTCCTCTGGTTCTACTGCGTTCTTTATGTTTGAATAACACATTCCTATCAATATCCACTTCTATTTGATATCGTCTTGGTCTCATCGTCTCTATAGTGTTGCCAAACCATATTCTAATAAACGGTTTTCATAACTAAGGTCTCTCAATTCTGGAATCATTTTAGTTGCTCTTCGTTGTATTATTTCTAGATAATGTGTCCTTCTTACCATATGGCCTCCATGCTTGTATACAATATTCCAAATGAGATATAACCGTCGCTTTGTACAGGTGTACAATTAGCTGGTTAACTTTATATGTGATAGTTCTCCTAATTAACCCTATAATTATTTGATTACTTTTTGATCAATCCCGCATTGCGCTGAAGCTTTCACGTCAGCACTAAATGTTATTTTCTTTTGTGGTTCTACCTAGCATAGCATCCCCCATTTTATATTATTTGCCCACGTTCCCATGTGTATGCATTTAAACTTCCTAAAATGTAATAATATTTGCCACTTTTTTAGAACATTTAACCAATTTATCTAGATCATCATGTAAACTGTGTTTATCTGTATAATTTTTTACTTTTCTGAATACTTTTGTGTCATCTGCAAATTTCAGTATTTTGCTATCTTCCAAATCATTTATATATATATTAAAAATATTATAGGTCCTAATACTGATCCCTGCGGTACCCCACTCAAAACAGATTTCTAGATTGAAATCTCACCATCTATTATTACTGTCTTATGTCTGCAAGTCACTCTTCAATCCAGTTGATTACATCGTTACCTATACCGTGGGCTTTTAGTGAAAGTAACAATCCTTTATGTGGCACTTCATCGAAAGGTTTATGAAAATCTAAGTAGACAACATCCACTGGACCCATCATCTACCCACTTTGTAATTTATTCCAAAGAACATAAGATATTGGTTTGACACGACCTTGCTTTTAGCAACTCATGTTGGGATGTATTTATTAATTTATGTTTTACAAGGAATTCCACCATATATGTGGTCTCCAATTAACGTTTCTAATGATTTGCATGCAACTGGTGTTAATCTCACTGCTCTGTAATGTTCTGACTTGTTCCTCGATCCCTTCTTAAATAACGGCGTAATGTTTACTTTACGTTCTGAATAGTTACGTGCAATTGTTAGCATCGTTATGCGTGTTTCAATCATTGTTACGTTCTCTACGCCAAACATCTGCCGAACGCTTCTTGAAACCGGCAGCTGTACGTGATTTTTGTGGCGAGATATATCGTTGCCATTGGCATTGCAAGTACCAAAACTTCACTGGATTGTGCATGGAGTCATAAGCTCTTGCCTTTTCTCTCGTGCAACGTCGGGCAACTGGGCTAGTCTATTTAATAAAGTAGTTTATGACTATGTATGTTTGCGTGTATGTTCCCTCGTATCTCTTGTCAGTTTCGCGTGTATGGGGCTGACATTTTGAAGGCGCGCCAGGGAGCCGTGGTGGTGGTTTGTACATAAAAATATTCGAAATTCTCCGGTGGTGGGGATATTACGTATGTGAACGTTTAACGTAGATTACATAATTCAGAACAATAGTTACGTACAACTGTTAGCAACGCTAAGCATGTTTCTACCATTGCTACGTGATCTATAGCAACCGTATACTGAACGCTTCGTGCGACCGGCAGTTGTACGTGATTTTTGTTTATGTGTCATTACCATTAGCATTGCACTACCAAAACTAGATTGGGTAGTAAAAAGAGTCACAAGCTCTTGCATTGTCTCCCATGCAACGCCAGGCAACTGGGCTAGTATATGTAATAAAGTAGTTAGTGACTCCGTTTGTCTGCCTTCATATCTCTGCCAGTTTCGCGTGTATGGGGCCAACATATAGTGCAAGGAGTCATAAGAAGGAAAACAAAAATTAAGGGACACGTATCGATCCCTATCCCAGACTTCAGGGACAAACGGGAGAGTAACGACACGTCCATACACCTTCTTGTTGGCTGAAGCAACTACGCTATTTATGTTCTCTGTGACTACAGTGGACACACGACCACGGAAGCCTAATGTATTTGTTTATTGCATCGAGTACATATATTGTATAGAGAATAAATGTAATTGAATATACAGTTAACGCGTGCTGAACAGGACAGCTAAGGAAAAGAACTATAACTCATGATCGAGATTCAATATAACGAACGAACGTACATTTTGTAAAGTTCAACATGCCCATTTACTCCTTCGCTTTTTGGTAAATTTGCAAGTGTAAAATATCACAAAACCTTAGCTAAACCACAATTGTGCCATGTACCACGATATGGCGTCAAATGTCAGCCGAGAGTTAACAAGAGTCTTTGGGCAAAGGCACACAACGCCCAAAGTATATCTGCAGAATATGCTCTGGTCTACGTGAAATTCTCATTATAATTACCAAACACTCCATAATAATATTAAAAAACTATTATTTCAATAAAGAAATTATTAAGCGTGCCTTTGAGAGGCACGTACCGTCGTGTAGGTTCGTTTATGCACAAGTCATCAACGTTGATACTGTTGTTGGCATGCACACTCCATACCAGACCAGGTCTGCACTGGATGCAACTCCAGACAAAACCAAGATTGCCATAGATGGAATTCCAGACTAGACCAGGATTGCCATACGTGCAACTCCAGACAAGACCAGGACTGTCATAGACGCACGACACAGTCCGGGTCTACAAGGGACTGATCACGGAACATTTGAAGCTAATCCGTGATGCACATATCCTGGTCAGTTGTGTTCTGCCTCAATGCCAGGAGAGCACGACCACTGTCACATTGTGTTGGGTCGAGACACCACGAGGTCAGGTAGATACACCACGAGGTCAGGTAGAGACACCACGAGGTCAGATGTTACTCCGTCGCCGTTTGCCGCTGCTGCTCCTGTTGGCGTCCACAGTCACCACCGACCTCGGCCTCACCGTCGGCATGCAGCGCAGGATGTCGCTGTCGTAGTCCTCGTCCGGGCTGTACGTGTCGTCAAGAACATCGTCGTCATTCGGGTAGTCATAGTCGTCGTCGTCGGTGTTCACATCCACCTTGATGCCGCGGAACTGCGGCGGATGACGGTGAGTCACCATCTCGCACTCCTCGTAGACGAGCCCGTCCGAATCGTCGTCCGTGACAGGCAGATGGTAGGCGGGAGTGCGATGTCTGCTACCCGACGACCGGTTTGACGGAGCTGGTGACGTCATCAGCACGCGTTCTTGCGGGGCTGCAGCCAGAGGCGCGACCAGCCGCGGCACCAGCAGCTCCTCCACGGGCCGGAACCCCAGGCCGAAGGCGTCTACGCTGAGCACCTCGGGTCGCGAGGCCGTCAGCTCCTGCTGGAGACGTAAGGTAGACCGGGGCCGCGCCGATGGCGGCAAGGGCAGGTGAGTGAGAAGGTCATTTGCGAACGCGATGTGTGCCTTGACGACGTGCATCGAATTAGCCGAGAGGTGCTGCTTCCCATTCGTTTCAGTCATCGTGTGTGTCAGCATCGTTTCATCGTCCATTTGATCGAATAATTCAGCCGGTCCATTTCCGTCATCAATACCGCTCCAATAGGGTGTCTCCTTCTGAGACGCCGGCGTCTCTTTCCAATACGAAGACGTCGCCTGCTGAAACGGTGGCACTTCCTCGGCCTGCCCGCACGAGCGATCGTCGGCCACCAGAGCGCATGGATGAGTCACCTTCGTGTGCGTCACCTCGTACGGCGATGAGATCTTGTCAGCGTGGTACGTCCGGTCACTAGTGACGCGCCGGTACACGACCTGCTCAATCTCAACCGTGGACAGCTCGTCCACTTGGTCGCTTGGTGCCTGCGGGTCGGTAGAAACCCACGCTGCCGACAGAACATGTTGACGGGAGTGAGTCGAAGGTATGTCATCTGACAGATCTTGTTGACGAGAGTGTGTCTGAAATCTGTCATCCCACAGATCGTGTTGCCCAGAGTGAGCCGAAATTCTGTCACCTGACAGATCATGTTGACGAGAGTGAGTCGAAGTTCTGTCACCTGACAGACCTTGTTGATGAGAGTGAGTAGAAATTCTGTCATCTGACAGACCTTGTTGATGAGATTGTGTAGAAATTCTGTCATATGACAGACCTTGTTGACGAGACTGAGTAGAAATTCGGTCAGCCAACAAAGCATGTTGACAAGAGTGAGTCGAAATTCTGTCATATGACAGATCTTGTTGACGAGAGTGATTCGAAGTTCTGTCATCTGACAGATCTTGCTGATGGGAGTGAATAGAAATTCTGTCATCTGACAGACCTTGTTGATGAGAGTGAGTAGAAATTCTGTCATCTGACAGATCTTGCTGATGAGAGTGATTCAAAGTTCTGTCATCTAACATATCTTGCTGATAGGAGTGAATAGAAATTCTGTCATCTGACAGACCTTGTTGATGAGAGTGAGTATAAATTCTGTCGGCTGACAAATCATGTTGACGAGAGTGAGTAGAAATTCTGTCATCTGACAGATCTTGCTGACGAGAGTGATTCAAAGTTCTGTCATCTAACAGATCTTGCTGATGGGAGTGAATAGAAATTCTGTCATCTGACAGACCTTGTTGATGAGAGTGAGTAGAAATTCGGTCGGCCGACAAATCATGTTGACGCGAGTGAGTCGAAATTCTGTCATCTGACAGATCTTGTTGACGAGAGTGATTCGAAGTTCTGTCATCTAACAGATCTTGCTGATGGGAGTGAATAGAAATTCTGTCATCTGACAGACCTTGTTGATGAGAGTGAGTAGAAATTCGGTCGGCCGACAAATCATGTTGACGCGAGTGAGTCGAAATTCTGTCATCTGACAGATCTTGTTGACGAGAGTGATTCGAAGTTCTGTCATCTAACAGATCTTGCTGATGGGAGTGAATAGAAATTCTGTCATCTAACAGACCTTGTTGACGAGAGTGAGTAGAAATTCTGTCATCTGACAGATCTTGTTGACGAGAGTGATTTGAAGTTGTGTCATCTAACAGATCTTGTTGACCGGAGTGCGTAGAAATTCGGTCGGCCGACAAATCATGATAATGGGAGTTTACTGAAATACTGCCATCTCCTGGCAACTGTAGGTGAGAAGTGGTTGAATTCCCGTCAGCCAGTGTCTCCTGTCGGACAGACATGGGGCAGTTAATATACAAATTAATTAAAATACAATGAACTCTCAGGTCGTAAATTGAATCACCAATATTCACCAAGAATAACAGATAATAAAACGAGTCATACTAGCAGAGGACTGCGAAACAACACAATTACAAAAAATACATGATTTGTACTAAAAGGCACTGATTGTTTCAATATGTTGAATTAAAATTAACCATTTACATCAATTTTGCATTCCAACATAAATTCCATTTGAAACTTATTTTCAGAAATAATGTGCGCTACACTGATCTTTTAAGAATTAATTTCAGTGTTTGATGCGAGAAAACTATTTTCTTACAATCTGAAAGCAAGCAAGCAGTCATCTACACAAAGCAAACATGAGCTCATGAAAGTTATTTGTTAGTTCTGTGGAATGCTACATTTCTAATGCAATTATGATAGAAAGCTAGGTCAAAACTAAGCTAAGAGACAATCACAACTAATGTCCAGTCCGGTATGAGTGCTAAGTCATGTCCTGCAAGAAGGCTAGGCAAAGGAATTAATCTCTTTCTCGAACAGTTTCTTCTGTTTACTTTGTGTCAGTGGACTGGTATTTCACGTTGATTCTAAGGGAACAGTTCATGACTTTCTGTTTTGGTAGAGGATAATGCAGTCTGTAACAAGACCACTTAGGCACTCCCTGCACAGCTTTGGTAAGCTGTAGAGAGAGAAAGAGAGCTTCGTAGGGGGCGTCTTGGTAGTGATCTCCGCCAGGAAGTGTTTGTGTTTCAGGCACTAAGGCTCACGAAAGGCTCAATCTTGTGGCTTGCCAATTTTCAGCTGTCTCAAGTCAGCAAGTATCGTCCAATGTTACCGAGTAACAATAATCCATAGGCCAGGTATAACCTCCGTCCCCCCTAGGAAATTGTCAAGCCAATATTTTTGATGACCATTATTAAATAACAATTTGAAATCTAATTGTTTGCCACTTGGCAACTGACAGAGAGTGTCTGGAAGTATGACAACTGAGCTGAAAAACTTAATATGGTGGTAGGGATAGATATTTCTGCATTCTGCATAATACATGTTTCTCTATTGATTTTACTGTGTGTGGGTGTGCATGCGTAAATATATACAAGATCAACATGTAGTGTATATCAGATAACCACGCATGTAAACTAATAGTATTAAAAAATAAATGTACACAAATGCAGCAATTCCCAGGTGACAAACAACTGAATTTCATATGTGTATGTTATAAGCTTCCTAAAAAACATTGTGGCATAACTTCCTTGGGGGAGGGTTTCCCCTATATGGCCCATGGACTACAATGCTCCGAGTATGATATCCCGGGTTGTACTCTAGCAACTTGAGCCATTTCATGCTCAAAGTCTTTAGAACTTTCTTATTCCATTTATCTAATAGAATCATGCACTTCCTGAGAGTCGACAGTGAAGCCACACACCATGCAGTCAGGCATGTCACTTGCCACTGTAAACGAAAACCCCCCTATAATATAAGGGGCCAACATATGGCATGCATGCTGCTTCGTGAAATTGCACACGTTTCACATTCTTTATGAAACACATTCATCAGAGCAAAGTGATGGACCAGGAAGGTTTACCTCACTTAGTATCACTACTACTAAAAACTACTACTTGAATTAAAAGCCCATGGTATCGGGGGTGGCATAATTGACTGGATAGAACAGTGGCTGACTGACAGAAGACAGTGCGTTGTAGTAGATGGAGAGGTTTCAAACTGGAAATCAGTTTTGAATGGAGTACCTCAAGGATCAGTATTAGGACTTTATTATTCTTCATATATATCAATCACTTGGACGACAATATAACAAGCAATGCACTGAATTGTGTGGATCACACAAAAGTGTTTAGAAGGGTTAACAATGATGGTCATAAACAACATTTACAAAACGATCTAGACAAATTAGAGAAATGGTCTGAAAAATGGCAGATACTGTTCTAGGTACTACTATAAAAGAAAAGGACTTAGGAGTAACAATAACTGCTGATATGACAGTTTCATAACAGTGATGTATTGCAGCTTCAAAGGGTAATCAAATGCTTGGATTGATTAGAAGAAACATAACATACAAGGGAAAAAGTTAATTATAACTCTATATAAAGCAATAGTTAGACCTCATTTAGAACTGAGAGACCCTTAGTTATGAAGAACGCCTGAAAGAATGTGGTTTAACAACTCTAGAGACAAGGAGGTTAAGAGGAGATCAGATTGAAGTTTTTAAGATACTGAATGGGTATGAAAATATTTATAAAAATATGTTTTTTTACACTCAAGAAAGATATTAGAACTAGAGGATATGAGGTAAAATTAGTAAAGGATCAGTGTAGATTGGATATCAGGAACTACTCGTTCTCACAGAGGACAATAAATTAATGGAACAAATTGTCTAAGATTGTGTAACTGCTAGCAGTGTGAATATGTTTAAAAACTAGGTTGACACATATCTCAGGAGGGTGGGTTACATGTAGATGAACATTGTTGGACTCTCGATAAGCCAATGGCTTCCTTGTCCACTTGCCATCTGGGCCTTTGGCTTGGATAGCAAATCTTGTTAAATTTCTTGTTATCACTCTACTAGCCTTAGCTACCCCTGCTCTCTGCTGAAAGAGAACAATCTGTTGTGTAGGACATCTGTTATCATGCACCTACAAACCTTAGCTACCCTGCCTCTCTGCTGAAAGTAACCTCTGTTGTCTGGGGCATCACTTATCACCCTAATAGCCTTAATTAGCCTGCCTCTCCTACTGAAAGAGAACCATCTATTGTTTGGGGCATCTCTTATCACCCTTAGTTACCCTGCAACTCCTACTGAAAGCAAACATTTGTTGTCTGGGACATCTCTCATCACCCTACTAGCCTTACTTACCCTGCCCCTCCTACTGAAAGAGAACCATCTATTGTCTGGGGCATCACTTATCACCCTTAGTTACCCTGCCCCTCCTACTGAAAGAGAACCTTTGTTGTCTAGGGCTTTTCTTAGTTACAAGTTGACAGTGACTTGCCTTTGTCCACATCAACATTCCTTAACCTATTAATAATTTAAATTAACCCATGCCTGGCATGTAGAAATCATATCGGCCGACAGTTCCTCTTGGCAACAAGATGAACTGTCTCCTCGTGACTCGTTCAGCGGTGTGACAAGGTTCGTAGTTGCGCCATGTCTCAATAACAGGTCTTCCTCCAAGGTCGCGTCTGACTGCACACACATGTCACACATGAGGACCTTATTCATTTGGACCGGCGTCTCATCCCGACCAACACTCAGCGAGTACACCTCTAAATGACTGTTCTGGGACTCTCTCATTCCAACACCAGCCTTGGATGAGCACATATAGACTTTGTTCAGCTGTGCCTGCATGTCATCGCAACATACATTCATTGAGTACATCTGTACTTTACTTGTCTGAGTTGGCATGTCTTCAACATCCGATGAGTACATCCATACTTTGCTCGTCTGAGTTTGCATCTCGCCAACATCCGATGGGTGCATCTGTACTTTACTTGTCTGAGTTGTCACTTCCTGTTGGTGAGCCCCTATTGAGTACATCTGCACCACAGCTGCCTCAGTCGGCTCACGAAGGACGCCCAGCAAGTACATCTGTACCCTGGCTGTCTCAGTCATTGTCTCAGACAGTGTGCCCACATACACAGGTGTGTTTGGTTTCGGCAGCACAGTCCCAGGCTCAATATGGGCATTTTGAACTGGTAGTTTTTCACTAATGGGCAAGTGTTCTGCAGTGGTAGTACTAGGACTCTTAGGCCCAATGTTGAAACTTGGCATTGATTCTGGCATGTTGGTACTTGGCACGCGTTCTGGGAAGTTGGAACTTGGCATGCGTTCTGGGATGTTGGAACTTGGCATGCGTTCTGGGAAGTTGGTATTTGGCATGCATTCTGGGACATTGGTACTCGGAATTCTTTCTGGGAATTTGGTTTGTGGTATATGTTCTGGGAAGTTGGTACTTGGAATGTGTTCTGGGGAGTTGGTACTTGGAATACGTTCTGGGGGGTTGGTACTTGGAATCCGATCTGGGAAGTTGGTACTTGGAATGCGTTCTGAGACACTGATACTTGGAATGCTTTCTGGGACATTGGTAGTTGGCATGCATTCTGGGAAGTTGGTACTTGGAATCCGTTCTTGGATATTGGTATTTGGCATGCATTCGGCACTTGGCATACGTTCTGAGATGTTGGTACTTGGAATGCATTCTGGGATATTGGTACTTGGAATTCTTTCTGGGAATTTGGTACTTGGTACACATTCTGGGAATTTGGTACTTGGAGTGTGTTCTGGGAAATTGGTACTTGGAATGTGTTCTGGTAAGCTGGTACATGGAATGCAACCTGGGAAGTTGGTACATGGAATGCATTCTGAAACGCTGATATTTGGAATGTATTCTGGGACATTGGTACTCGGAATCCATTCTGGGAAGTTGGTACTTGGCATGCTTTCTGGGAAGTTGGTACTTGGAATCCATTTTTGGGTATTGGTATTTGGCATGCATTCGGCACTTGGCATACGTTCTGAGATGTTGCTTGGAATGTGTTCTAGGATGTTGGTACTTGGAATGCGTTCTGAAATCTTGGTACTCAGCATTTGTTCTGGGAGGTCGGGATATGGAATGCGTTCTGGGATGTTGATACTTGGCATGTGTTCTGGGAAGTTGGAACTTGGCATGTGTTCTGAGATGTTGATACCTGGAATGCATTCTGGGACATTGGTACTTGGAACACATTCTGGGAAGTTGGTACTTGGAAAGCGTTCTGGCATGTTGGTACTTGGCATTCGTTCTGGAGTGTTGGTACTCGGAATGCATTCTGGGAAGTTGGAACTTGGCATGCGTTCTGGGATGTTGGAACTTCGCGTGCATTCTGGGATGTTGGTTCTTGGCATTTGTTCTGGAGTGTTGGTACTCGGAATGCGTTCTGGGAAGTTGGAACTTGGCATGCGTTCTGTGATGTTGGAACTTGGCATGCGTTCAGGGATGTTGGAACTTGGCATGCGTTCTGGCATGTTGGTACTTGGCATGCATTCTGGAAAGTTGGTACTTGGCATTCGTTCATGGATGTTGGTACTTGGAATGCATTCTGGGAAGTTGGTACTTGGAATGCGTTCTGAGATCTTGGTACTCGGCATGCGTTCTGGTGTGTTGGTACTCGACATTTGTTCTGGGAAGTTGGTACTTGGAATGTGTTCTGAGACACTGATACTCTGAATGCATTCTGGGACGTTGGTACTTGGAATGCATTCTGGGAAGTTGGTACTTGGAATGCGTGCTGAGATGTTGGCACCTGGTATGCGTTCTGGTATGTTTGTACTTGGCATCCGTTTTGGAGTGTTGGTACTTGGAATGCATTCTGGGAAGTTGGTACTCGGCATTCGTTCTTGATAGTTGCCACTTTGAATGCGTTCTGAGACGTTGGTAATTGGATTGCATTCTGAGATCTTGGCACTTGGCATGCGTTCTGGGATGTTGGTTCTTGGCACGTGTTCGGAGGTCTTGGTACTCGGCATTCGTTCTGGGAGGTTGGTACTTGGCACGTGTTCTGGGATGTTGGCACTCAGCATGCGGTCTGAGATGTTTGTACTTGGAATGCGTTCTGGGAAGTTGGCATTTGGCATGCATTCCGAGACGTTGGTACTTGGCATGCGTTCTGATACATTGGTACTTGGCATGTGTTCTGGAAAGTTGGTACTTGGCATGTGTTCTAAGATGTTGGTACTTAGAATAATTTCTGGGAGGTTGGTACTTGGCATGTGTTCTGGGATGTTGGTATTCGGCATGCGGTCTGAGACTTTGGCACTTGGAATGCGTTCTGGGAAGTTGGCACTTGGCATGCGTTCCGAGACGTTGGTATGTGGCATGCGGTCTGATATGTTAGTACTTGGCATGCATTCTGGGAAGTTGGTACTTGGAATGCGTTCTGGGAAGTTGGTACTTGGAATGTATTCTGGGATGTTGGTACTCGGCATTCGTTCTGGGAAGTTTGTATTTGGTATGCGTTCTGAGACGTTGGTACCTGGCATTCGTTCTGGAAGGTTGGTACTCGGAATGTGTTCTAGGATGTTGGTACTCGGCATACGTTCTGGGAAGTTGGTACTCGGCATACGTTCTGGGAAGTTGGTACTCGGCATACGTTCTGGGAAGTTGGTACTTGGCATACGTTCTGGGAAGTTGGTACTTGGCATACGTTCTGGGAAGTTGGTACTTGGCATACGTTCTGGGTCATGAACATTTTCATTTTCAGTCTGAATAACAATTTCTACCGTTGGTACGTGATCAGATGCACATCTGTTACTCATTCCAGTTGGTGTATTGGTATTTGGCTTCAGGGTTGATGCATTGGGACTTTGTGCATTTTCTGTCGGTTTACGATGGTTTTCATCATAAACACCATGGTGATGATTCCTGTCAACCTCCACTTTACTGTCGATGTTGGTCTGCTCTGCTGGTTTGATGCCCATCTCCACGGTGGCTACACGTTCAGAGCTCCGCAGCATCTCGTCAGCCTGGTTGGGGCAATGAACGGCCTTCTCCATAAGGGCCTGGGCTGCGTTGCTGGACATACGATATGTCTCGCTCTTGTAAGAGAGTGTCACTTTATTAATCATACACTTTGGCTGCTCCGTACGGTCAGGAGACTTGTCGTCAGTCGTCTGTTTCACGTCCTGTCTCAATACCTTCGTAGACTCGAGCGGTTGCGAGTACTGCCGCTCAAAATGCTCACCTCGCTCCATGGGACGCTCCACATACGTGTCTGAGACGACGAAGGCCTGTGCTGTGGCCAGCTTCATACGTCTCTCATGTGCTTCCTTCATCTTCTCCCTCACGCTCTCCCTCTCTGCCTGGGAAGAGTCCGGGGTCAGCACCTTGTTGGGGATGATATCACAAACAACAAAGCCCTCCGACTGCAGCGCTTTCTTCAGAGCCATCTGGAACATGCCAGTCTCGTTACTTACAA
Organism: Lamellibrachia satsuma; assembly: GCA_033239005.1. Classification (NCBI taxonomy): domain Eukaryota; kingdom Metazoa; phylum Annelida; class Polychaeta; order Sabellida; family Siboglinidae; genus Lamellibrachia; species Lamellibrachia satsuma. Next base: position 8,652,742 of record BSQZ01000001.1, on the reverse strand, counting down.
TGTTACTCACCAGTAATAACAAGAAATACATACATGAATATGTGCACAAATCATCTAAATGACATAAATATAACTGAATAGAAGAGAATAAATTATCCTAAATAAAAAATTATATTTGATTATCAAAGAATCTGTTTTGTTAATCTTCTGTTAATACATTTAGGTAATATTTTGGCACCATAGTTTAGAATAAACCTGTCAACGTCAACATGCACAACAACTGCATAAAACAGTGTCTTTACTGATATCACGTGATTGCAACGGGCCATATAACAATCTTCACTAATTAAAACATTTTTAAACACAATAATTCATTTCATATCACAAAACTGATTAAATATACAAGTATTTCAAATATAAATCAAACACTTGAATCGTAATAACGTCAAATGCTTTGGTCAGAGTGCTTTAGTTAAAATTACAGAAATATAATTATGAAATCAAAATGTATCATCTGAAAAGAAACATATTGAATGTGGAAATTCATGGACCTACATATCATTTAAGCTGATACTAAGTGAACTAGTGATTATTCTATGGCACATGATTTTGGTATTTAATGTAGTTGCGCATGGGAGTAAACCCAAACCTTCATAACAGCTAGTATCACAAAATGCTTCAAAAATGCACAAATAAAACACATAACACATATTAATGTGTTCAAGAGATAAAAATTAACCATTTGCAACTAAAATCAAGAATATCACACCAGTGGTTTACTAAGAATGTGGGATAGTGTGGTCATGTCTCCAGTTAACCAAGGCTGATGTGTTAATCAGTGTGACTAATAAGCACATGCGCAGTTCTACAAAATCATGTAACCTACGCTACCACATGATGTGTTAATCAGTGTGACCAATAAGCGCATGCGCAGTTCTACAAAATCATGTAACCTACGCTACCACATGATGTGTTAATCAGTGTGACCAATAAGCGCATGCACAGTTCTACAAAATCATGTAACCTACGCTACCACATGATGTGTTAATCAGTGTGACCAATAAGCGCATGCGCAGTTCTACAAAATCATGTAACCTACGCTACCACATGATGTGTTAATCAGTGTGACCAATAAGCGCATGCACAGTTCTACAAAATCATGTAACCTACGCTACCACATGATGTGTTAATCAGTGTGACCAATAAGCGCATGCACAGTTCTACAAAATCATGTAACCTACGCTACCACATGATGTGTTAATCAGTGTGACCAATAAGCGCATGCGCAGTTCTACAAAATCATGTAACCTACGCTACCACATGATGTATGACGTATGCTGCTGGTATGCACAGAACCAATGCAGTCTCAATCAAATGGGATGTTATGTCAGAGAGAGGACTAGTTTTGTAAACAAAGGCAAAATATGTAACATAAGTTGAGTTTGGATGCAAACAGCATGGCCATATTGTATTGGCAAGTATATGAGTACAGTATGTGCATACAAATATATTTTTATTTAGCAAGTGCCAGACTACAGCAACTGTGACAGCAAGGCAAGGCCCATGAAATTAAGATGCTGTGTGTTCAACAAAGTTTTCCTAGTAAACCACACAAGGCAGGTAGATAGGATAATTTTTTTAATTCGCATGAGTATAGAATGGGTCTTACTGAGTAAAAAATATATTGAACTTCTTCAACCAGACCCCCATTTCCATGATAACAAACAAAATGCCCGCCATTTTGAACAAATACTGGCAAATTTAGAAACACTGCCATTCTTTATTAAACACATAATCATATTTCTTACAATTCCATGTTCATGTATAATAACCAGAGCATTTGTTAAAATGTTGTTTTTATTTTTTTAATAATTTTTTGTAAAGTGTGAAAAAAAACTTTGGGTTTATTTTTAAAACTGTTGATGATTTTTTAAATATATCTGGTCACCGTGAAGAGTAGAGTTTGCTGAATGCAACATTCAAAACCTTATTTGGATAGCATAATTACTCACAGAGATATCCTTTTTCCAAAAGCAAAAAACATGTTTAACGACCGTCAAAGAATGAAAAACGGGATTTATTACTTGAAAGAGGCATGCTTTATCCATGAATAAAAGTGATTTAGAGGTATGTAATTGCTATAAAAGTGTGAACTCTATAGATAATAAAAATACAAAGCTATAAGAATACAGTGGAAACACATTTTGAATTTTTTTTTCTTCAAAAAATTACATTTTACCTGGGGTGACTCCCCTTAATAACTCTTATAGGTGCATAGGTCCAAAACCCTGACTTTTGTTTCCTTTAATGGAGTAAACACAAACCTTTGAAACAGCACTGAGTATCAAGAGATGCTCCAAAACAGAGAACACATATTAAGTTTAACAAACACCAGCAAGATTGTGTTGGGAGAGTAAACAAGTAATGGAGAATCTTACCTAGCTTCAACAGCTTCTGACTGACAAAGTTTGATACAAGGATAATCATAGGTCTTGAAATGAATGTCTGGAACCTTTAAAAAATATATATAAGGTCAATGGACCCAATATCGATATATGCTAAAATTGTTTACCTTTTGAAATCTCACTGGATTTGGAGTACAAACGTATGACAAAGTTAACTTTTTTAAGGCAAATTAGATATAAGCAGGTTTTTGAGACATATTTTTGTATGGAACATGTGATCAGTGCGACACATCGGACATATTGATGTAAACATACGCCTTATTTCACTTTATTATACGAAGATGTATGCAACTATTTGAAATAATCACCACAGGAATGTTATCAAATGGCCCTTATGTGCATACATTGAATGTGTTGTGTCTTGTAAAAGAGTGAACATGCCATAGAGATTTTTACCAATAGGTTAGTTTTGCTAAACATGATTAACTCGAACTATTTAACATAAAACAATTTTACTAACAATTTGTTTGCAATCAATCGATGGTATAACTGTTAGCGATTTAGAATACAGATCCCTTGCACAAAAGTATGATTTGCACACAGTCTCCATGGATGTATGTCACTGACATATTCAACTTTGTGATCATGTGTAACACGTTATATATGTTTGCCCATTTATAGTTTTATAGAATTTCTAAATATTGAAAACTGTTGGAAAACACTTTTTTGTTTTTTATTAGTGTCAGTGTCATAATAAATAGAATTTCTTAACCAGTTCGGAAAACTAAGAAAAATAACTTACTGGAAGTTTTATTGTTAAGGGTTCGTTTCCCCAATTGTTGAAATGTGAAAGAAGTCTGTTTGTGCATGCGTGCGTGCGTGCGCGTGTGCGGATGTGTGCAAAAAAAAGAAAGGTTAATACTGATGGTGATAAACAACATTTACAAAACGATCTAGACAGATTAGTGAAATGGTCTGAGAAATGGCAGATGCTGTTCAATTTTGGGAAATGTAAATGCCTACATACAGGATATGGGAACTTGAATGTAAACTATAAAATGGAAGATACTGCTCTGGGTACTACTGTAAAAGAAAAGGAGTTACAATAAGTTTTGTGTCATCCGCAAATTTCAGTACGTTACTTGTTATACTGTCGTCCAAGTCATTGATATAAATTAAGAATAATATAGGTCCTAATACTGATCCTTGAGGTACCCCACTCAAAACCGATTTCCAATTTGAAACTTCTCCATCTACAACAACTCGTTGTCTTCTGTCAGTCAGCCATTGTTCTATCCAGTCAGTTATGCTATCCCCGATACCATGGGCTTTTAATTTAATCAAATGATGTGGCACTTTGTCAAAAGCTTTCTGAAAATCTAAGTAGATAATATCTACTGGTGATCCCACGTCTATCCACTTAGTGATTTCTTCCAAAAAACATAACATATTTGTTAAGCATGACCTCGCTTTAAGGAATCCATGTTGAGATGCATTTAATAATTTATGCTTAACGAGGAAGTCCACCATATGGTCTTTAATTAACCTTTCTAATAATTTACAAATCACTGACGTTAAACTCATTGGTCTGTAATTCTCTGACTTATTTCTCGAACCCTTTTTAAATAATGGTATGATGTTTGCTTCTTTCCATTCAAACGGAACAACTCCCTCTTTTAATGACAAGTTGAATACTCTTGCAAGTGGTATACTGATTTGTTCTACTGTTTCCATTAGTAATTTTGGAGGAATACCATCCACTCCCGGTGATTTGTTATCCTTCATTGCCTTTATTTTCTTAGCTACCAATTCTGGAGTTACAATTAACGGACCTAAATAGTCAGATTTAGCCCCCTGAAATTTAGCATCAGCAACTGGTAATGAACTAATATCTTCTTTGGTAAACACTGAACTGAAGTAACCATTTAGGTCTTCCGCCATTAAAAACCCCTGTGATATTATATTTCCAGCACTGTCTTGTACGTTTTGTTTACTCCTGACATATGCATAAAAACTCTTGCTGACATTTTTTATGTTACATGCTAGTTTTTGCTCATAGCTTCTTTTAGATTGTCTGATTTCAGTTGTAGCTGCATTAAGTGCCTCTTTGTATTTTGCAGTCTTCATCCTTTCTGGTATGCCTATAAACCCTCCACATAGTTTGTTTTAGCATTATTTTTCTAATAGCCTCTTTTGACAAGTGTTTCTTTTTACACCGTTTTCCTTGCTTTTGGAAGGGAACAAATTTATCAATGATACTCTCAATTTCATATTTTAGAATATTCCAACATTCAATTGCGGTCTTATTCATCAGCATGTTATTCCAATCTAGCTTTGCTAAGTATTTTCTCATATCTTTGTAGTTACCTTTGCGGAAGTTTCTCTTGTACGTTTTCTTATTTTTACTTTCTGACTTTAATACATATATATATATATATATATGTGTGTGTGTTTATATATATATATATATGTATATATATATATATATATATATATATATATATATATATATATATATATATATATATATATATATATATATATATATATATATTACAAGTTACACACACATGAACATATATATATATATATATATATATATATATATATATATATATATACAAACTATATATAAATTATATATATATATATAATATACTATTTTATATCAACTTTGTAAGTTGTTGGTTCAAATATATATATATATATATATATATATATATATATATACATGCACATATATGTGTGTGTGTGTGTGTGCATGTGTGCACTTTTGCATGTATATATATATATATATATATATATATATATATATATATATATATCCTGTCCGCTGTCCGCATTCACCAGGTGTCCCCTCATCAGAAGGACATTAACATGGTAAAGCAGTCTATATATATATATATATATATATATATATATATATATATTTGAACCAACTTACAAATTTGATCTAAAATAGTATATATATATACAGTAGTACCTGCCTTCAACGGACCCTCTGATGAGCGGACACCTGCTATGGCGGGACACTTTCTCAATGTACGGACTGTTTTACCATGTTAATGTCCCTCTGACGAGGGGACACCTGGTGAACGCAGACAGCGGACAGGATATTTTGGTTTTCTGTCCGTGCTAAGGCGGACAGTAATCATCATTTTCGTAATTTTTTTCTCGAAATATTTTATTTCCAAAATGGCGATGGACAAACAGCACGGTGTGTAGTGGGAAAAACGTTATATCGCGAATTCGGATAGAAGGCTGTTGGTCGTGGATCCTGATTTTCTGCCGCCGGGGGAAATGCAAAATGGGCCGGCTTAAACCTACTTAGAATTGCTTTGACAATTCTCAAGAAACAGGTGAACAATGTCAACGACAATGAACGACTGTCAACCTGTTGTTTGTTTGACGCTGCCGCCGACATCAATCACTGATGTTGGCTTCGCCTAGGCGGTTTGAAATTGCAATCGAGATTCACAAATACGCCTCGCATAAGAATCAGATAAACAGTCTTAAATGCAATTTAGTATGCAGTACTAATATGACACTGGGATGAAATGGCATGCCTCCAATCTAAACGACACGAAACCAACGTGCCAAAGGTGCTACCGGTGCGCGAAAATACGAATTTGTCATCCGCATATGAAACGACGAATCTATGCTAAGTCGTGCATCATAAATTTATGCTTCGGTCGAGATCAGTTGAAAATCGAGGTGAAACGATTATTAATTCTGCCTACTGTCGTTTTCTATGTTTAATCAGCTTACATACTGCATGTGTCAACTCATATACATTTTCGGCTGCTCAAATCCAGGTTAATATTTTCGATTCGTAGGCCTATTAGTTCAGTACATCGTTATCATAGTTCCATAACGGTATACGTACATGTATTTTATTCAGTTAACGATTAAACAGGGCGTGACATTTAAAAATAATACACGTTGATGGTAGTTGACTCGTTTAATAAGCTCTATAAACTGGATATTGCCGTATAAGACAGCGCTGCAAGCACACTGTGGCTTCGACAGCGTTCTTGGACATGGAGCTGCGGGCGGCGATCGCTGTTGTTTAGTAGCACTCTGGTGGCAGATATGGGAACACCTAACGCGCTTTATTTCAGCCCCCCACTCCAGCATGCCTGTCCCTCTGATGAGCGGACATCTGCCATGTAGGGACACTTTTGCTTGGATACAGAAGTGTCCGTTGAAGGCAGGTACTACTGTATATATATATATATATATATATATATATATATATATATATATATATATATATATATATAATATATATATATATATATATATAGTTTGTATATATATATATATATATATATATATATATATATATATACACACACACTATTTTATATCAACTGCCACAAAACAACATCTAAGGTAGATGGCCCTCACTCACCATAGCATCTGGGTTGAGACACAGTCCAAGGACTGCCCCTCCACTGCCAGGGAACTTCACTGCTGAGCCAAACTGATGGGCAATGTCAACCATTCTCAGATTTGTCTGTCCCAGGGCTTCATCACCATAAATACGTCTGCAATTAACCACAGTGACGCTGCAGACTTATTTCCAGATATTAAGGGCTTCACCTCAATTTGTCTGATTTCAAATTCATTTGACAAAAAATAGAAATGCTGAAAAATCATAAATTTCATAATTTTTTGTATGTGAACAGGATGGAAGTCATGCCCATGATTGGCATGGGCCCACAGTGTTTACCAATTTGGATACCTACTTTTTGAGCCTTTCCAAATGTCAATTCTTCCAATAATTTGAAAAAAAATAGGATTTTTTATTAAATCGACTGCAGATGTTACGTAAACTATTCATACACTATATATCTGGTCACCATGAAACGGATTTGGGACAGGCTAAATCATCCCTCATGGCGGACCACATCTAAGGGCAGGCCACCCCTCAGGACAGACCACACCTCAGGACAGACCACCCATCAAGACAGACCATACCTCACGACAGACCACCCCTCAAGACAGACCACCCATAAGGACACACCACCTCTCAGGAAAGACCATGCCTCAGAACAGACCACCCATCAGGAGAGAGCACCCCTCAGAACAGACCACCCCTAAGGACAGACCATCCATCAAAGCAGACCACCGCTCAGGACAGACAACCCCTAAAGACAAACCACCCCTCAGAACAGAACACCACTCAGGATACACCACCCTTCGGGACATACCACTCATAAGGACATACCACCCCTCAGGACAGACCACCCATAAGGATAGGCAACCCCTCAGGACAGACCACCCTCTCTGAGTCTGTTGGTAGCCATGAGTGGTTCAACTGTAAGTTGTCATCTTCTTTCGACCATTTGTTCTCTGTTGGGAGTGTCCACAATGTCCTGTCCATTGCCGTCCCCTCCACAATGTCTCTCATTCTTAACCTTTGCCGTCCCCTCCACAACCTCTGCCACCTCCTGGTCTCTCCTCACCACGTCTCTCATTCTTAACCTTTGCCGTTCCCTCCGCAACCTCTGCCACCTCCTGGTCTCTCCTCACCACGTCTCTCATTCTTAACCTTTGCCGTTCCCTCCGCAACCTCTGTCACCTCCTGGTATCTCCTCACCACGTCTCTCATTCTTAACCTTTGCCGTTCCCTCCACAACCTCTGCCACCGCCTGGTCTCTCCTCACCATGTCTCTCTCATTCTTAACCTTTGCCATTCCCTCCACAACCTCTGCCACCGCCTGGTCTCTCCTCACCACGTCTCTCATTCTTAACGTTTGCCATTCCTTCCACATCTTCTGCCACTTTCTGGTCTCTCCACACCACGTCTCTCATTCTTATTAACCTTTGCCATTCCCTCCACAACCTCTGCCACCTGGTCTCTCCTCACCACGTCTCTCATTCTTAACCTTTGCCATTCCCTCCACAACCTCAGCCACCTGGTCTCTCCTCACCACGTCTCTCATTCTTAACCTTTGCCGTTCCCTCCACAACCTCTGCCACATGGTCTCTCCTCACCACGTCTCTCATTCTTAACCTTTGCCGTTCCCTCCACAACCTCTGCCACCTGGTCTCTCCTCACCACATCTCTCATTCTTAACCTTTGCCGTTCCCTCCGCAACCTCTGCCACCTCCTGGTCTCTCCTCACCACATCTCTCATTCTTAACCTTTGCTGTTCCCTCCACAACCTCTGTCACCTCCTGGTCTCTCCTCACCACGTCTCTCATTCTTAACCTTTGCCGTCCCCTGCTGCATTTGCCATCCACCGGCATCTTCATTCCTTCTTTATCACAATGTTTTCCTCTCTACATACAATTTGTTCAAACCACCTCAGTTTGATCTTTTTTAGTTTATCAGTCATGCACAACTGTAAGTGATTCGTCAAAATTAATGTTGATGAGAAGCTGTAATTTTAAACATTTGATTGTTACCTTGGAAATCCCTTAACACACTCCAAAAATATGACATAGAATTCCATCAAGACAAGCTTCATTTTTTAAGGTCAGATAATGAAAAAAAAGTCAGACAATCTGGGCTGCCCCAGACATACTGAACTAAGAACTAAGTCAGATACTGTAAAATCAAAAATATTTGCTTACCTTCTTAGTGCAAAGTTGTCATTCATCAGTTGTGCCAGTTCCTTCCAGTTACTCGAGCTAATCGCTCTTCTGGCAACCAAACAATCACACTTTAAACATCCAGTTACTTGAGAGCTAATTGGCTCTCTGGCAACCAAATAATCACACTTTAAACATCCAGTTACTTGAGAGCTAATTGCCTCTCTGGCAACCAAATAATCACACTTTAAACATCCAGTTACTTGAGAGCTAATTGCCTCTCTGGCAACCAAACAATCACACTTTAAACATCCAGTTACTTGAGAGCTAATTGGCTCTCTGGCAACCAAATAATCACACTTTAAACATCCAGTTACTTGAGAGCTAATTGCCTCTCTGGCAACCAAATAATCACACTTTAAACATCCAGTTACTTGAGAGCTAATTGCCTCTCTGGCAACCAAACAATCACACTTTAAACATCCAGTTACTTGAGAGCTAATCGCCTCTCTGGCAACCAAACAATCACACTTTAAACATCCAGTTACTTGAGAGTTAATCGCCTCTCTGGCAACCAAACAATCACACTTTAAACATCCAGTTACTTGAGAGCTAATCGCCTCTCTGGCAACCAAACAATCACACTTTAAACATCCAGTTACTTGAGAGCTAATCGCCTCTCTGGCAACCAAACAATCACACTTTAAACATCCAGTTACTTGAGAGCTAATCGCCTCTCTGGCAACCAAACAATCACACTTTAAACTTACAACTGCAATTAATGTGTTATGTGTCAAGCAAGGAAACGCAACACCCCATACCAAAGAAGGAAGAGGGTTTCGATGCTGCTCTAGAGATGAAAACCAACTTAGACATGGTGCCTACCTTGCATGGTCTGTGATGGCTGCAAACTTCCTCATTGCCTCTATGACCTCCGGGTCACCTGCAGGCATTGGGAGAATTCAACAAGCTACACTATTAACTACTCATCCCAGAATTGGAACTGACCCTCAATTCCAATTCCGGAATTGGAATTGATTTCAAAAGCTAGATGGAACAGGAATATATTTTCGGAACTTGATGCGTTATTTTTGAATTGGAATTTATTTTTTTTTAATTGGAATTTATTTTTTGGAATTATTGACTTGATACTGTTAATCTTTAACCCTTAAATTTACTGTTAAAATCATATTTGTCTGCTATTAGTATGTCACCCTGAATCTGGTAATAGCCAGGAACCTGTCAATATTACAGATATAGACACTGCCTACTGTCTACAAGAACAATATAATAAAGCATTTGCATCAAAAACAAATACTAAGTTACTGTAACAGACAGTAAAACCAAAGTCAGACCATTCAGGCCTTATCTAATTTTCTTTCTCAGTGGACAAGGTTTATTTACAGAGATTGCGACTGACTGCCTGCTAATTCCCTTTGTGTGAGAGAGGAAGCCTGCCCCACTTGAATGCAGCCCTTGTTTATCCAAGCCTAATGTTCAGCCCACAAGTTTCCCAAATTAAATAGGTCACTGGTCACCTGTACAGTGCTGCTACATGTGGTTTGTAGGGTTTGCCCTTTGTAGTAATTAAACATTTCCCCATGGAGAATACATGTTGGAGATTAGGATGTTGAAGACTCAAAGTAATATATATATATATATATATATATATATATATATATATATATATATATATATATATATATGTATGTCAGGTTTGCTATAAAAAAACTTTAAAAGTGGCATTTAGCCATTTGATATGTACTTTCTGCTGCAACACCTCTTTTGGATTTCCAGACATTTTGGACAGCCCTGGACAGTTGGGTCATTAATCTGAGTTCTGAACAGTTTTCCCCTGTTTATATCAGTTGTGGTATCATTGATATTTCATCAAATGTACTGTAAACTTTGAGTCTTCAACATCCTAATCACCAACATGTATTCTCCATGGGGAAATTTTTAATTACTACAAAGGGCAAATATATATATATATATATATATATATATATATATATATATATATATATATGCATTGAATGAGCAGTAGTTAATTTTTTAATCATATCTGATTAAATATGATTGTGCACATGTGACAAATAAAACTGTGTTAAAACGAATTGGGTTTGAATTTTTCCTTAGCCTAGGATTTTAAAAGTTGGAATTGGAATTGACATTTCCCTAACTCTGTTTGCTCTAATATGTCATACAATTATACATACATATAAAGGTCTAATATTATTAAGTCAGCGCCCACACAGTAGAATTTTCTTCTTCAAATATGGCTTTTAAACAAAGCTTTGCTAAAGCTAGACTAGAAATTTAGTTGAACATGTATAGACTAGACATACTGCACCATAAAAGTGTTCAGAGTTTGGACAACATACATAAAACACAAGGCTAACCTGAATGACCTTGTTGAGAGTTTGTTCAACATAAGGAGAACACATGGTTAACATGAATGGATTTGCTGAGAGTTTATACAAGAGAAATAGAACACAAAGTTAACCTGAATGACACTGTTGAGGGTTTGTTCAACAGAAACAGAACACAAAGCTAACCTGAATTGACTTGTTGAGAGTTTGTTCAACAGAAACAGTACATAAGATTAATATAAATATACTTGTCCAGGGTTTGTTCAACAGAAGGAGAAAACATGGTTAACCTGAATGGATTTGTTGAGAGTTTGTACAACAGAAATAGAACACAAGGTTACCCTGAATGACACTGTTGATGGTTTGTTTAACAGAAACAGAACACAAGGCTAACCTGAAGGGACTTGTTGAGAGCTTTTCAACAGAAAGAAAACATGACTAACCTGAATTAACTTGTTGAGAGCTTGTTCAATGGAAAGAGAATACATGACTAACCTAAATTAACTTGTTGAGAGTTTGTTCAACAGAAAGAGAACACACGACTAACCTGAACTAACTTGTTGAGAGCTTGTTCAACAGAAAGAGAACAAACGACTAACCTGAATTAACTTGTTGAGAGCTTGTTCAACAGAAAGAGAACACATGTCTAACCTGAATTAACTTGTTGAGAGCTTGTTCAACAGAAAGAGAACACACAACTAACCTGAATTAACTTGTTGAGAGCTTGTTCAACAGAAAGAGAACACATGTCTAACCTGAATTAACTTGTTGAGAGCTTGTTCAACAGAAAGAGAACACACAACTAACCTGAATTAACTTGTTGAGAGCTTGTTCAACAGAAAGAGAACACACAACTAACCTGAATTAACTTGTTGAGAGCTTGTTCAACAGAAAGAGAACACATGTCTAACCTGAATTAACTTGTTGAGAGCTTGTTCAACAGAAAGAGAACACATGTCTAACCTGAATTAACTTGTTGAGAGCTTGTTCAACAGAAAGAGAACACACGACTAACCTGAATTAACTTGTTGAGAGCTTGTTCAACAGAAAGAGAACACGTCTAACCTGAATTAACTTGTTGAGAGCTTGTTCAACAGAAAGAGAACACACAACTAACCTGAATTAACTTGTTGAGAGCTTGTTCAACAGAAAGAGAACACATGTCTAACCTGAATTAACTTGTTGAGAGCTTGTTCAACAGAAAGAGAACACACAACTAACCTGAATTAACTTGTTGAGAGCTTGTTCAACAGAAAGAGAACACATGTCTAACCTGAATTAACTTGTTGAGAGCTTGTTCAACAGAAAGAGAACACACGACTAACCTGAATTAACTTGTTGAGAGCTTGTTCAACAGAAAGAGAACACATGTCTAACCTGAATTAACTTGTTGAGAGCTTGTTCAACAGAAAGAGAACACACAACTAACCTGAACTAACTTGTTGAGAGCTTGTTCAACAGAAAGAGAACACATGTCTAACCTGAATTAACTTGTTGAGAGCTTGTTCAACAGAAAGAGAACACACAACTAACCTGAATTAACTTGTTGAGAGCTTGTTCAACAGAAAGAGAACACATGTCTAACCTGAATTAACTTGTTGAGAGCTTGTTCAACAGAAAGAGAACACACGACTAACCTGAATTAACTTGTTGAGAGCTTGTTCAACAGAAAGAGAACACATGTCTAACCTGAATGCCAGCGACTTGATACGTTACTGTGGATCCTGCCTGAGTCACTTGGGTCCCCGGAGTATGCCAGCCAGAAGCGAGGCAGTTCACAGACGGGAAGGCTCACGTATTTCCCTGTAGCACCAACCGTGCTACATTCATGTACAAGTTGGTTCACAGGCATGCTCACAAATACACTGATATGAACTTGTTCATGTACGAGTTGGTTCACAGGCTTGCTGACAAAATACATTGATATGAACATGTTCATGTACTAGATGGGCTACAGGCATAGGTACAAATACATTACTATGAACTTATTCATGTACGAGTTGGTTCACAGGCTTGTTTACAAATATATTGAAATGAACATGTCCTGTTCTATACTATAATATAGTAATAATAAGATTTATTAAGTTGTAACAATAACAGTAATTTAAAATTTCATTCATTATTTGATTAAATTACAACTCAGGTGATCCATGGAAACTTCGAAAGACTTATACCAGGACCACCTGTACAAATAGGGTACATGGTATAATAGTGTATATGTTATATATGTTCATATACACATTACATACATACATATTTCTATATACCACCCATTTTATGATAGTGAGAAAAACAATAATAAAAATTCATACAATTCATAGAATAATTTATACATAAGATTGTCACATATATTGTGGAGATAATAATATGATATACCACTTAAATTGTGTCACAATGGTTTCCTAGAGTAGGAAACATAATTAAGATTCAATACATCTATGCATACAACTGACCATGTCCATGCTGGGTAAACAATTCCTTACTGAAGTCCATGTAGACGAGGCCCTCATATATCTGTACACAAAACACAAATGAGAAGCAAAGGTAAGTTTCAAAGTATTTCATTACATAGTACTACCTGAATGTTCCTACTTGATGCACAGAAAATACTGAACACTGTCACAATTCATTACTGATATATTACAATTTTACTCACTGTACCGTTGTGTCATCTAGTGCCGTTGTTGGATATGATGTATATTGGTGGGGCCTGCTGCACATTGCTAAGTTTATGTAGCAATAGAACAAACACATATTATGGTTGGTAAAATGGCAAATTCCCTTTAATTACATATAGTAAAACAGTGATACGCTTTACACTGGGCATTGCCGACGACCTAACTAGATATTAAAAGAAATTCCCCTTTCCTAGTAACAATGAGTTGTACATATCTGTCAATGGGGATTTCCAATAATTAACTAGCTAAGCATAATAAATGTGGGGCCCAGAAACCCCAATTATTATGGCAAGCAAACTATTTATATATTACACTAAACATTTTAAAAGAACTCTTTTAGATTTGATCTACTCAACAAGACAGAAGTCTTAATGTATGACACAGAGACTCAATGTGACATGTATCTGCCCATACCACAGACTTAATGTATGATGTGTCTCTGTCCATACTGCAGGACTTAAGTAGGAATCCTCCAAACCAGATTAAGTCCAAATCAAAATATTGGACTTGTATGGTTTATCATGTAAATGGTATGAAAACTTATTCACACGTGATCTGGTGAATGTAGATTAATGTATCCTGACCTGAATGACTCTGTCTTGGAGACCAGCCTGAATCAATAGTTCATCTTTCTCCACGTCCAGCACAAACTGTGGCTGTAGTGGCTTTGGAATGTCCTGTAAACAAAACAACAAGATTCATGTAAATGCAACCTTAAAGGTTTCCAACTGCAACATTCCAACTACATTAATTTTTGGTTAAATCCAACAGCAAACCTATTATGTCTAATTGGAAGAAATAGAGACATGAACACTTACATCTGGGTCTAATTGGAAGAACTCCATTAGACACTTGAGTGTAGCCACCACTATAGCACTGCTTCCTGCCAGACCCTGCAACACAACACACTTATCTTATTCACAGAATACACTGACTCACAGAACACACTGATTCATAGAAAACAGACTCACAGAACACACGGACTCACATAACACTGATTCAAAGAACACACTGATTAACAGAATACACCAATTCACAGAACACAGACCACACCGAATCACAGAACACAGCAATTCACTTAATACACTGAATCTCAGACCTCACAGGCAACAAAACATAAAACACAGGCATATTACTGGCAAATTATAGATAAATGAACAGTTCGCACTGCAGACTGCCAAATAATAGGCAATGAATATTGATGATACAATGAAAATACTTATTACAACACTTGGGAACAGGTCACTGATTTACCATAGAATAAGTGAAACACGTTCAAAACTTATACTCTAATAACATTTATTAGGCAGGTTAGAATGTTGCCTTTTTACATATTTGAACAACATAAGTTAACACACACCAATGAGTGAACAATTAAAATTTCTTGGATAATAAAGTTAACACGCTACATGTATTTGATAATGGAATTTAGTTTACTTTTATTATTTTATGCCAATAATGACAATCCCAGTGTTAACTAACCAGTGCCTGGTGTTGTACAGATTGGCACATGAAAACATGGGCTGTGCTTTCTATGCATGTGAAATTACTGTGAATGTAGCATTTTAAAACATATAATTTATTTATCAAATAATTCCTTACTACGATATGCATGGCTACGACTAGAAATGAGCTAAACTGTTATCAGAAAGTTTTATTTTACCAAGCAAGTGCTGAATAGACAGTAAATAGGCAGTGTATAGGCAGCGAATAGACTGTGAATAGACAGTGAATAGGCAGTGAACAGACAGTGAATAGACAGTGAATAGGCAGTGAATAAACAATGAATAGACAGTTAATAGACAGTGAATAGACAGTGAATAGACAGTGAATAGAGAGGTTAATAAAAAATGGTGTAACTGTCAACTTGGCTGATAATATGAAACATCAAATGCTAGGAAACACTTATACAAAGAACTGAATGTACAATTTTGCTAATACTAAAACTGATTAAAGAGTTGATACGAGGTTTTCTAACTTGTTACTTACCACTTGTCTTGGTATGTTGGTGTCGTACTTCAGCGTGAAGTTACGTTTTGGAAGCTTAATACTAAAGGAAACAAAACAAATTGATTTACAAAAGTCTCTGCCTGATCATAGTTACATATGGCAGAACACAGCTCCGGCAATAAAATCATTATTAAAAAAAATATATGTATACATACCGGGTACACACGTATGTGTGCATGTGCAAGCGAGTGTGCATGCATGTGTATTTGTAAAAGGATATTTCATGCATTTTTTTAAAGCCTAAAAATATGAAATAATGTCATACAGAAGAAAGGAGTAGCCAGCGATTCTAGCCGGTCCATGCAGCTGTTGGAGCTTACCTGTGTGAGGGAGAGAGGGCTTACCTGTGTGAGGGAGAGAGAGGGGGCTTACCTGTGTGAGGGAGAGAGAGAGGGTTTACATGTGTGAGGGTGAGAGGGGGCTTACCTGTGTGAGGGAGAGAGAGGGGGCTTACCTGTGTGAGGGAGAGAGAGGAGGCCTACCTGTGTGAAGGAGGGAGAGAGGGTGCTTACCTGTGCGATGGAGAGAGGGCTTACCTGCGTGAGGGAGAGGGGGCTTACCTGTGTGAGGGAGAGAGTGGGGGCTTACCTGTGTGAGGGAGAGAGAGGGGTTTACCTGTGTGAGGGAGAGAGAGGGCTTACATGTGTGAGGGTGAGAGGGGGCTTACCTGTGTGAGGGAGAGAGAGGGGTTTACCTGTGTGAGGGAGAGAGAGGGCTTACATGTGTGAGTGTGAGAGGGGGCTTACCTGTGTGAGGGAGAGAGAGGGCTTACCTGTGTGAGGGAGAGAGAGGGCTTACATATGTGAGGGTGAGAGGGGGCTTACCTTTGTGAGGGAGAGGGGGCTTACCTGTGTGAGGGAGAGAGAGGGGGCTTACCTGTGTGAGGGAGAGAGGGGGCTTACCTGTGTGAGGGAGAGAGAGAGGGCTTACATGTGTGAGGGTGAGAGGGGGCTTACCTGTGTGAGGGAGAGAGAGGGTGGCTTACCTGTGTTTAATGCAGTACTGCAAGAAATGTTTACATGTTGCTTGAAGTAGTCGCAGTCCTCCCAGATAGCTGTAAAGAAGTCACGATAGAAATACATCTCCTCCACAGTGAAGAGTAACACACAAGAAACGAGTGGCTCAAAGCAATGATACAAAACATAATGAAGAGAAGTATGCCAAATGAAGAGGTATATTTAAACAATTTCACGACTAGAAATGCTTTCTTTGAAAATATTTAAAAACTCAATTTCATGTGGTCATTACATACTGCAGGACTCTGTTAGCCGTGCTGTGAAAGAGAACTATTGTATCCTGTTGAGTCAACAATAAAATAATGGTGAAACTGATTCCTCCATCCAACAATAAAGTTAAAGTGAAACTGACCCTTCATCCAACAATAAAGTGAAACTGACCCTTCTCTCTCACTGATGCCATGCAAGTCCATCAGGCCACCAAACTCTGTCGGGTCATTGAGAGGGTGGGACATCAACACCTACAAATAACATCAAAGTCACCCTCTGATGTTGACAATGAAATTCTCAGGTTAACCCATTAGAGCCTGCAATGGCTGTGGACGGCCGCTCTGTCCAGTCCTGGAACGGCCACCACCGGCCGCATACAGGACCCACTATTCAAAAAAATCCTGGCGATTAGCTACTGAACTAAAATCTACCAAATTTTGCCACACCCTAGCAGATACATTTTGCAACAACAACAGCTCGTTACGTGCATGTGTTGCCCTTTTGGAAATCTTGATTTTCATCGGTTTTGTTCATGCCATCTCAAAAATTTTTATTTCTATATTTTTCATGACAAAATTTGGTGTAACCTGAAAAATAACCGTAAATTTTTTCAGTGGTGCAAAGCTAACACATATATCTACATTTTCTTCAATGGGTTGCATAGGGTTATAGCATGGGATCATTGTCAAATGTCAGTCGCAAGGTAGAATAACTTTCAAAGTTTTAACAAACTTACTATTTTGTCTTTGCAAATTGTGATCAAATGTCAACATTTTATTAATATATCCTATTTCTATATATACAGTCATGTGGAGAAATTACTACTCTTCAAAATAAACACAACTTGTAATTGTCAATACTGAATAGTTTTTTTCTACAGATTTCTGAACACAGAGGTAAAATCACTCGAAATTTGCCAGAAAACCTGGGAACAGGGGAACGTGTTTTTATAAAATGCTGGGGCTTAATGAGTTAATGGACACTGAAAACAAAACTTTAAATCTGGGGCTGGATGGACAAAAGACACACGTGTGTCTCTTAAGTTTACATATTCAGAAAAACAATCATAATATTCTATTAACTTCTGGTAATCTCATTACAAGTTTTATTGTAAAGGTTGCTTTCCAATTGCAAGAACAGGGACAGCCTTGCTAACGAACCCAGATGCTCAGTGTAGACAGTATATCATGTTTAACTTACCAGAGTGTCACTTTCTTTGATGGTAACGTCAGCCCAAAAATTGGAAATAGATAATGAAATAGTTTTTCCATGAAAGCCGTCGGAAGGATTGCCAATTAGTCCAACTCTGCAACATTCATAACTTACAATTAATACGGTTAGAACCGCAGCGGTTCACAAACACCTATACAAACCAAATGAATGAATTTTCCAATATAATATCATATCACTGGTTGAATTATTTATGTAATTTCACGGGGCCACGTTATATACACCTAAGCCATGTTTTAGAACCATCCAAATATTTTAAATCATGACCATGCTAATTTCCATAAGAAGTCATTCTACAAACAAAATAAACTGTTTGGCCAAATGTTAATTCTCAGATCCTTACTAAATAAAGTTACACACACATGTACTGCAAATTTTGTTGTTTCCAGACCGTGAGTGACTAAAATGAGGCCATCCATTTAGTGACTGAAATGAAGCTCCCATTGGGTGCCTGAAGGGGCCCTACATTGAGTGACTGAAATGAGGCCCCAAACTGAATGACTGAAATGAGGTCTTCTGTTCAATGAATGAAATTAGGCCCCTACTGAGTGACAGAAATTAGGCTCAACACTTAGTGACTGCATGAAATTAGGCCCTCCATTCAGTGATGGAAATGAGGCCCTCCATTCAGTCACTGATAAATGGGGCAGCTGTTGATGAGAAGTCACCTGGCATAGGCTCGCTTTGAGAAGGCCAGTCGGGCTCTGTCTTCCTCCACATCTTTCTGGGTCGCGGAGAACTTCTCACGCCATTTCAGGTAATCCTGCAAACCCTATAAAATAAACATGAAATGTAATCAAACAATTTATCAATGTATCCGAAATTGCAACAAAATAACAGCCGCTATTCTATGATGACGAAATGTGAATATTGTCAACTTTATTTGTTAGATAGCAAGCACACCATTAAACTGAGATATCACAAGTGTACGTACAGAGCACCTGGCTAAGACGGTGACAGAACAATATGAATGATTAGTTTTGTGCAGTAACTGTTGTATGTTTCCCACAGAATTAGTTAGTGCTCAAAAGAACAGGTCTACCATGGGTGAAGTTACTAGCCTTTGAGCAGTCCTCTGGATCGGACAATGCCCGGTATTAGAAAATACCTTTACCTTTTACCTCTGCTGATGTATTATAAACACTGTCACAATTTTATGTTAGGCCTTGTGCCATTTAATTATAATGTCTCAGTAGCGCATTACCCTGGAACTCACTTCAGTCAAGATTCCATCACATACAGCAGACTTGAGCCAAGATAAGCTATTATGATGTCATAATATGAACTAGAGGATTCCCATTTATGCATTAGGTAAATAAATACACAGTATTGTAAGTAGAAGGTTCATACCATTTGTCCAATCAGTTGGAAGCCACTTGGTAGATGCATGCCATACACTGGACAGCGCTGAACATTGATCAACCATGCCTGTGAACATACACAAGGTTGATCAAAACATATTCTACGCCCCGGATTATTCAGCTTCAAACACACATGCATACATGCACGCACACACAAACACTCACGCACAGATGCAAACACAAAGACATGTACGCAAATGCCTACACATGCATACATGCATGCATGCACACACACGCGTGAGCGTGCAACATACATGCATACAAGCATGCATGCACACACACACACACACACACACACACACACACACACACACACACACACACACACACACACACACACACATGTGAGCGTGCAACATGCATGCACACACACAAACTCTGTGTCTCTCCCGTTCCCCCTCTCCCTCACTTCCCCCCTTTCAATAACACCAGGGTGGAAGAGTATCTCTGTGTGCAGCCAATTTGGGAGAAGTTACTCAAAGATTTGAATCTTGTGCATAAAACCCAACTGGAGTGACATAGTTGATCAACAAAAATCAGGACTAAGAACTACTATATTTTCATCACATCATGTTAACCACATTTACAGCATAGGAATTATTCTAAGTACAACTGATATAATTTAACAAAGTCCGAACAAGGTCTGTATGTTTTGACTACAGAACTTATGATGGTCACTACAATTTTAGTGTCCTTACTATGACTCGATGGATTATTTATAACAAGATCCAAGGCTAAGGCCCAGATGGCAAGTCCACAAGGAATTCATTGGTTTATCGAGAGTCCAACATTTTTTCATCTATGTATAACCTGCCCTCCTGAGTTATGTGTCAACCTTGTTTTTAAACGTATTCATGCTGCTAGCATTTACTGTACACAATATGTAGATAATTTGTTCCATTCATTTATTGCCCTCTTAGATAATGAGTACTTCCTGGTATCCAATCTACACTGAACCTTTACTAATGTTACCTCATGTCCTCTAATTCTACTCTTTCTTGAGTGACAAAAAACTATTTCTTTCTATTTCTATTCTAGTGTACCATTATGTTCCTCCCTCGTTTTTCACTTTGTTTTCTGTAAAGAATTTTGCTTTGTTTAATTGTACATTGTTGTAAAGATTTACAATAAATTTGACTAATTTGATTTCAATGGAATGCCTTCCCATAGCTTTTTTAAAGTAATAATCCCTAAGTCATCCACTAGACATATACAGTATAAGAAACAAAGACAGAAAATTTCACTGTGGAGCCCATATCAACTCCATTACACTCCTGTGTATATCTCACCATGAACTGGCCAAAGCTACGTTGCTGGACATCCTTGTGACTGTTCAGGTAGTTGGTCATCTCAGGCAGGGTGACCGCTCGGAAACAGTAGAAGACCACACTGGCCAGTCGCGAGTTTGTCACACTTTTCTCTGGCTTCTCCCAGAAGTGCTCTATCCTAGGAACCATCCCAAGTTAGGGTTAGGTTTCTCCCACAAATGCTCTTTCCTAGCAACAATCCCAGAGGCAGAGTTAAGTTTCTCCCAGAAGTGCTCTATCCCATGAATCATCCCACAGTTAGGGTCAGGTTTCTCCCAGAAGAGCTCTAGCTTAGGAACCATCCCTCAGTTAGAGTCAGGCTTCTCCCACAAGCGCTCTATCCTAGGAACCAACTCACAGTCAGAGTGAGGCTTCACCCTGAAGTGCTCCATCCTAGGAACCAACTCACAGTCAGAGTGAGGCTTCACCCTGAAGTGCTCTATCCTAAGAACCATGCCACGGTTATGGTTTTACTAGAAGTGCTTTATCCTAGGAACTGTCAAGTAATATCTGATGTCTTGCACCAAATGTCCAGAAAATATCTTGCCTATAAGCATTGCATTCACATGTTGTGGTCATTCTGCACCATAGGCAGAACACTTTATAATGTCAGTAATAAATGATGGCTACAAATACATAATTGAAAGCTAAAATTAACACTACAAATAAGTAACCATCAGATATGTTTAAGATAACCTGTGACATTAATCAGTTGCTTAGAGCTGCTTCCTCAAATCATTCAGCACATCGCGAATCCGGTTCATTTATGTCCAGTTGTGTAGTGTGTGACTAGTTTAAGTAATGTGTGCAGTCTGTTTAATAGAAAAATGCTGATTTTGTTTCAAATAATCAAAAGAATTGACTACAGTCACTAGATGTGGTAAGGATCAAAATAGTGGATATCCAAAATGGTAAACACTGTGCGAGTCAACGCCAATCATGGGTGTGACTTCAATCCTCTCACCAATCACATGACAAAGTTACGAAATTTCACCAAGGGTGGAAATCGTGATTTTTCAACATTTCGATTTTCACTACTACATGTACATACAAAAGTTGCACAAACGAGCTAGCATGTTGCAGTGGATACTAGGTAGGTTTGTATTTGAAATGAGACTAGCAAAAAATCGAATTGATGAGGGATCTTCAAGAGAACATCACAGAGTAACCAACATGATCAAATATGACATCTGACAGTATAATTCCTCACAGTCAAAGCAAAGAAACTGCAACATCATCATCATCTATTTGTCTGGAGAACTGATCTTATAAAACTGTTTGTGACCGGTATCTGTCCAGCATAGCTTTTTTCCAGTTCAATAACTGTTAATCTGAATTCACATACAAGTAGCTTTAGAAAAGTGAAGTGTCCTTGCAACATACCTCTTAAATTTAATATCCTACAAAACACTGAACATTCAATGTGTTATTAAACACATGCAAGAGTGCAGTTATGTGCATGACTTCAATTGTGCATGAGTGTTTACTTGTTTGAGACGGGAGAGATGTCAATGATGCCACGGCTGTGTGTGTCCTCATCAGGGGAAAGTTGGTAGTATACAGCCACTTCCCCGTTCGCCTTCGCCTTGAAGAAGCGAAGTACTTGACCCAGGTCAAACCTTGCATCCTGGAAGAGCATGTCTCCTGCCACCTGGAACATATCACGCTCATCAAACAGGCTTCAACAGAACATGTCAAATCTGTTGTGTAGTAATTGATACAAAACATTCCTTCTAAAATATATCAACACACTGTTCATGAAGGCTGTTCCATGAAGTCAGCCACCTCCTACTCGTGGCTGTTCCATGAAGTCAGCCACCTCTTACTGGAGGCTGTTCCATGAAGTCAGCCACCTCCTACTGGTGACTGTTCCATGAAGTCAGGGACCTCCTACTGGTTGCTGTTCCAAGAAGTCAGCCACCTCCTACTGCTTGCTGTTCCAAGAAGTCAGCCACCTCCTACTCCTTGCTGTTCCAAGAAGTAAGCCACCTCCTACTGAGCGCTGCTGACACTCTGAATGTCCCTGAGTATCCCTGTCCACTGAGAACAGACAGGTAGTCTAAGGGCCCTTCCAATTCTTCCTTGTCTGAACCATATCTGTCACACGTGCATACATATCAGGTGCAGGTGCAGCTAGTTGAACGTAGCTTGTTTCAAATGCATAACATACATTTTAATGATGACAGACATTGCTTGGTATAAGCACACAAACAGCAGGAACACAACCGTAACTCACCAACATGATTGACTTCATGAGTAGACTCGAGAGAGAGATGAGAGGAGTACCTACCACCATGATGTCTTCCCTGATGGTCTTCATCCATACGGCCAGCTCCACGTCCGCCACAGCACCCAGTCTGTGCAGCAACAACAAGCACTCATAACTCACACTCCAGTAGAATGCCTTTAATTTATTAACTAAGTAATCAACATCTACACAAGTGGATTGTGGACAGAAAGAGAGGTAGTTACGTGAATGTTTAGCATTTAGCAAGACTCGGACAAGGAATAAATGTTTCATGAAGAACCTTTGATAATGTTTGAGAACACACAATATACAAACAGTAAAACATCTACAGCATTGAAATATCTGGGAACCTGTGCTTGGCAGTGATTCAAAACCAAAGGGTTCGACAATCTCTGTAATTGTGCACAATTCCAAGTTGTAAACAACTGCTAAGGAGCTACAAGAAAAAAGCGAGGTTACAAAGGTGGGTATTCAGGTGATGCCTGACTACTAACATATTTCAGGTGATGCCTGACTACTAACATATTTCCTGCTGACCGAACGCTGACAGGGGTGCAATCCACCAGCATTCAACCACACTTGGACAGTTTGTTGGTTGCTGCAGCACACTTGTGCAGGGAAATGCTTGCCTGGTCTGATACGTTGTAGTTCCATCATTGATGATGTTCTCAATAGGGAATCCACTGGCGCTGGCCCATCTCTCGTAATGTTTGTATCTACAGCAACAATAGTAGTGAATCATCAAAACAATCAGTAGGTTTCCCATTACACCCTGTATCATATCAACACCAAATGGTGCACAGACTCTGCAAAGAAATGGCTAGGTATCTTGTCGAATGTTGAAAGACTGGTCAGACAGAAATTGAGAAAGGTTGGCAATAATGCAAGCTTGGACAACACTCATGTGGACAAGTACAGAAAGTCTTAGACTTGTTGTTCCAATCTTTATTCACTGCTGTTGGTGATGCCAATACAGGGGCCATGAATAGGTGGCACCACAAACGCATTTGCATAAATATGTACTTAAATACACATACAGATATATTTAAATTCCACACGTAACATAAAACATCATTATACTGCAACATAGCTGGAAAACACTGTTTATATATCATGTTTATTTCCAATAGTGAATCAACACCCAAAATTATCACTATAATGACCATAAACACACATACTTATCAGCGTTGGTGACAAGGTAGATTTCTGAAAACAGCTTTCCCCTGAAAATACAAAAGCAACATAAGAAAGCCAGGTAACATCACTACCCGTCACAGGTAATTAGTATTAAAGATATGCTATGGGTACATTAAACAACCTTCTTCTATATTACATTTCAAAGTTTATTAATAATTAATTAAACTAAAAGTAAAGTTAAACCACCTACCACACAAATTACCCTGGTTAATTGTTTTTGTTACAACATAAACACTGAAAGCAATACAAATACTATTTTGAATATTCAAGACAAAATTTACATTTTTATTTTTAAAATGTCATTATACGCTTACTGTCTCATCGTGTCCCACCAGAAGTCCAGAATCCTTTTCCCCACCACTCCGGGCAGGAGGGCTTTGGGAATCCCGGCCAGGTGCTCATGGTCAGGTGATTTCTATAAACAAGACGTGCGTTCAATTACATTGGAATTGAAACTTCAATTCCAATATCGTAATTGGAATCAGTGTTTGTTTAAAAAGTAACTGCAATTGGGGAAATGCAACTGGTATTTTCAATTACTTTTTCAATTACATCATGTAACTTTTTAACTCAAATTATTCACTACAAATAATCAATAAACTATATGTTTCGGATGTCATATTTATTTGTCATTATGTACCATAATGTGTTGCAACTTAGTAAAGCTGCTCTAAAATAGATGTAATGTTGTTGAATATGTCTATGGTTGCTGTGTTCACACACTGTTATTTCTATACGATAATTTTGTAGTTGGAATTGGTATTTTTGAGGTGTAATTGGAATTGGAATGCATAACTGGTGTGTAATTGGAAATTATATAATGCAACTGATACCATATTAAACCTTGCTAATTCAGACACCTTGGTCTCCAGTGTATTTGTCTAGATTAATAAGTTTTTTTCTGGATGAATGAATCAAGCACATTGTTTTCAACTGCATCAACATGAACTGCATTAGATATCAAGCATCATTATATGTGTAATATGCTGCTGTGTATTATTTAATATTTGTATGATTTAAGTATCCAGTATGTTAAATAAATTAATTAATAACTTATTTGTTTTTGTTGCTGTTGTGAACCGATGTGATAGACAAATAATAAAGAGAAAAATACTTTCAACAAAAAAGATGCATTCCTAAAACAACAACATTGTTAGCTACTACCTGGCGATGAAGTAAGCATAATGATCTCCTCCTCCAGAAGGAAGGCTAATCAGATAATCCTACCTTAATTTCCTCCTCCAGAAGTAAGGCTGATAAGATGATCCTACCTTAATCTCCTCCTCCAGTAGTAAGGCTGATCAGATGATCCTACCTTGATCTCCTCCACCAGAAGGAAGGCTGATCAGATGATCCTACCTTAATCTCCTCCTCCAGTAGGAAGGCTGATCAGATGATCCTACCTTGATCTCCTCCACCAGAAGGGAGGCTAATCAGGTAATCCATACTTAATCTCCTCCTCCAGAAGGAAAGTTGATTAGACTATCCTACCTTAATCTCCTCCCCCAGAAGTAAGGTTGATCAGATTATCCTACCTTAATCTCCTACTCTAGAAGGAAGGCTGATCAGCTTATCCTACCTTAATCTCCTCCTCCAGAAGGAAGGCTGATCAGATGATCCTACCTTAATCTCCTCCTCCAAAAGGAGGGCATGGCCAGCAACTAAGATGATGCAGATCATGTTTGTACCATCATCAGTGAGCTCACGTCATTGATGTTGTTACTCATTATGAGTATTCTACAACAGAGCCAGCAGTAATTTACATATCCTACCTACATCAACTGGCTTCAGGCAGGTGTTTGCTGTATGGAGGCTTGAGGATCACTGCAGCACCACCATATGCAATAAAAACCCTCAAGTCGATCCTTGTAAGTTGTACCACGGTAGCATAATGCTAAGTACACACCAGCCCGATCTGACCGAATCAGGCCAACCAATCGCATGGAGTCAGACCGAAAATGGTTGGTCTGCTTGGTGTGTTAGGAGTTCCTCACTCCCAACTCCTGAATTGGGAGTCCGGAGGTTGGCCAACTAGGGTCAGAACAGTGTGTCAATGGGTCGGTATGGTTGGTGTGTAAGCCCTAGTCAGATGTATCACTGACTATGTGGGACGGGAAGAGAGGAGCACCCAACTACCTCTAGTTTCCTCCAACTACCGACAGATGGTCAGTCGGCCCGGTGTGTACTTAGCATAAGAAGAGGTTGATCAGTATGGTGTATAACCACACCTTGTTGTTCATCTTGAACCCAGCCAGTTGGGATGGTGCAGGCAGAGGTTGAATTGTTACAATATGTTGCTCTGTTCAGTATAATTTGGGCTAGATAACTAGTACCATATATGAGATTCATGTGGTGCGTCCATGTTAGTGATCACCAGTGAAAACAACAACAGTTGGTTTGTTCAACAGTCTCTGTGTACAGCTTTTTGTATGTAGTTTTTTTACCTGTTGTTTTTCAGAAAGCATGTTAAAGTTGTCACAACAAAACATGATTGACACATAATGTACACGAGTTGTTCTCTTGACTTATATATATGCCGCATCTACAAAGTAAAACTATGTTGACCCTGTCATAGTGGAAATGACCTATAAAATTGTGTCTGCATGGGACAACTGACTCATGGTTTGTTTCTCTAGGATAATTCAAGAGTATAAGTTGTATATGTAGTATATATAGTACTTAACAACTGTCATTTACCAGACTACAACTCCAATAAGAAAAAAGTATAATTAACAAAATGTAACCTGTGTGGTTATGCTTCATTACCCTGGGGTAGTGAGGCAAAATCGCACAGGTGTGTGCAGATATGCAAATACATATGTTTTAGGCAATGGAAACAAAGTTATTCATTTTAAATGTGATTTGCACTGGTAACTACTTCTGTCATAGATAAAAGGATGTCCATATCACAGAAGCCGAGAGCCATGCACTATATAGTACAATGTAATACCTGTTGTTTGAAACCAATTAACAACTGTCATCTTAATTGACGTCAGATCTGGCGAACAACTTGGTGATCTGACGGTTGGTGACAACTGAACATGTAGGCCACCTATTATTGCAATGTCTACATCATACCAAGTGCTGTATTATCTAAACAAAATTATCGTACAGCTGGAACATTCTGGCTGGGGCGTAGTTCCACTGGGGATAAAACTAACTTGTCTGAGATATTTGGAACATTATTAAAATGCAATAAACATGTATTTTGTATGTATATAATTATTATTATATGTATATCACTAAAGTTTCTTAACAATAATTATGCAAAATATAAAATTATGACGTTTTGTGATGAAAACTTATTTGGAGGATATTTCTTTTATTTCTTGATGCTACTGTGCAGGGGATTGGTCACAGAATAAACATGTGAAACTGTTAGTGCATGTTAATTTCGTCCTCACCACCAGAGCTTCTGACTTCATTAGTAGCCCTGGCAGATAACCCTGCTGAAGCGTGCAACTTTCTGTTGCTCAGTTAACCAATAGCAACTGTCCCTCAGATTTTGGAGGCTCGCATACGGCAACTTAAAGTAAAACAGAAGTCATGGTTTTCAGACTGTGCACCTAAGAGATAATAAAAACTAACCACGTGCAACTAAAATCAAGAATATTATGCCACTTTTTTACTCAGAATGTGTTCTAAAAGTGGGATATTCTGGTTATTTCCACAGTTGACTGAATGCTGACATGTTTACCAGAGAGACCGATAAGCACATGCGCAATTCTGTGAAAATCAGGTAACCTAGACTGTTGTGATGTAGTTAAGGGAGGCTGGCATGCACGGAACCAATGCAGTCTCAAACAAACGTGTTATTTTGCCAGAAAGAGGACTAGTTTAGCAAACAAAAGCCAAAATATGTTACATAATTTGAGTTTGGAAACAAACAGCATGGCAATATTCTATTGGTAAATATCGGATTAGGTGTATATAAATATATTTTAATTTGGCAAGCAAATTTTGCTAGACTTTGACACTAACATAGGGTATCTAACAGTGTGGTGCGGCACATGAAATTAAGATGCTGTGTGTTCAACAAGGTTTTCCTAGTAAACCACTGGCGTGATATTCTTAATTGTAGTTAATGGTTATGTTTTAATAACTTATAGGTGCATAGGCCCAAAACAATGACTTTTGTTTCCCTTTAACTTTAATTCATAGTGGCCTGGTCATGGGAATACTCTGAAGTTTGGGCGTGCCCGTCTTGTTCCCAGAAACATGTCGACCCAAACAGAAAGTGGGACAAAGTACAAATGATTCAGCATACATCCGCACATGGCAAGGAATAAAGTGACAAATCCATGTTTCAACAATTCGATCTGTCAGGGGTACTGTTGTACTACTACCATCACTGGCTAGTGAGGATGGTCAGCTTGAAATCTTAAGTTATTTAGTTCCAAACTGATTTTGGCTCAAAAAATCCTGAATCCATGCTTACGTTTTCAATGGCCATGACCGCCACCTCTACGTAAGAGAGTAGAACAAGGCGGCGAGAGCTGTCTAGAACATATAGCTGTATGGACATGCCCCGTGTTATGACAACAATAAAACACAGTTCATATAGTGGCATCAGCACATGTCTGTGCATGTATTATTGTGGGTGTGACTTGTATTCCAGTACAAATGTAAAATTACATACCTGGGAAACGTTTAGCATTTAAACATTTTATCTGACAATTTCTTACACACGATAATTAAATCAAATCACGAGTTCAGCCGTTTGTTGGTGCAACACAGTTCTGAGAACACAAACCGGCACTGCACATGGTTAATAACGAGTTGCGCGGACATGCCTCAGTGTAAGGACATTTCCCCACCTTCCCTACATGTATTCTGACACAACAAAATGACGAGTTAGTAGGTGGTGAACTAGCATTTAAAGTAAAATGGTTAATTTTGACATAAATTACCCGCAGCGCATGCACACAGAATCAGAATCACTTATTTCACCATATGATCATGTTAAATACAGCAAATATATATATATATATATATATATATATATATATATATATGTATATATATATATATATATATATATGTATATATATATATATATATATATATATATATATATATATATATATATATATATATATATATATATATATATATATATATATATATATATATATATATATATATATATATATATATAATGAATGTATGGTCAGGAGACTGTTATTAAGGCATGATGTATGCCACTAATGTAAGAGCCACACTGTTGGTTAATGGATAATTTTAATAAAAATTTATAGTAGCACAATAATTATTGTAATAAACATTATCTAATTAGTCATTCATGAGCATTAATTAACATTATTCAATACTAACTTACTAACAAACTAACTAATACTAATTAACTACTAACACTAATTTAACAACTATCAAACATAAGCAAAATAATATGTACACTGGAATAATATAGCATGTAATATTATTAATATAACATAATACTTAGCCCTAGACATCTTTCAAATACTAACTGTATAATACAAACCACAGTATAACAACTTGACTCGTTAGTCAGAGTTTGACTAGAGTTTTTACTCCAAGTCCAGTCTAGTGCGATTGAGTACTAGTAGCGCCCGACATTCGGCAGTGGACTAATCGTAAAACCTAACATTTTATCAAGCCATGCGTAGTCTATGCGCACAAAACCAAGTTTTATAAACGTACAACAACAAACTGAGTAAACGTGAATTAATTCCTTGTTCGACGCTGCTTAGTTATCCAAAAATGTGTACCTGCGAGGTCTTTGTCATCACAAAACTGCAACGTTGACAGCCGAAACTATATTATACAGGCTCCGTGATGTGGCGCCACTGTTTGTCGCACAAGGGGAAAGTACACTGCTTTCCCACTGAAACTAATTAATGCTAAAAGTCAGGTAATTCCAACTGGTGCGCGAACTTGCGAGTCGGTTTTAATACAAATTGCATACTTTAATTATTGTCTTGTCATCGACCTTCAGTGGCGTTTTCGTAAAATCCTACAATTTTGTTTTCGTGAAAATCAACACGGAAGATTATTCCAGAATTGAGAGACCTAGTCCTAGGCTAAGTTACGAAAGCCGCTTAACAGAATGTGGCTTGATAACACTAGAAACAAGGAGACTCAGAGGAGACTAAACATAAGTTTTTTAAATAGTGAATGGTTATGAGGATATTGATAGGAATATGTTCTTCAAACTAAAAGAAGGCAGTAGAACCAGATGAGAACAAAGCAGCATTAGTTAAGGAACAGCTAGTGTAGGTTGGACATGAGAATTAAAGGATCATTGTTACAGAGGATGGTAAATGAATGGAACAAACTGTCAAATGATTGCGTTAATGCTAGAAGTGTGAATATGTTTAAAAATAGACATATATCTTATAAGGGCGGGCTATACATAAATGATAAAATTGTTGGACTCTCGATAAGCCAATGGCTTCGTTGTCCGCTTGCTACATGGAACTTGTAGTTTGGGGTGGCAGTCTTGTTAAATCTTGTTAAAAAGATGCTGCGCCCGTTATTTCATTGTCACACAAACAAACCGAATTCTGTCTTCGTACACCAGGGATTCTTCTATCATTGACATGTGTATGTGCTGCGAGCCAGCCAATAGACGTTTAAACATGGGCACTGCATAAGTGACGTACTCTATGTCCGTAACCCTTTTCAAAAATAATTTTTCATGGAGCAAGACATTGTCAAAACGGGGTACATAATAGATCTATACATACATATCAAAATCACTAGCACTAATTCGTATGAAATGGGCCAAGCCGTAAATCAATTATCTGTCCCTATAACAGAAAGCCTAATTGGAATCATTTACCACTTTCCACCGCGACGAATTTGATTGGTTACCCGGAATCGTGGTAACCAATAAAAATTATTACCCTCACACTAAGCTAAGTCGCTAACTTATCAAATAAGAGTAACTGTTACGTTGCTGTTTAAACTTCGATTATATTGACAATCTAAATCACACAATACGATAAACCGGAAGTAATATTTAGCACTGCGTTTTGTTTTCCTCAAAAGTAACAGCCAAAACAAGTTCTAAATGGCAACGTACGCAGCAGCTGGATATGTCGTTATATACTGATGCACGTTACATGCCCTACTTACTTCGTCCCAGCATATACAAGAAGCTTTTGATTTTTTGCAAAATGGGAAAATCATGATTGCGTAGAGGAGGGTGGGGCATGTCCGCACGTTGAGGCGTATCCGCACACCCTATTATTGACCATACCACCTAATTTTCGTGTCTTTCTCTATGATGTTTTGTAGAGTTGTTGTTGGTCGACCTCTTCTCCGAGAGCCGTCGGGCTTCTAGAGCAGGACTTTGTTGGATACTTCGTCATGACGCAGCACATGACCTGCCAGACGAAGACGCCGTTGTCTCACGATGGTGGTGATCCGTGCGAGGGAGCCGTACAGTTCATGGTTGGTCATGTGATTGCGCAATGACACGTTTAGAGTTTTCCGCAGCAGTCTTGTGTATGGGTACCATCCAGTGCATTTTCTACTGTTTGTGATAGCGACCATGAATCGGTTCGACCATCGTCCTGAAAATCTTCAGTTTGGTGAGTCCGCAGGTGGGCGTTCTCCAAACTTCGTCAAGGGCATGAACTGCTGCACATACTTGGGTTTACACTGGATGTCATGTTGTGAGCTTGTGTAGGAGATATTTAAAATCTCTACTTTCTCAGTTTGCTTCCCATCTGACGAGTGTACACTATCATTAACAGACGGGTTGATATGCATGTACTTTGTTTTGCTTGGATTGAGAAATAATCCAGAATGTTTGGAAGTGATCTATGAAGTAAAAGTTCTGCACTTAACATACACAATGTCTGAACTCACTATTATAAACGAGGTCCATCAACAAACTATGTACCATCGCCAATTGGTAGCGTAGGGCATATGTGCACAGCTTTGTGTTCTAGTTGGAATGATTATAATTTGGTTATATATCACGACGTAGACATTGCAATAATAGGGGACCTACATATTTAATTGTCAACATCTATTAAATCGCCAAATTGTTCGCCGGGAGGTGACGTCACCCACGATAACAGGTGTTAATTGGTTTCGAATAACAGGCATTGTTCGGTACTATGTGGACATATAAAGTAACTAACGCTATTTTATCGACGATCAAGTCAAGCGGACTAACTCAAACTAACAAGCAATGACCGTGGCAAACGAAATTTCCAGGGATGTGACGAAAGGGTGAAAACGAAACTTCCAGACACCTTTGATCATAGTCAATGGTATTGATCACATTGCTTGACACAATGTAGCATTAGTCACAGTGATGTCCTAAACAATCACAAAGCAACACAATGCGACCAATATTTCAGCTGGTTTCACAAGACGTGTACAAAACTGGCGTCTTTGCATAGCTGCGGCATCGTCGTTTAATTGACTTTCTGGCTGATTCCGAGTGTCACGTGCGTCGCACGCGTGGGTGTTTTGTGGCTGTGTAGACTAGTAACAACCTATGCAACACATTTCATCCAACAAATAAGTGTATCTTCTTTATTATCAAAGCCAGTGATCAACCATAAACCGCCTCGATACATCACATCTGGTGCAGTGGCGTATCTGTATGATCTCGCAAAGGAGATGCTAAAGAAGGGTAGGCTTAGTATCCCATCAGTAACCCCATGTACGTTTGGTGCGTGACGTGACGTTTGGTCACGCAGAACCTCCTGCATTTTCGGCGCCGCTGTCACGTCGCCACCTCTTAGACTGGTCACATATAAAATATACACAATAAAGCTAAAAAGTTAACATCACGTCAAGGAGTTTATGCAAACTCCTCAAAGGGTGTTTCACTTCTGATTGGCGCACTTAGGCGACACTGACATTTCACAAATTCACCTCATACCTTTATGTGGACACACCTTTATGCAGAAGGTCCATCCTTATACTTAGTATTTATAATTACAATTTATTTAAATTTTATAACAATAACTATGATAATAATAGTAATAGTAATAATAATAATAGTAATAATAATAACAACACGAACACTTCTTTACAAGCCAGGCTATTTGGCGCTTGCTTTCGACAACGTTTAGACTTAATAGTATAAATTAATTTGTGGTGGCATCATTGAATCGGGTAACCCACGCGAGTCAGAATAATTCTACTCTAACATCAACGTGTATATCATTGCATACACAACACACGAACTTTTCAAAGGGAAATTACCTTGTCGTAATTGTGCTCTCTTTTCCCGCTTTGTTCAAAGCGGTTCTGCGTGTGATTTCTGTGGCTTGTACAAGCGAAATTAGTCAGGTGTGTACGGTTTCTGTACGACGGCCAAAACTCGACCATCATTGGGCCGCAGATGGACGTACCGGCCGGACGGAAGTCTGCACTTAACCGCCAAGGTCAGGTTTGTGACGTAAGAAAATATGGGCACCCGACGTCACGGCAAACGCGTTCTGCTTGCTGACGTTGGCCCTGATTTGTGTTCCGGCTGGCTACGTAGACGCAATGTAAATATACGTTTGCATTGTTGTTGAGCAAGAATAACAAGGATATCCTGACCGACCACATAACTTGAAGGAAGGCGACATGAAATACGTTGTCGCCATTGAAAGAGACCTATCTGAAAAGGCGACGTACGAGCATTGGGGGAAATGTCAGGGGTTGACACTGACTTGAACCTCTGGTGGAACCGTCAAGGGTGATGTGGATTTAAACCTCTGGAGGAATCGTCGGGGGTTGACGTAGGCTAGAACCTCTGGTGGAACCGTCAGAGGTTGACGCAGACTAGAACCTCTGGAGGAACCGTCAGGGTTGACGTAGACTGGAACCTCTGGAGGAACCGTCAGGGGTTGACGTAGACTGGAACCTCTGGAGGAACCGCCAGGGGGCGAAGTAGATTGGAACCTCTGGAGGAACCGTCCAGGGTGACGTAGATAGGAACCTCTAAAATACGAAGCTGGTGACGGAAGCTGGGTTTTGAAGCTGAGTTCGCGTTTTCTTGCAAGCGAACTGGACGACAAATACGCTCGTACACAATGAGATACAAATCAGATATTAAAATCCTGAATCATTTGCGCGCATTTGCTCTGACACGCTTATGTAAGCCGTCTTATACTGGCAGTGATGAGGCATGTATCTATATGTGCGTTAGTTTGGTAGCGGCTGCGGCTGCGGTAACAAATGTAAAGTCATCGTGTCGATCATTAAACGTCGCTGTTGATATAGCACACTTAACCTATTAAGTGCTTTATAATCACGACGAACTGACTTGTTCCAATGATTGGCAACAGTCTAGTCGAGACGCCGCCATCAATAATGAATGACAACTTGGGTCAACTGTTTCCACTGATTAATACACGTTTTGTGTAAGTGTGTAGTGCCATGAAGTGCACAGTGCCTTGGGGTGTATAGTGCCGTACAGTGTGTAGTGTCGTGGATTGCATAGTGATGTGTATTATGTAGTATCGTAAAGTGTGTGGAGTGCATAGCGCTCTAGAATTTGTATAGTGCCGTGGAGTGTATATAGCCGTAGAGTATGCGTTGTGCCGTGAAGTGTAAAGTGCCATAGAGTATGCATAGAGCCGTGAAGTGTTTAGTGTCGTAGAATATGTAGTGCTGTATAGTATGTAATATCACAAAATTTTAGGGCAAGTTAAGACTAGTGCGTTGAGCCCCTTTTCGTTATATTATACATACATATGTTGTCTGTCCCTGTAACGGCTGAATCTCGAGCGCTGTGTCTGTCCTTGTATGTGAGTCTGTGTATAAAACATATCGGTCAGGCGCACCAGTTGCAATGTAGATGCTTACTAGACGGTGGCACGATCAGCAAACGACTTCCAAATCGATGTATCATGGCCGTAGCAAATGACGTGTATGGTCTTGTGTATCTTCGAAGGCATTCTTTTTCTGCGAGTTTTTGAATGATATAGACGGCACTCACACGTGAAGTACGAATTAACGTTCGTTTTATTACATCGTCTGTAAACATCTCGTGGCTGTGCAACGCTAGCTGCTCATGCTTCCAACAAATTATGTCATCGCCCGGGAACCTGGACAAGTATCACACGCATGTACGCACGCACCCACATTTGTAGTATCGCCTAATATTTAAGGTTCCTAAATTACTACAGGATTATATAAGAACCTACACTGTTGTTTTAGCATGCGTGTACATATTTCAGCATGCGCCCAAATAAATGTCTTCTTAAAATAGACTCGCCGCGAGGGGCGCTGACCAACGTCGTATACGCCAGATAGGCGCTAATACAAAACCGTTAGTCAAAAAAAATATTTTTTTTACACTTTTCTTTAAATGTTTGGCATGTCTTACAACACTTACAATAATATATTATTATTTTCAAGAGGCCAAGTTGGCCCGTGACTACATTATCCATGATGTGCAAAGCATCTGCGGCCACGGGCCACTTTGGCCTCTTCGCAAGAGCATTGGCCGGATGCCATTAATTTTTTTATTGCCGTGCGCGAACATTAATTATATAGTAGGCACATCGGGGGTGTACGGGGCACGGGTGTGGGTCATTCACTTTCGACATTTGTGCCGATGACTGAGTGACGGGAAATCTTTGTGAGAGTATCACGATTATGCATACGCGTAGTCAACATACTGAACTGGGGAATACAACATAATGTACCTTATTCTAATTCACAAATGTCAAATATAGGTCAATGTATGCTTATGGGGTCCACTTTACCCACCTTTCCCCTACTTAATTGCCAATGTAACAAGACACTTTATATATGGTGTTCTATACATTATTGTCGCATCTTTCAGCATCACTCGGTATCTGGGACCTGCTTGATAATGCGCAATATGTTGAATGTTAGAAAACTTATAATGTTAATACAAACATATAGCTAATTTTCTTCTTCGTTGCTTTTTATTTATTTTAGTAAAGTAGGTGTGGTTATGATCGATGCTACCCAACGATTTTTACACTTTACCAACCAATTAGAATTAGTGTTAGAGATAAGTTCGAATTAAGGAATGTGCTCCGCGCATATTCTAATGGCCGTATCGCGCATTGCACGCCAGTCTCTCCGACACGCACATAGATTGATTGCTAATGCAAGTCCAAGAGCTAGCTAGCATGTTGCGCTGCTAAATACTCATGTGCGATTTTGGGCCTGCGTACGTGATCAAACCGTTTCTGACGTCGATACTCTAATTAAGCACTGGATTTGTCGGACGAAAATTCGATATTGATCTAAGGAGATTGCAGAGAGCGCGTCCTGCAGCCAATTCGCGAGGAGATGTGGGCGTACGGCCAGTCGACGGGCGCGAGGCGACCGTGACTCGCACACGACGCAACGTAGCCAATAATTCGACGGAACACAGGTCGTGGCATCAAGAGGGACTGGAGAGATTCCTACGCGAAACACAAAAGTTAGCTGTTTCCCGCGTCGACGACATTAGGTCCTAATCGCAAAGGTATTACTCTCGACGACATTACTCGCGACATCTTGATGACCAGATGTTGACGATCTAGTTGCACCAGGTGAGATGCACAGTTATTCAACCGTTTCGTGAATGTGTATCAATGATATAATCGCAATTGCATGCCGATATTAATTGCATTGCAATTGCATTCAATGTTAATTGCAAGGGGTTCGCCATCGTTACAAGTAATGTCTATATTGCGTATACATATATATATATATATATATATATATATATATATATATATATATATATATATATATATATATATATATATATATATATATATATATATATATATATATATATATATATATATATATATATATATATATACGTTAGAAGTGCAGTTTCTAGTACTTCGTGGGTCTCCAAAACTGAGAGAACTTAGTTATGAAAAACGCCTGGCAAATCAAGTATCAAGTCATATTGACCTACAAATCACGATCGTATATGCGTACATTATAATAACAATATGCTTGTGTTCGTGCGTGCATGTCTGCATGCGGTAAATCGGGTAAGACATATAAACATGCATAGTTGGTGCACGCCACAACTCGGCGCCGACCCTGCATTCATGCAGTGAGCACTCGGTTTACAGACGAGCTTCTCCGGCCAACCGCGGCAGCTACGACTTTGTGGTTGAATCTCAAACCAGAAAAAACGACTGGATTTCAAAGCATGCGTCTTGATTAATTGATCGCAATATCGGAAATAGCTTTGTTGGAAGAACTGGATCTGATTAATATCAGAGAGCAGAAAAGTTGTCTAGCAATTTCTCTCAGTCACGCGCAATTCCATAAGTGTGTAGTGCAGACCGTACGTATATTAAAGCTGCTTCCTCGAATGGTTCAGCCTATCGCGAATCTAGTTCATTTATGTTCAGATGTGTAGTGTGTGACTATGTTATGTAATGTGCGCAGTCTGTTTTTTAAATGGCTATTTTTTTCAAATCACCGAAAGAAATTACTTCAGTCATTTGATATGGTAAATATCAAATTAGCGGACATCCAAACTGGTAAACACTGTGCCAGTGAATGCATTCAATCATCTCGCCGATCACATGATAAAATTACGGACATTTCGAATTTCACTTCACTTAATGCCTGAACAAGCATTAAATAATTTAATAGTTTGTCTGATGATTTCACACAAAAAAAACTACACATAAAAGTTGCACAAACGATACTAGATAGGTTTGGTTCATCGCAAAATAAATTTGAACTGAGACTAAAAAAAAATCGAATTGAGGATGCACCTTTAATTAGTACATGAATACACCAGCCTGCCATTGTTGGTGCGACATAAACCAGCTTGCCATTAGTAACGTGACATAGACCTGCCTGTCACTGGTGACGTGACATAAACCAGCCTATCATTGGTAATATGACATCAAAAAGTATATAATTGGTAATGCGATATAAACCAGCCTGTCATTGGTAATGCGTTATAAACCAGCCTGCCATTGGTGACGTGACATAAACCAGTCTGTCATTGGTGACGTGATATAAACCAGCCTGTCAATGGTTTTGCTATGTAAACCAGCCTGCCATTAAATAATTTAATAGTTTGTCTGATGATTTCACACAAAAAAACTACACATAAAAGTTGCACAAACGATACTAGGTAGGTTTGGTTCATCGCAAAATGAATTTGAAATGAGACTAGCAAAAAATCGAATTGAGGATGCACCTTTAATTAGTACATGAATACACCAGCCTGCCAGTGTTGGTGCGACATAAACCAGCTCACAGATGGAGAGTGACAACTCCTCATTCAAAGAAGAGATCGACAAAGAAAACGTAGACGTGAGCGAGTACTGATTAAAGTGCAACACTTTGGGACAATTTATCTTTTATATGTTACTAGCCCAGTTATCCGGCGTTGCATGGGAGAAAAGGCAAGAGCTTATAACTCCAAGCACTACCCAGTCAAGTTTTAGTAGCTTAGTAGCTGCAGCGCCACATAAATCACGTACAACTGCCGGTTTCACGAAGCGTTCGATAGACATTTGACGTAGATCACACAACGATGGTTGAAACACGCATATTATTGCTAACTATTACACGTAGCTATTGTTCTGAGTTAAGTAATTTACGTCAAGCATCCACGTTGGTTCTTTCGACGTAGTACCTCAACCCCGGGAATTTCAAATATTTTTTATGCATTAGTCATCACTATGGGCCCCCGGGCACGCCTACAGAATGTCAATACCATACCTGAGAAAAATTACTTTATTATAATTATAGAAGTTATGTTTCGGTGTACACAAAGCTATCTGTATTGAACATTACATTATTTGTGTTATTGTCCCGGCTCCAGTCTGCCTAATATATCAACAGCACTACTTGATGGAGGACTTGTTTGCACCACAAACGACATTAGCGTTGCTAAAATTAACAGCGTCTCGTGTTTGTCTACGTAATCGTGCATTCGTCACATCGACATTAGTCTGGTGTCACAGTTAGGGTTACCGCCTCTTTCACCTGCATCGCCTTATGCAATTAAACACGAAGCACATTGGCAGTATCTCATGCCTGTCAGTTGAACACGAGAACGGTGGGCTGCATCATTCTTACAAGTTAAATAAGAAGAACGTTGCTGGTACGTCATACATGCAAGTGGAGATTTGCCGGGATTGGACCAGTTCCTCCATCGGACCAGTGCTGTATATTCCATATTACTATATACTGTGGCATCCTCTATCGATCATGTCATTCGTCAGTGGCATTTCGGATGACATTATAAGTTTCGACGAAACAGTTGTACCTTTTAAATATTTATCACCGAAAGTAGGTTTCTATGTTCCCGATAAAATAACCAGGATATGATCAGTTATCAGTACAACACCTTTGGTTATACCACATACATAAATAGAACACCCGTTAGTTTATATTAATGATGTAACTCTATGGATTACACTTACAGGCGAAAATATGTGTCCATCAAGAGTCTAGGAGCCCAACGTATGTGGCTATAATAAGAATTTTAAAGTGGATGTCGCCTGCTTGTGATGGCAATGCAATATTTTTAACACGTGAAATTCCACGATTGGACCAATGCAGTTGTCACAATTGGACCAGTGACCCACATTATTTATTAGATGTACAGCACTAATAAGAGATTATTACTATATAGCTATATATACCTAATACCTTATTACGTGCACAATCTATCCATGCACTTTGTGTATCGATAAAATATCATAACATATAACAGTAGCACCACTAAACATGATCGAAACTGAACTTTCTGAAGTGCTCTATACATGTATTAGCTAATGACTGCAAGTGGTAAAAATCTCATTAAGTCCTGTTGGACATTCTTCTCTAAGGTCCCAAAAATATTCTTTTCCCATCTTCCAACGCATTCACCAGCTGCTCTATAACAACCATTTCCACATGCAGATCAAGATCTTTGTCGAATGTGATCTGGCCAACTTGCCCAAGGACACGCGTCCTGTAAAGAAATGTGCTCTCATT
Organism: Lamellibrachia satsuma; assembly: GCA_033239005.1. NCBI lineage: Eukaryota > Metazoa > Annelida > Polychaeta > Sabellida > Siboglinidae > Lamellibrachia > Lamellibrachia satsuma. Next base: position 8,612,289 of record BSQZ01000001.1, on the reverse strand, counting down.
TAAGCTGTCAATTGTTTTAGTAGGCAACCTTTCACATGGTTTGTAAAAAAAATGCATAGAATGCAATGAATGTTGCAATGTGTACAGAATGAGTTACACGATAGTGGTTCATACAACGATGAAAAGGCAAACGACGACCAAAAATGGAAGAGCCGCATTAAATGCAGATGCCTTAATAAAGAACAAAAATCTTATTAATGAGCTGACATCTAGTTGAGTTAAAAAAAGAGTTACAAATATGCATACACGCACGCACACATTATTTATAAAACTGAATCCTACCCCTATAACATTTTATGTTGCACCCAATCAATGTGACTACTGGGAAACACTATATGCACGTTACCCCCAAGAAAAACGAACTTATGTGTAAAATATTGATATTTCAGAACATTTTCGAAACTGTTACATCCATTAACATATACACTAACACAGCACAAACATTTGCGACATAAATTACCTGAAAATAACGAGATTTTAGATCCTGTCTTCTGTCGATTCGTACAGCTGTAAGCTACACAGAGAATAACCATATTCGTTGTCCCACAACTTTCTCCAGCAAGCCTCCAAAATGTTTGTCTTGGATGTTTTAACACTAGTATGAACTCCAGTATGAACAACCCAACTGCCCGCACTTATAACACAACTGCTGGGGTTACCCTCACCCAAATTAGTAATCAGTCTGGTGGCCATGCCCCAATAAAAACAAGTGACATTGACAAATCTTCAAGTTAATTGGTTCCTGGTGTCATCATCACTGGTTACTAGCCCGATAAGTTTATACTTATCTGGTAGCCATCTCAATGTCATTGCTTTTGTTTGCCTTATATTGTACACGATGATGGTGAGAAGGAAATGAATTTACTAACTTACTTACTTACTTACTTACTCACTTATTTACATATGTTAGACAACTACTTGTAACATGCTATGTTCACACTATAAACAGTACTACCCTATGTGTCATGCTGTGGAGGCAACTGTTTCTGCCGTGCAATGAAATGCCGGCCAGTGGTCCACGCCCGCTTCACTGCAGTAAGCTGGCTTGTCCCTCTTGTGTATAGGAGGATGATTAATGATGTAACTCTATGAACAGAACACATTTAACCACAGGGTAATTTACATTGTTTCGGACTACCAAAGACTAAGGTATTTTATGAGGGTTTACATACATTTAGTGCCAATGGTCATATATAAACGGAAGAAGATGAAAATAGAATTTACAACTGTTGGACCTCCGGGGGCAAAGGCTGGATGTCCAATGAGAGTTTTGTTACTTGGCTGTGACATTTCGTAGATTTTGTTAAACCAACGAAGGAGGAGACTGTTGTGCTCATACTCGATAGCCACGTGACTCACACAAAGAATTTGGCTGCAACTGAGATGTCTCGGGAAGCTGGAGTGGTCTTGGTCTCACTTCCACCACACACAACTCACCGACTCCAGTCTTTGGATGTGGCCTTTTTCGGACCTTTTGGGAAATACTGTAATGATGCATTGATGATGTGGATGAGAGAACATGTAAGCAGACCAGTGACAACATGGCAAGTCGCCGAATTCTGAATGTGGCGTACAGAACAGTGCGATCCGCCCAGAATGCTGTTAGTGGCTTCAGGAAGGTAGGTCTGTTGGTCATTGACCATATACGTATTCCAAGACTCCGATTTCGCTGCTGCTACGGTAACTAATGTAATCACGGAAGCTGCACAAGAGCACAACCCTACGCCACCTCTGACCCCAGCTGTTGCAGCTCCAGCGCCGAAAGCTGTTGCCATGGTGACTGCACAAGAACACAACCCTACGCCACCTCTGATCCCAGCTGTTGCAGCTCCAGCACTGACAGCTGTTGCCATGGTGACAGCACAAGAGCACAACCCTACGCCACCTCTGACACCAGTTGTTGCAGCTCCATCACTGATAGCTGTTGCCATGGAAACTGTACCAGAGTTATGCCCACCGAAGAAAGAAACCGAAAGTTAAACAAAGCAAAATCGGACCGGAGAAAGCTATGCCTACTAGGCCTACACTCACCCAAGAGCCCAGTACTTCTATGACCACTGCAACTCAATCAAGAGCACACCACAGTTTTGATCCACCCAAATCTAGTCGATTGCAGCGTATCAAGGACATCGAAGGCTGCAGAAATGGTGCACCATTTTATTCGATGGTAAAATCTACCCAGGCATAATGCGACGAGAAATGGATATGACTAAAGAAACTGTTGCCGTGCAGGGTATGTAAATTGTGGGACAGAACAGGTTCCGGTGGCCTCTGAAGGATGACACAGCAGAATACGAATTGCAATTGACACTGTGCAGGCCTAGTGCGACGAGTAATGGATGTAATGAAAAACTCTATACTCTATAGTGCCAGTGCATGCAACTGCGAGACAGAACATGTTGTGATCGGCTCTAAAGGATGTAGATCATTTCCGCTAGCCTATTCCGGAGACTATAAACATTAGGCCCTGTTAACATTTCATTTGACTATTGGTTAATGTTATTCATATTATAATGGACACTATTTTTTACTCACGTATTAATTCAAAGTTTGGTCTACATAATTTGTTTGTTTGTCCAGTTGAAGAAGACATTGGACATTGCGTAGGGTGGATGGAACTACAAAGATTATGAACACTGGTATTTATTAGTATATTGAAGCTAAACTACTTCCACACACCGTGCCTCAGGAAACTCCTCAACAACAAGAACAGGATTCCAGACACTGAGGTATTTGCCCAAGCAGACCTGCCCAGCATCTATACCATCCTAATGCAGTCCCAGCTGTGCTGGGCAGGACATGTAGCCCGCGCTTCAAAGACACTCTAAAAACATCCCTGAAAGCGTTTGCCATCACCCCCGACTCCTGGGAACAAACCGCCATGGACCGGGCCAAGTGGCGTTCCTCCGCGCACAAAGGCTCCAAGATATGCGAGGCCAACAGGACCGCTGCAGCAGAGCAAAGGAGGCAAGCCAGGAAAGCCCGAGCCAGCAATCCTCAGGATGACGTCCCCCTCATCCCCTGTCCCAACTGCCAAAGTCCTTGGCCTTGTCAGATCCAGCCCCAACTACCCCCAGATGACTGGAGTGGTCCTCGTCGACTCGACGGACGAACATGACAATATATTGTATTTGACTAATGATAACTATTATTGTTATAATGAACACTATATGTTACTTGTGTATCAATTCATAATTATGCTTTTTCCTAAACAATAATAATTTTATTGTGGGTCCAATCGAAGACATCGCGGAAACCGTGGCCACGATTGGACCTTTTTGTAATATTTTTATTATATTTTTGGAAAATCCATCAATGATTTTCTTGTGATTAATAAATTGTTGTTGAAAATTAAATATAAGCTCTATGTTACATCAGTTCCATTTGTTTTCGCGTCTATATTAAAGTTTATCGCTAAGGATCCCAATCCCAGTCATACTTGCAAAATGAACACGAAGAACGTTGGTTGTACGTCATACTTGCACGGTGAACACGAATAACGTTGCAAGTGTACGTTGAATACGAATAACGTTGCTGTAACATGAACACGAAGAACGTCAAACTTGTAAGGTGACACGAAGAATGTTGCTATAGTACGGTATGCCTATATGTGGTTGTTTAGTTGGGTGCACGGTTGGTCAGTACGTAGGCCAGACACCCAAGCAAATTTATTGCATTGTAGTAATTTATAATGCATGAAAAACATATTTTGTACCGAGTACCTTGTCATGTTACCTGCTATGTATATCTGCACCTGTTGTACCCATGGAACACGATTTCGTAACATTGTTGATCCTAAATAAACAATCAATCAACACATACGAAACAGTAGACTCATTAACCACGACCAATGTGACACCATCCAGTCATCTATGCTGTTGATGTTGTACTTGTCGCGTGAATTAAGTTCTCAAAAATCTACGCGTGAAACGTGTAATTTTCAGATGCATTTATTACTGTGGTAGTATTTTTTCCATGTCTATGAATACTGTAGCACATTAATGTTTCAGGCGATCCACCATGGCAACAAAGCATTTCAGTAAGACGTCTACCGGAAGTAGGAACCCGTTCGGCGAGCGCGTTCAGGAAGTGGAATTTACGCACGCGTTACAGAGACAACAGCAGCAGCAGCAGCAGCAGGACCTCGCGCGAGATACCTCAAAGGCGACGTCGCAGGAGACCCACCGTGAACGGGGTTCGGGTGGTGGAGACGCGCGCGTGGCGGAGGGTGAACAGTGCGTGGAACGGCAGAAAAAAGTAGTGTCCAAAATGATAGATCTCGAACTGCTGTAGGTGGTCTGCAGTATCGCTGCCAGCTGTCTTGTGCATTACAATATCAACGTTACGTTGGCACCATACATAAGCAAACAGTGTAGCCTGGCAAGCCCGTGTTGATGGCAATCAGACCGTGTACAACAAGTATAACACGAGTCAATGGGAATGTACGGTGATTTTCAACTGGCTAACTCGTATGAAGTTATTAGAGATGTTGTGTACCTACTTCCAATATTCTGCCTAGCCTCAACGTGCTGAGGATCCAGGCAGGCCGATAGACGAACACAACAATAATAACAAACGTATATACAGTGCATTTTTTTGCATCTAATGTCGGGTAATGAGGTGTATGAATACTGTTCTTAAATACATACAGGCTATTTACACTAACATTCATTGAGTTCTAAAAAGGTTGATTTGGCAGGAGAATGTCGGCATTTCTTGGAATTGGAAATGCCAACGGTCACGTACATAATGTCATATAATTTATAAACGTGTTGTACGTATTGCATGACTTTAATCTAATGAAATAAGACGGAATCGTATGTAGGGGAGACCGGGGCTAGTTGTTACAATTTTCAGTTTATGAAAGGTATGTTAGATGCATTATTTATATCAACGTATGCATTACATTTATTCGTGTTAATGCAATGTACCATACCATTGATATTCAGTGTTGTAGTTAGGTAGATATGTGAAGTTTCCCAGGCGCGGTCGACTGTAACAACTAGCCCCGTAAGCGGGGCAAGTTGTTACATCATACGGGGCACATTTTTACAGCAAAGAACGTGTGGATCACAAAGCATGTGTCATTCGTACATGTTACTGTTATTACATTAATTGGATCATACACACTTATACATCGTATACACAGTGTACATAACAATGTACATGTTCACAGCTTCACGTATTAAGCTTTTAATTTTTTTATCAAAAGGCACTCATTCCTCGGATTCATACATCAAAATCAATTGTGAATGGAATATAAATTATTGAATGGAGTATGAAATAGTGAATGGCAATATATATGTAACATCCACATTTAAATGTATCGTGCAATATTTATTAATTGCTCAAATAAGGATGTGCCATAAAAATAACAAGATTTAACAAGATTGCCATCCAAGGCAAAACACCCAGACCGCAAATGGACAAGGAAGCCATTGGCTTCTCGAGAGTCCAAATTTTTTTATATGTGTAACATGCCCTTTTGAGATATTTGTTAATTTAGTTTGACGTTTCTAGCAATTACAGTTTTGGTTATAAACCAGTACGCTAGGTTTCAGAAGTTAAATAAAACGTTCACACGTCGTGGTTAAATAATGTTTTTTCTTTCAGTCATTTTCAGCACACAACTCGCTAGCTGAGCCACTGGTACGAGCCGCCCGACCGTTGTTACAGTTGTAATAACTTGCCCCAATACAATTGCAACAATTTGCCCCAAACACCATTTTTGCAGTCGAATGTACGTGGATGGTAACAAATCAAAAATTCCAGTTGAACTTCAACTTGCATGGCATAACCCCCTACACTATATAGTAGATATGTTTCAAGTTTTATTCACGTAACATAAAAAGTAGCTGCGTGAGATGATATTATGTAGGCATACCCAAACAAAGTTTTAAGTGGTTAATAAGTAATTTTTATCCACACTTCGTTAATTTCGTCTTTTTAACTCCCGATATTTGGATAGTGTGTCTACTGGTGGACTTCCAACCAACTATTGTCGATGGTATATCCATATGTGTACTATATATTAATTTCATTGAACTGGATTCCATCAGGGGTCTCCATGGATTGATCTGATTCCAGGCTCTTTGGTTCAGCTTTGCTCCACTGTCGCTCGCCTTCGAGAACTCCCCGAGAACCGACGCAAGACCCGTATTTTAACTGTTACCGTCACTGATCTGAATGATTAATATTATCGCTATATTTCCGTTCAATTGATTACGCTTAATTTGCTCATTTGTTGCTGATTGCTGGACAGTCAGTTGACGGAGAGTGAGTAGATTCCCTCTGGCGCAGGCCCGTTCATACGAGACGAGACTGAAGTGAGCTTCCACTCCTCGCAGTGGCGTCGACACAAGAAAGACAGTGGTTTTTATGCAACGAACACTGTTAAATATTAATTCCACTTTACTGTATTGTGTGAATTGTTTCAATATAAGTAAAGGTTAAAATCGTTTCGTTGTATATGCTTACAAAATGATAATAATAATTGGTCAGTGCTGTTTGAATGAGAAAGCCCTGTTTGCCACAAAGTAGTCGCGCCCATCCGACTCTCGCTCGCCTACGCGAACTCGCCGAGAACAGAGTGTGGCCCCAGAGACATTGCGTGACCGTTACCGTCAGGTGGCATCACTGATCTGATTGACATTATATTTCAGTTCAGTTTCGTTTGTTCAGTTGTTGTTGTTTGCTGAACATGCAGTCAGTTGACGGACAGTCAATAGTCAAAGTGGAGCAATTCAACCGGAACATCAGTAGTACAAGTCCCTGCCATACATCCGAACTGCCTATCATCAATCCGACCCACTTCAGCACAAGTGAATCAAACACCTTTGCCAGAATTGGAGTTAGGGATATAGGTCTAATGTCCTTTTCCACTGTGTCTGGTGGATGTTTCTTTGACAACGGAATGACTGTTGCTGACTTCCATAAGATGAGTAGTACTCATTCCCTGAGTGAGCTGTTAAACATAGCTGTGACCGAGAAGGTGCGAACAGTTTTTCAATACCCATGGCGGAATGTTGTCCGGTCCAGTGGCTTTGTTAACCTTGACCTTTTCAAGTACCACCTCCGTATCTGTCACGCTGGTAATGAACTCTTCACACACTGACACAAAGAATCCATTCATAAAGTTGACCAAGCTGTCCAAATCCCCATCAGTGTATTTATGGGCCAGCCCCTGCATCTCAATGCGGCTGCAAGATGATGTTCCCAAGAGAGGCTTTATGTGTTTCCACAAGTCACGTGTCGATGATTCCTCGAGTGTTGCGATTTTTGATTGGTAAAAATGGTGGCGCAATTTTGGCGCTGTACAATTCACTAAATTCACTAAGTGGCCTGTTCCATGTCACCAGACATACGAGCACGTTGTCGCTGTTTGAGCAGGTGTCGGAAGCCATCTGTGATCCATGGTTTATCTGTGCTATGACGTGACACAGTCTTGTACGGAAAACACGTGCTCAGTGAATAGTCCATGGTTTCCTGGAAGAGATTAAACTGTTCCTCGCACGTAGGCAATGTGTACATATACTCCCATCTGATGTGTGACAGCGCTGATGTAAACGTTGTTCGTTGTTACCCATGTGCCTGGTAACGATGCTCTGGACCAGCCCGTGTCGAGTGTTGGGAAACGCGATGGGACCAGTAACGCCATCTTGTGGTCTGATGTTCCCACTCCGTCTAACACTGTTGGACAACTGTACACAGGTGACATGTTAGACCACATTTTGTCTAATATTGCACGATTACGTGTGGCTGCCTTAACAAGTTGCTCGTGTCCATAACGTGTGCATAATAATAAACGAGAATTTTCTTGGGCTTCAATCTAATCCATAGCACTTCGTGCTCATCATCGTCAGTATCATGCAATCGATCATACACCAAGGTCTCTGCCACACAACACGCCACTCCTCCACCTCTTCTCTCCACCCGGTCCTTCCTTTCACAACAGAAACCTGCTATTCGACAGATTCCGAAGCCATGTAGCTGTTAAACTAGGTTTCTGTGACATTCACGCAGGCAACGTCGTTCATGCGTGCAACCACGAGCAATTAATCTAATTTCTCAATACTCAGTTACCAAGCGTTGACATTTAGACACCCTGGTAGGCTCCACCGCGAACTGTTCGTGAGCGTGATTAAATTGTCTGCGATCACACCTGGTGTTCTGCGTTGTGATACGCTACGGCAACGGGTAATTACAGACCGAATGTTGAGCACTCCATTTTCAATACGTGTTATTCCGGCCTCTTTCCTAGTCCCTCTTCGTATGGTGTTTGCTCTTGTGGCCCTGCTGACCACAGACAAAGCACGACACAGCATGCTCATGTCGACCTGTTTGGGTGACATGATTTGTCTCTCCACACTGGCCAGAAATACGCAAGTAGCCAGCAGCTATGCTATCACCTGCAGCAGCAGGACGGCTATCTTGCGCGCTGCGGTCCTGTTTCGGCGGCTTTCTGCCAGTCGGCCTCAGCATATTGCGGCCCCCTGGGTCGAGGGACGAATAGTCAGCCCGCTGCGGCGTTGTTTCGGCGGCCTGTTACTAGTCGGTCTTGACGTAATGCAGCCCCTCTGCGAAGAGGTTCCCCGTTGAGCTCTGTCTTCGCGATGCTTACTGGCCGCTAGTGAGAGGTTACTCATTAACCTTTTCACCCCGCAAGTAGAAAGACGGACACTGTCATTTTGGAAAGCTGACGTGTCGCAAGATCCATCGCGGAACAGGAAATTCTGGTCGTTGTCTATTAACCGGCACCCGTGTCGCGACATTTATCTTTCAAGAAATTGTTACACATCTAACTCCACTGGACAGTAATTAGTAAATCCTTTGGGGTAGCCCTAGATGTTGTGTGCAAGGCCACCGGTTCATTGTCTGCAGTGGTAACCTTGTGGATGTCCCGTAAAATATGGCCATCAAACATGAAAACTCGCTTACCATACACATATATGAAAAAGCATGGTCTACCACAGTTTACCATGTAATGTCATGGTATGCCATGTAATATCATGTAATACCACCAAGTACCATGGTACTCTTATGAAAATATTCCATGGTATACCATGGTAAACCATGACATTACATGGTAAACTGTGGTTTACCGTGATACAAATATCTGCATGGCATCTACAAAGTCGATAAAATGCCACCTCAGATGGACCACAGTGACTAGGGGACACCGCCTGAAGCTTAAGATGGGACGTTTGACAGCTAGATAACGGAGGAGCTACTTTAGACGCAGAGTAGTGAACAGGTGGAACTCTCTCACAGAGCAGGGCGTTTTTTAACATACAAAGTGGGGGGGGGCAATGCCCCCCCAGCCCTTTCATTTGCCCCCCCCCCAGTCAAACCAACTTGCCCCCCCAATGCGTGCCCCCATTCTCCTTAACCAGCCCCTTGTATTAATGTAGGTCATAATTTGTATTTTTCTTGTTAGTGTGATTTAGTTAATTTTCATTGGTGGCAAAATCAAGAAAGTACCAAAGTTAAAGAAGGGCAATATGTCTACAAAAGATCAATTTATTGATATGGCTCAGAGGGGAATCTTTTATTTTCAAAAAAGGCTTTATATTTCCTGTTCCATAACTAGATGCCAGGTTACTATTTTCATGTTACCATTTTCATGTTCGATGCGTCTCGAATGGTGAGGTTTACTTTCGACTCGAAAGTCGAAGAATAATGGCAATATCATGGACATAGGCAGTAGTACCCGAGTTATGGTGTGTTTATGTTAATACATGCGACAGGAAGTGAGGAATGTAATAGCATCATAGCAATAACAGTGACGTATTGCCGAATGGCTTCTTCATACAGTTCATGCGAAGAACTGAAAACGTGCTTTGGCATAGCCATACCATAGCCATAGAAGTGTTTACTTATGATGTCAGTGTTCCGGTGCTAGAATAGCTAATGATTATGTATATGTAAATATGTGTACATGCATGCCCATTTGCTATTACCATTGGTCGAGAGCGAGCGGGCGGGGATTAACGATGTATCAACAAACTTTCAGCCGGCTGTTTTTTTTCAAATAATAAATAAACCTGGCAAAGTGTGTGCAGTGTCCAACGAAAGCAATTGGAAACGTTTAACAAATATCACAAAATAATCACATTTTAATAATGATCCCTCTTGTAGTTAAAATGATACAAACATCACAACAGCCATAAACCTGTCAGGGTAGATTTTTATTGAGGCAGTAACCTAGCCAATTCATTCTCCGCATCTTTGAGAAATAAAAATTTTAAGCATGGTAACTCAAAGAAGCCTATTGTATACATACTAAACAAATAGATTTTAAAATGTATGAGTAGTTGATAGTGGTCTACATGTGAGATGGAAAGTTGGCGGTCAGCAGGGACTTCAACTTTGGAAAATTGTTACTCAAAAGTTGGTGGTGCACATATTAACATAAAATGTAATCAACATTTGCACATGTCACTTTTGGAAGTACGTATTTTCTATATTTTGATTTGTTATGTACTTAGCCAACCATTTGATTGATAGACATGGTATGCATGTTTTGTATTATTCTCTTTTCTGCCTTAGGCCTATATCTTCAGTATATTTATGTCTAGAGTCTAGAGCATGTCGCCGCTCGCATTGTAATTCCACTATAAAATTGTTTCAAATAGACATGCTTTTCCTGAGTTAGTTATTACATTTAACCATCTAATTTGTCCAGATCGGTATCCTGCCAGTCTTGCCTAAGAGAGACAGAAATGCAAAACGAAAACAAGAAGAGCTACAGAAATCTGCCGCAAAATGGCATCGCCTAGACACAATTTTTTGACGCAGCCTCAATGACTCATTGCCAGAAATACCCACAATGCCGCCAGGGAACTATGATCCGTCCGCTGCCATCACATCTGATGACACTCCCAAAGACAAAGGTGTACCACCAGTCATAGAGATTCTGCCTTCGTTGTGCTCTCGCCCGAGTACCAGTTCATCAAGCAGCCATGATCCGTTCACTGCCATCACATCTGATGACACTCCCAAAGATAAAAGTGTACAACCAGTCACAGAGATACTGCCTTCGTCGTGTTCTCGCCCGATAGCCAGTTCATCAAGCAGCCATGATCCGTCCACTGCCATCACACCTGACCACACTCCTGGTGACAAAGATCACCACCTTACCCAGACACCTGGTCAGGAAACCGACAACGCAACTTCAGGCCAGTAACCGTCAAGTTCCCGCACACCGACGTACAAAGGAATTCCGTTAATTATTGCAGATGTTGTAAACAAATTCCCCGAGCAAGCGGCGTAAGGGCGGACTGTAGTGATAGGCTGGAAAGGGTCATTGACCATATGACCTCTGAACCGCACATAGCAGCAACAACGAGTGTGTTCGTCGTCATGCATTCGCCAGAAAAGAACGGTGCCCCTTGACTACTGGAAGCGGTGAACAAAGCTTTGGATCTGACCGGAGGTAAAGACACGAAGCTCGTCGGTGTCACCACTGACGGCGAATCGGCAAACATTGGCAGACATGGTGGGTTATGGCGTTTGCTTGCTGACCAAGTGCAGAGAGGTCTGGCAACTTTCTGGTGTGCTGCTGACCAATCGGACTTAGCCATTGAGTCGGTCGTCAACACCGTACCGGAGCTGGGCATGTGGAAGTCTAATCTACTGGGGCTCGTACGATTCTTCCGGACGCCGAGAAGGATGAAGATGTTGTCAGCGCAAGCCGGGAATGTCAAACAGTTCCCTCGGCACCACGATGTTAGGTTTGCCCAGAACGAACTGCAGCTGGTATGGACCATTCCCGGGATGAAGAGAGGAGAAAGAGAGTTGCCCAACCGATAGCACCAGTGAGGACCTAACACAGCGAAAGTCGAACCACCAGTTCGTTTGTACATACCGCTGTAATGTACGAGCAATCAGGCTGGAGGTCGCGCAAGCATCCCACGAATACCTCTCTGAACGCATGCACCCGGAGCAGGAGGACATCATCAAAGACATGAAGGGGTTGGTGATGTCACGCAATCTGGGATGTTTCGTTAAGCATGGCGTGCGCGTCGTCAAGCGTCTTTTTCCAGCCGAGGCATCTGACTTTACGGACGGGGCAGCCGAGCAATGGGAGAACATGATGAATGTGCCATTCCTGCCTGATGGCTGTGATCTCGGTTGTAAGATGACTGTCAGATTGCGGCAACTTCTGCCAGTCACCACAGGTTCAGTTCAGAAGGTGTTGGCATCTCTGGCTTGCATGAGTCCACACTATATGCAGACCAAAAGAATCGCGAGCCACCACAACCTCGTTGTCGATAATCACCGCACCAGCAGGGGTGAGGACACGAGAAACGCCCGCCTCATGGTAGCACTGAATGGTGTGGACACCGCCTACTTTGACCCTCGACCCGCTGTCGTCAAATTCCTGGAGAAGACCAGAAGAAGCGGGGCTCCAGATTGGGATATCTACGGGCAACGTGAATTCGTTAGGAAATTCACCCGCCAAACGGGGCTCTTCTAGTAAAATTGAGACGACTGTCAAACGTACTGACTTGCAAGTTGCTAGAGACGTGTCATGTTTCTCTAACTACTATACATGTGTTTGTAATAAGCGTCGGACTTTTCGGTCGAAGGGACCGGGGTTCAAAACCACCTGCTGCCGTTTCAAAACCTGGGCAAATTTGTTCACCCCACTTTGCTCGTGTCTTTCGGAAGAGACACTAAAAGCCGTTGGTCCCTTCTACCTGGTGTCTATGCCAGGGGAAGTAAAAGATCCCACAAAGGGGGTAAATGTGTAACCTGTTGTGGACTCAGAGTGGTGGTCTCTATCTCTAACCCACCAATTCCCGGCACGTGAGAGGCGCCGAACGACAGAATCATCAACATAATGATGTTTGCCGTTTAATGGAAGAAGAAGAATAAAAAAAAATCTGGAATATTAATGTAACATTAATTTTATACTGAGATGCAGTCGTCAGTGTGCAAACATATGGATAAAAAGATACTGATATATATATATATATATTTATATATATATATATATATATATATATATATATATATATATATATATATATATATATATATAAAGCTGCCCTTTTTAACAATTTGGACTGCCCTTTTAGGACATTGCCCCCCCAGTGAAAATTCTATAAAAAACGCCCTGTCACAGAGGATGTGGTTTCGGCACACACACGCACGCACGCACGCACGCACGCACGCACGCACGCACGCACGCACACACACACACACACTGAATGCATTCAAAGCTAAACTATACAAACTTCCCACCCATGCACATAAACTACTGCAAAGACCAGCTAAAAGGCTATTAGCCTAAAAGAGCTGAAGAAGATGTATGTATGTATTATGTATGTATAAGAATGACACCAGTGTGCAGTATGTAGCAAACAATGCTTCGCGGAGCTGCATAACAGACGCACGGGAACGTTGAACGTTTAGCTTGCTTGCGACGTTTTGCGTGCGTATATTAGAATGCGACGTTTTCATCGGCAAACGGTTTCTATGAATTTCGAACGTCGATTGTTCTTTGACGTAAACCAAACATTTGGCCAATGAAATGCGCCGATATCGTTACGTCACGGTGTGGTAACTGATGGCAATCATTTACAAGCTAGATTTAAAAAAAGCGGACGCGTTTTGAACGGTCTGCGAACAGGAATGTTAGACGGCGCCTTGACGAGTTATCGTCTACCGGAGACCAAACTCACTGATCTGTGGACATTATTCACGATGGATCAACATTATAATTGGTAAGTTTAACTAACATTGCCTGTTCTTATGACCTAAATATGTAACGAGTATTTGCACTGTATTTTTGCAGAAGTAGTAGAAGTATTAATTTTAACCAGTTTGGTTTGTTACACGTTTGAGTTCGGGTTCCTGATGATTTAGTCGCCATGCTAGGTTGTGTAACTTTTATTATTGTGGTGTTTAAACTAATATATCACAACAAAGTATACTGGGCGATATAGTTTTCGACCTACTTAATAGAATATGCCGTTTAAAAAAAATCTGAAGAAACATTTTGTGTAAGAGATCGATATACCATATCACCAACAGCTACTTTATCTATACAATGCAAACAAATTATTCAAACAGTTGTTTTGAGTGAAAAACTAACGAATATTGAACGTCCGAACCTTGACGCGCAGAAACCGGAAACCGAAGGAATTCGACTTATATGTATGGCAAGCCGTACTGACAATAAATTCAATAAACGCATAAACGTCGCTCTGCCGTTTGTTGTGTCATAACGATTATTGCAACTAGTTGCGTACATTTGAATTTGTAATTATTATCGTTTGTGCAAATTAAAACGATTGAATGACCACAAAGACATTTCACTTGTTTAAAAGAAGACATAAATTTTTAATGACATTTTAAGTTGTTTATGCGCTTGAGTGCATGTGTCATATGCAGTGCCCACGTGTGATATTTAAAGTATTTACGTTTATAAGGAATTTAATTGTTCCAATTATTTTAACTTTTTAAGACAAATCAGGCTTGCCATAACACTTCCACAGGCTTTAAAAAAACACACATACTTGTATTGAATATATAACGTTAATGTAGTAATTTTTTGTCATATATTTAACGTTTTAATTAATCCTACTTTTATGACAACACTGCCATACATGTTCCATAAAAGGGCAATCACTAGTCACGTGGCTAAGAACGAGACAAGCACAAGCAGACGTTCGATTATAATGTCTGGTAAGCATGCAGTCATTTTTATCTGGGTATGAATATCAGAAAAATGTTCTGTGTTATATTTTATTTCAAAATGTATTTTTACAAACCTTATTCTCCATGTTTTAAATTACAAATCCTATTTTCTTTGACAAGACGTACGTCGGTGGTTCTAGTGTTCGTAATACAGCCTGTGACGTCTCTAACGCGAGATTAAGCGGGATTTCAATAGATCGAAAACTGGCGAGGGTCGAAAACTATATCGGTAACTATATACTTATATTTGTGATATATCTCCTACCCCGTTGTATGATGTTAGAGAATACATTTTAATATTGTTTTTGTTGCTGACTTGTTGCTAGCCTACGTCACAACGACGGATGAACAATCTCGGGGGTAATTTCAAGTCGTGGATTGGACGACACAACCCGGGCGACGATGTCGAACTCTACGTGAAGTGAAGACAAACTGAAGCTGTGTTTACCGACTACGTGTTCACAGCGCAAATGGTGCAAGTCCCAGAGTTCCTGGGGTCGGCGGAGCGTCTCATTCGCGACTAGGCACTGAGCGTAAACATTATCACGTCGTCTTCAGGCGCAACAGATGATCACTCGGCTACCGGAAGTGAGGCGTGAAGGCACTGCACGGTTGGGGGTGTCCTACAGTCGAGACTACCCGTCGGGAGGGACGCCCTCTACTCCGAGGTAAGCCTAACACAGCCCTCCGAACTTTGTAAACATAGGCCATATAGACAGTACTGCGTTTGTGCAAGATGATGCTGTTAGTGTGATTGAGATATTGGTAACCGGTAAAGTTATTTAAAAAGTAATTGGCTAATCATCGGTGGTTTTTCATTTCAGGTGCCTCACACGTGCTTGCGGTCTAACAGATCGCTGTTGCGGCTGTAGACGACACGACGCGTTGGTAATAAGGTTTACTTTTATTTCTTTATCATTTTTAGTTTTGTGATGAGGAGTTGCCCCGGGGGACCGGGGAACCTCCGGGGAGATGCACACGTGTACGGTGTTACCGAGCGTTTATTTATGATTTATCCAGACAACGACTGCTGTGGACGTGACGACATGTTGCTGGTTTTATTTATTAATATTTATTATTATTATCTATTATTTTATTTTTATTTCCTATCACGTTTATTGATATTAAATTTTCTCAGTGCCTAGTTCGTGTTTGGCAAGACGTTAACACCGACACGAGCGAACGCCACTCGAAACACTGGTTCGTCATTGGAAACATCTACGGAGGTCGCCGATGAACGCACTCGGACAGAGAACGTTACGCGACCGACGTCGATCGAGGAGAAGATCACTTATCGTTGCCGCAGATGAACGGTTTCGGTTAACTGGCGAACGTCACAAAACGTCCGACGTCGACGCCGATCGAGGCGCTCGTTCGTAGGAAACATATCTTGGACGTGGAACGAAATCCGGTCGACGCCGGTCGAGGCGAAGATCACGCCGATAAATATTCTCTCTAATGCTGTCGGTAGACACTATGTTGCCATGGTGATTATTGCGTTGGTGTACTTGAACAATAGATCTACGTCACGAGAACGTTATCCGGTGAATCTGCTCTTTTCGGTGTTGCTCGCGCTTTTAATAAAGTTATTGTTGTACCTTTGTACCAACGCTTTTGTCATACTTTCATTTTATCTCTTTATCGGCATACATAATATATGTTACCCTACGAAAACCGGCACATTAAAACACTTTCAATGTATAGACAGTTGACTATTATGTTCAGTGGCCATCGTGTTTCAACAATCAACATCAACTACTGTCATCCAATTACAAACCCCAAATAATATTACATAACAACACATGTCCGATTTATATTGTTGATTATCACAATACGTTATCTTACAAAAATACCCCGCGCGTTGACCAGGTTACGGTCTGTTTTTTTTTCTCAGGATCCGGATTCACGAAGCGTTCGTACTGGACGAACCCTTCGTGAATAAACCCCTGTTTCGTTAGAGGTTTGTGCACTCTGAGCTGAGTGCCTCTTTGACCTACCACCTACCTGTAAAGGGTCCCCATGTACGCGAATTGCGTCGGAACCGGGGACGGGGCGGACCCCAATACTATGTGCGTGCGTGCGTACGCACGTGCGTGCGTGTTGGCCCTCAAGAACCAACTTCGGCCAGTCCCCAATATACAAAAGCTTCCGAAGCCAAAGTATTACATATGCTGATGAAGCCGGTTGGTTGTGGAGGCACGGCAGTCAAAGCCGTCTCTCCAAGCTACGGTTTCTGTGGCCGGAGAGGCCGCAGGAGAGAAATGTCGTAGACCGGCCGCCAAGCCTCCACAACCAACTGGCTTCAACCGGGGCAACTGTGACAGAGACGGCCACTCTCAATTGGCTTTGTCAGTAACGACAATGTCATATCACTGACCGTCATCCAGGGCGAAAACTCGAGATCGATAACAAAACCTATCTAAAGATTCGTATTTTATATTCAAAAACTCTATGCACGTATCATGCAGAATCGCGGGCATTTCGGCGTTACATAATAGTCTAAAATAACGAATACTGCAAGGTAGCGGTCTACATGTTGAAAGTATGATAGCCGAGGGCTATAGCTGCTGTGTACTGAATTTGGCAAAGCGATGACGCGATACGATGGAGCGATGCGATTGAATGATGGCGCAATGCGATGTAACGATGGAGCGATTGATGATGGATGGATGATCGATGAGCACGACAACGCCATACGACGGACTGACAGCGCGATGCGACGGAGCGATGGCATGATGCGGCGGATCGATGAAGCGACGCGACGGGGCGATGATAGATTCCTCTCTGATTTTGATATGTTATAGTCTGTCCGCCCTTGTAACTAATAGTTTTATTACGCTTTGCAGCCATAAAGGCTGAATAGTACACGTGTAGGCGTACATGGTAAATATAATTCTATACATTAAAAGGGATAACAAATAAAAGGCAATGAATTAATAGAGCATTAAATTGCATATAAATAAATGAAGTATACATCAGTATTAAATTATAAACATTACATTGCATGTAAATAAATATAATATAATTTGTATTAAAATAAGAGCATTAAATAAATGAAAGAGAATATTAAGTGTAGGGCATTGAATCGCATGCACACGTGAGTAGTAGGGGTTAGAGGCTGAAGGATTAATTCCGGAGACCATGTGCATTAACGACTTCCGGTTGCGCACGCAGCACACCAGAGCGCCCCCTACCGGCAGTAGAAGCGCTTCCTGGCGAATTCCGAAGACCATGTGCATGAACGACTTCCGGTTGCGCGCGCAGCACACCAGAGCGCCCCTAGCGCCTGTAGGAGTGCCAAAAAAAATATATATATAATTATATACATACATATTCAATAAGCAACTGTGGTGGTTACTAAAAATAGACATTGGGAAAAACCCATATATCGCTGACGTGGCGTTTAATTTTAATTTAATTTCTATTTTTATTTCAAATTTAATTTTAATTTTAATTTCAAATTACAATTTTAATTTTAAATTCAATGAAAACCCAGGGGAAAAACCCACATATCGCTATCGTGGCGGCTATTGAGGGAAAACCCACATATCGCTGACGTGGCGGTTATTGAGGGAAAACCCAGGGGGACCCACATATCGCTGACGTGGCGGTTATTGAGTACGGTATCAATGAATGAGAGAGTTAATCAATCAGCCAAATATATTGACGAAAGCGTTCATCGGTTTGCCGTTACATCGAAGCGCCAAACACGCTATGCAGTATTGTCCGCACACGTTAGATTGAGGACTCTGAGCTCTCTTGGCTGTGTGAGTCCACTCGGAACAATGTTCGTTCAGGAATTCGCGAAATGCGCCGTGTAGAGGCGGTAGTCCGTACGAGCAGAAGTATTCACCGCGTATTCCGTAATATGACATCAAACAGCTGACTAGTGGATTTTGGTACTCGGGAAATGCGCGTTTTAAAAGTAATCATATTAGCGCTGTAGTTAAAGCGTTGGCTCGCCCACTGGATGTATGCAAGTCTGAACAAGTTGAAAGATAAGCCCGTCATTTGCACAATGCTGCCCGCTAAGATGAAATTTGGATTTCATTATTATTCTTTTTGTCGTGTCTCTAAGAAGAGTAGACCACGTGACGTCCTGCCTGGCTAATAAAGACAGCGGGTATGCATCGACGAGTTGACCTGTATGCGTACATCTAACATATTTAGGACATTGGTTATCGTATGAAACATACATAGCACGAGTAATGAGAAAGAGTAACGATTTGTCTAAGAAAATACCGCTTTTATATGTATTTTGTCACACTTAGTTACGTATGTAATGCTTTAAGCTAAGTGATTACCACATTGATCTGCATGTTAACACGTTTAAGCTAAGTAAATATCGCTTTCATTTGTATGTTAACGCTTTTAGCATATTAAGTATCACTTTTAACTGCATGTTAACGCTATTTAGCTAAACATGTACTATATTTAGCTCTATGTTAACTTTTTTTAGCAAGGTAATTACCACATTTAGCTGTACGTTAACGCTTTTAAGCTAAGTAATTAGCACATTTAGCTGTATGTTAGCGATTTTAAGCTAATTATTTACCATATTTACCTGCATGTTAAAAGTTTTAAGCTAAGCAAGTACAACTTTTAGCCAGTAATTAGCATTTTTAGCTAAGTAAGTACCATTATTTAGTTGCAAGTTAACGCTTTTAAGTTAAGTAATTACCACGTATGTTCAAGCTGTTTAGCTAAGACATGTTAATGGTTTTAAGCTAAGCAAATACAACTTTTAGCTAAGTAATTAGCATTTTTAGCTAAGTAAGTATCATATTTAGTTGCAAGTTAACACTTTTAAGTTAAGTAATTACCACATATGTTAAACCTGTTTAGCTAATAAATGACCACATTTAGCTGTATATTAGCACTTTTTAGCTAAGTAATTACCACATTTAGCTGTATGTTAGCGCTTTTTAACTAAATATTTTTTACCACATTTACTGTATGTTACGCTTTTAAGCTAAGTAATTACCGCATTTAGCTGTGTGTTAACCCTATTTAGCTGTATGTTCCTGCTTTTTAACTAAGGAATTACCACACTTAGCTGTATGTTAAGGCTTGTAAGCTAAGTAATTACCCCCATTTAGCTGTATGGTAACGCTTTTTAACTAAGTAATTATCGCATTTAGTTGCATGTTAACGCATTGAAACTAAATATTTACCACATTCACCTGTATGCTAAGGTACTCGGGGAATGCGCGTGATAAATAACACGGTTTTCTTTAGCGATATTAGCATTGTTGTTAAAGCGTTGGTTCGCACACTGGACGTATGCAAGTCTGAACAAGTTTAACAAGATTTAACAAGATTTGCCATCCAAGCCAAAGGCCCAGATGGCAAGTGGACAAGGAAGCCATTGGCTTATCGAGAGTCCAACAATGTTCATCTACTTATAACCCGCCCTCCTGAGATATGTGTCAACCTTGTTTTTAAACATATTCACGCTGCTAGCAGTTACACAATCTGTAGACAATTTGTTCCAATGTCCAATGTGTCCAATCTACATTGATCCTTTACTAATTTTACCTCATGTCCTCTAGTTCTGCTATCCTTCTTGAGTGAGAAAAACATATTTCTATCAATATTTTCATACCCATTCAATATCTTAAAAATTCAATCTGATCTCCTCTTAACCTCCTTGTCTCTAGAGTTGTTAAACCACATTCTTTCAGGCGTTCTTCATAACTAAGGTCTCTAAGTTCTGGAATCATTTTAGTTGCTCTCCTTTGTATGCGTTCAAGCGTATCTATATCCTTCTTACGATATGGTCTCCATGCTTGTATACAGTATTCTAAATGAGGTCTAACTATTGCTTTATACAGAGGTATAATTAACTTTTTTCCCTTGTAAGTTATGTTTCTTCTAATCAATCCAAGAATTTGATTACCCTTTGAAGCTGCAATACCACACTGCTCTGAAACTTTCATATCAGCGCTTATTGTAACTCCTAAGTCCTTTTCTTTTACAGTAGTACCCAAAACAGTATCTCCCATTTTATAGTTTACATTCAAGTTCCCATGTCCTGTATGTAGGCATTTACATTTCCCAATATTGAACAGCATCTGCCATTTTTCAGACCATTTCACTAATCTGTCTAGATCGTTTTGTAAATGTTGTTTATCACCATCAGTATTAACCTTTCTAAACAGTTTTGTGTCATCCGCAAATTTCAGTACGTTACTTGTTATACTGTCACCCAAGTCATTGATATAAATTAAGAATAATATAGGTCCTAATACTGATCCTTGAGGTACCCCACTCAAAACCGATTTCCAATTTGAAACTTCTCCATCTACTACAACTCGTTGTCTTCTGTCAGTCAGCCATTGTTCTATCCAGTCAGTTATGCTATCCCCGATACCATGGGCTTTTAATTTAAGTAGTAATCTTTGATGTGGCACTTTGTCAAAAGCTTTCTGAAAATCTAAGTAGATAATATCTACTGGCGATCCCACGTCTATCCACTTAGTGATTTCTTCCAAAAAACATAAGTTTAACGATAAGCCGGTCATTTGCACTTAAATCTATCTAAGCTAGGTTCTGAGAAGGAAAGAACAAACTCTGCGTATGATTATAATATATTTGTTATAACTAACCAAACAATACAAGAAGTATAATAATAATTATTATGAAGAATTACAGGAAATTTAGTGTAGGTGATCTACGATTTATCAAGTGTCAAAATCGATCTATAATTAAATTATGTGACTGGTTTTCAGCTAACATTACGATCAAGGCTTTGCTTAGACTTGGCTGTCAAACACATAATAATGACTTGACAAGCAGGAGTGTTCCATAATGTGTCTACATATATCCGTTATAATTAATATTTTTGATAGATAATAAAAACAAATATAGTACCGATTCAATTTCAAACAGTCAAGTGTAAATTAGAAGAGTACACTATGTTATCATTGATTTATATCAGAGCATTGCGAACCATTTTATTTTCAAACAGATATTCATATAATGCTTGATTTTTTTTCTACCAAACATGCCATAACTTTGTAAGAAAATTGAAAATTGTGTCAGGATGTCGGGTAAATTCCAGACTTGTCAAATTTTATTGTTTGGGTGACTGCTTTTATACTTCTGGTTGATAAGATACAAGGCGAACGGTTTAATTTCAATACGCCACCATAAAGGGGTATCATATGACCAGACACCCTTTGCGGCCACCTTTAATACATTCAATAAAAAATGGTACAGCAAAAATGACACATGGTTTATAAAATTGTAGAGAAATTTCATACAGTTTATAAAATGACAGACATACCACAGGGCTAACGTCATGATGTTATGACGCTCGTATATACAGTTAGCAAATTAAAGTGCACCACAATGAACTAAGATTAGTCATACAATGTAAGTGTACCAAAACATACATAAACTATACATGCAGTTCTTACAACTACGCAGGTTGTTACATCGATCATAACAGCGCTAGCCGCACCCCGTTCGTTGCTAAGGCAACCGGAGTACACAGTCCACAGTCCACTCGTTAGTCTATGTTTATGTCCTTACTTCGCCCAGTGTTTTAAAATAACTATCTGCTATAGCGCGCCCCGACAGGCGTGGTATAAAATAATAATTCATAATCATATTATTTAATACTTGTAGTGTTTTTGTTTATATTACTACATTCTGACAAATATGTTCATAATTAATTGTTTTGTACTTTTTGTATTGTTTGGTTAGTTATAACAAATATATTATAATCATACGCAGAGTTTGTTCTTTCCTTCTCAGAACCTAGCTTAGATAGATTTAAGTGCAAATGACCGGCTTATCGTTAAACTTGTTCAGACTTGCATACGTCCAGTGTGCGAACCAACGCTTTAACAACAATGCTAATATCACTACAGAAAACCGTGTTATTTATCACGCGCATTCCCCGAGTACCTTAGCATACAGGTGAATGTGGTAAATACTTAGTTTCAATGCGTTAACATGCAACTAAATGCGATAATTACTTGGTTAAAAAGCGTTACCATATAGCTAAATGGGGGTAATTACTTAGCTTACAAGCCTTAACATACAGCTACATGTGGTAATTCCTTAGTTAGAAAGCAGAAACATACAGCTAAATATGGTAATTCCTTAGCTAAATAGGGTTAACACACAGCTAAATGCGGTAATTACTTAGCTTAAAAGCGTTAACATACATGTAAATGTGGTAAAACATATTTAGTTAAAAAGCGCTAACATACAGCTAAATGTGGTAATTACTTAGCTAAAAAGTGCTAATATACAGCTAAATGTGGTCATTTATTAGCTAAACAGGTTTAACATATGTGGTAATTACTTAACTTAAAAGTGTTAACTTGCAACTAAATATGATACTTACTTAGCTAAAAATGCTAATTACTTAGCTAAAAGTTGTATTTGCTTAGCTTAAAACCATTAACATGTCTTAGCTAAACAGCTTGAACATACGTGGTAATTACTTAACTTAAAAGCGTTAACTTGCAACTAAATAATGGTACTTACTTAGCTAAAAATGCTAATTACTGGCTAAAAGTTGTACTTGCTTAGCTTAAAACTTTTAACATGCAGGTAAATATGGTAAATAATTAGCTTAAAATCGCTAACATACAGCTAAATGTGCTAATTACTTAGCTTAAAAGCGTTAACGTACAGCTAAATGTGGTAATTACCTTGCTAAAAAAGTTAACATAGAGCTAAATATGGTACATGTTTAGCTAAATAGCGTTAACATGCAGTTAAAAGTGATACTTAATATGCTAAAAGCGTTAACATACAAATAAAAGCGATATTTACTTAGCTTAAACGTGTTAACATGCAGATCAATGGGATAATCACTTAGCTTAAAAGCATTACATACGTAACTAAGTGTGACAAAATACATATAAAAGCGTTACTCTTTCTCATTACTCGTGCTATGTATGTTTCATACGATAACCAATGTCCTAAATATGTTAGATGTACGCATACAGGTCAACTCGTCGATGCATACCCGCTGTCTTTATTAGCCAGGCAGGACGTCACGTGGTCTACTCTTCTTAGAGACACGACAACAAGACTAATAATGAAATCCGAATTTCATCTTAGCGGGCAGCATTGTGCAAATGACGGGCTTATCTTTCAACTTGTTCAGACTTGCATACATCCAGTGGGCAAGCCAACGCTTTAACTACAGCGCTAATATGATTACTTTTAAAACGCGCATTTCCCGAGTACCAAAATCCACTAGTCAGCTGTTTGATGTCATATTACGGAATACGCGGTGAATACTTCTGCTCGTACGAACTACCGCCGCTACACGGCGGATTTCGCGAATTCCTGAACGAACATTGTTCCGAGTGGACTCACACTGCCAAGAGAGTTCAGACTCCTCTATCTAACGTGTGCGGACAATACTACATAGCGTATTTGGCGCTTCGATGTAACGGCATACCGATGAACGCTTTCGTCAATACATTTGGCTGATTGATTAGCTCTCTCATTCATTGATACCGTACTCAATAACCGCCACGTCAGCGATATGTGGGTCCCCCTGGGTTTTCCCTCAATAACCGCCACGTCAGCGATATGTGGGTTTTCCCTCAATAGCCGCCACGATAGCGATATGTGGGTTTTTCCCCTGGGTTTTCATTGAATTTAAAATTAAAATTGTAATTTGAAATTAAAATTAAAACTAAATTTGAAATTGAAATAGAAATTAAAATTAAAATTAAACGCCACGTCAGCGATAAATTGTCATTTAAAATTAAAATTAAAATTAAAATTAAAATTAAAATTAAAATTAAAATTAAAATTAAAATTAAAATTAAAATTAAAATTAAAATTAAAATTAAAATTGGACTTTGAATTTGAATTTGAATTTGAAATTGAAATAGAAATAGAAATAGAAATAGAAATAGAAATAGAAATAGAAATAGAAATAGAAATAGAAATAGAAATAGAAATAGAAATGAAAATATAAATAGAAATAGAAATAGAAATTAAAATTAAATTAAAATTAAACGCCACGTCAGCGATATGTGGGTTTTTCCCAATGTCTATTTTTAGTAACCACCACGGTTGCTTATTGAATATGTATGTATATAATTATATATATATATATTTTTGGCACTCCTACAGCCGCTAGGGAGCGCTGTGGTGTGTTGCGCGCGCAACCTGAAGTCGTTCATGCACGTGGTCTCCGGAATTCGCCAGGAAGCGCTCCTACTGCCGCTATGGGGCGCTCTGGTGTGCTGCGTGCGCAACCGGAAGTCGTTAATGCACATGGTCTCCGGAATTAATCCTTCAGCCCCTAACCCCTACTACTCACGCTTAAAGAAATTACAATTAGGTTTTGTGTTAATTACAAGTAAAAGTAGAAGATTATAGAATATAATAAAGTCTTGATCATGTCTACTGCCATTGGTAAAGTCCATATTGTATAACAGTTCCTAGATATATCAGTACTGCATCGAGGCACAGTGTACTTGCAGTTACTGCGGGTTGTGGGTATGAGTTTATGCAACTTGGGATTATGTTTTTGCATGTTCGCGAACAGAGTTATGCATAGCATTTCCCTCCTGTCTGCCAGTGTTGGGATTCCCGCTGTGACGATGGCTTCGGCGTAAGACACATTTCGGAAGATTATGTGCATTGCTCGTCTTTGCACATCTAATTGCCCACAGGCAACGCACCTCAAAAACCTCAAGAGATTGTATCACCTATGATCGTAGTGTCCAAGCCTGCGCGTCACAGCTTGCTAATGATAATATAAGGGCTCCATACAATGTGGCTTGTTGAGATGCTTCTGTTGACAAAATTTAATATGCCATTTCTGAGCCTACCAGAGGCCACTGAAGGGTCAGGTAACATTGACATTGTGAATACTATCTCACCGTGTGTTGCCACTGCCTCAATAAACCAGTCTCTGACAGTGATGGACAACAAACGAATGAGTGTGTTACGGTGGCAACGAAACCATCAGCTGTGACCGAGATACCAAGCAAGGTACCTGTGACGGCAGATGATGACAGAGATGACGGGAAGAGTACTATGATGACGAGAAGAGTACTGTGACGACGGGAAGAGTACTGTGTTGACGGGAAGAGTACTGTGATGACGGGACGAGTACAGTGATGATGGGAAGAGTACTGTGATGACGGGAAGAGTACTGTGATGACAGGAAGAGTACTGTGATGACGGGAAGAGTACTGTGATGATGGGAAGAGTACTGTGATGACGAGAAGAGTACTGTGTTGACGGGAAGAGTACTGTGACGACGGGAAGAGTACTGTGTTGACGGGAAGAGTACTGTGATGACGGGAAGAGTACTGTGCAGCAGCTGTGAACCAGTGGAACCAGGTGGCAAGTGGACAAGGAAGCCATTTGCTTATCGAGAGTCCAACAATTTTCTCATCTATGTGTAGCCCGCCCTTATCAGATATCTGTCAATTCTAGTTTTAAACATATTCACACTACTAGCATTAACACAGTCATTTGGCAGTTTGTTCCATTCATTTATCACCTTCTGTGAGAAAGAGTACTTTCTCATGTCCAACCTACACTGCTCCTTAACTAATGCTGCTAAGTTACTGCAGAAAGATTCAGCAATCATTGGCAGTTCGAAGAATGTGGTGAAACGAGCTGCTAAACTGTCAGATCCCCGCTGGACAAATGTGTTTGCTTCACGTCTTGATCCGGACTTAACAGCTGTGCAGCTGAAGGCATATCTGGACTCCTCGTTGACCATTGACGTTGTGGCAGAACAGGTGAAGTCTACTGAGATGTACAGTTCTTTTCACATCACCTACAACTGCCCACTTCCGAAAGTATTCTTGTCAGCAACGCTATGGCCAGAGGGTGCGTACGTACGGTGGTGGAGAAGTCATACCCGAGAACACAGACGTGATGGCTTAAACAGTGATGACAAACTATCGGCTGCTAGTGGGAGCAATCTGACGGAATCTCGGTGATGAAAGTTATTTCATATAACTGTAGGGGCTTACCAAATAATGCCTCAAAATTACATTGCACACCGTGTGTGCTGGACATATTGAATAATGATGACATTGATATTGTAAACAAGATCTTAGATCTTTAAATAGGCGTACTCTGCACTCAGATGTTTGTGGCACAAAGGCAGCTACAGTAGATTATAGGGATCGCCTATGCAGGGGACATAACCCAGGAGGAGTGGCCATACTGTGGTGCACTTGCCTTGATATGCATGTTGCATGTTTAAATCTGGATATTGACTGGCTAACTGCCATAGACATTAATTTTAGTAACCAGAAATGTGTTATACTATGTGTATACATGCCCTATGAATTTCATGATCATGAAGACCTCTTTTTAGAATATCTTGGCACTTTAAAAGCAGTAATAGAGGACCTGAACACTACATGCATTTCTATAGTCTGGGACTGGAACTCGGATATAAGTGACAATGAATCTGTTTTTTGTAAAAAAAAATTAAACCGTTCTGTGATGAGAATAGCTGGTTGTTGTCTAGTGAGCTGTTGTTGCCTGCTAATACTTTTACTTATTTGAGTGAGAGATGGGATTCAACCTCATGGTTGGATCATTGTGTGTCAACCAGTGACGGTCGTGATGTGATTCAAAATATAAATGTTTTGTACAATTCATGTACATCAGACCACATTCCTGTGTATTGAAGTTTCCCTTGAACTAGTGCCCCAGGTTGGGGGTTCCCCAACCCATGAATGTAAAACAATCAGCTGGGGCCAATTTAGTGACAGCTGTATTAATAATGGTTATGCTGAGGCAACAGAAAATAACCTGGAAAATGTAAATATACCACATGATGCTATTATTTGTAATAATGTAATCTGCGCAGATGATGCATATATATCTGCGATAAATGTTCTTTATGATGATTTAATAGAAATCATGTCAAATGCTGGTGATGAACTGGTGAGTCAGCAGGGTGATAAGGCGAGACCATATAAGTGTAGACCTGGCTGGAATGACCATGCCACAGATCTCCACACTGCTGCCAGGTAATGTTTTGTAATGTGCATTGATGCTGATAAACCTAAAAATGATTCTGTTTTTTAACAAATGAAATCATTTTGGGGTAGGTTTAAATATGCGATACGTTTTATTAAAAATCACGAGAGTCAACTCAGGAAGGATTCATTAGCAAAGAAGCTGTCACAGAGTAAGCCAGAAGACTTCTGGAAAGAGATACGACAAATTAACAATTGTAACCATACCTCTACCTAACAGTGTTGAGAGTATTACACGGAAGGAGGAGATTACTGAGTTATGGAGATCTCACTGTAAACAGTTATTTAATTGTATTAGTAATACAGATCTTCAACAAATTAAACATCTGGATATAAATAAGACATAAGGTATGCTGAACACCTTAAACATTGTGATAAACGCATTGTGCCTTTACTTGCTATGTTTATAACTGGCATTTTTGTGCATGGATTTTTACCTAATTCTTTGTTATCTGTTGTACGTGTGTCAATTATCAAAGATAAATGTGGCAAGATTAACAGTACAAAAATTATCGACCTATTGCATTAGCAAGTATTATATCAAAACTTGTCGAAAATATATTGTTGGATAGAATGTCAG